>CM076574.1:1217219513-1217549232 GCA_034641835.2 Pinus albicaulis
CATTGTTCCAATTCCGACGCAATTCCGACGCAATGTGGTCCGACGTTTTGGACGTCAGCATTTATTTACTTCTGCAATTGCAAAGCAAAAGCAGTTTCAAAGGCTACCTGGCTAATCTTCAGGCTCCGTCTGTAGTTTATAAAATAAACAATAGTAACAATGAAATTATTCAGGTCCCCAGCGGAGTCGCCACTATGTTATCACTCAGATTTTCCTTGAATTTGTTGAAAGAGGAAAGGGGTCCGAGATAACCACAAACCAATCTTTTAGGTACAAAATCTAGCCAATCTGTACCCAAAGAGGGCTCTCTCTATAAAATTTAGCTTTGTTTTAGAAAATTTAGGCTAGTTATAAAGTCCAGGGGTTTTATTTGAATTTGGGTGGTGGAATTCGATAGCTAAGGGCAAGATTGAGTAATTCAGGCCATTGGGCAATGGAGTAAAAAAAAATGGCTTCACTGGATTAAGTTTATCAACGAAAGATGGTTTTATAGGGCAAGATAGTCAAACATGGAAACAATTATAAATCTTAAAAGAATGAAATGTATTTAAAATGGATGAAAGGCAATTAAAAATCTTTCAACACATTCAAAGAGAGAAAAATGAGTGATTATCAATAAAGAGCATTTAAGTATTCTTTACTAAATAATCAAAATGCTTAAACTAGTAAAACAAGAGCAATTAAGAATTCATTGTTTATAACTAGTTTAGAAGAAAACATTTAGAATAATAATGATTAAAACCAGATTACACTTAAGTACCTTCTGATTTACTCCTTTTCATTAATTATTCAGAAATGAAACATAGTGATATAATAAACAGATATAAAAACTTAAAACATAGGATAGAAATGACTTATTGATCCGTAGTTTGACACATGAATCCTGTAAAAAGTCTCTAGCATCAATTCATCATCCAGCAAGCCACAAAGAAATTTCTCCAATAGCACTTTATTCCGAAAAAGTCAATGTTACTGCAAAGTATATGAATCCACACTTACTACTCCAATTGATGGAGTATTTATACAAAAAATCATACAAAATATCTCATAACAAATTGATATATTATCTAGGATAACTAATAAGTATTTTACAACAATATAGAGACAGATGGTCTCGTAGATAAGAAAAATGATAACTGATGTTGTGCTGTTTCCTTCTTTTAAGAATGTGCTGGAGGTAGGCCCTATATCTTGGCTTGCTGCTGTCCTCTTCAGTAATTCTATGTTGATTATTTCGTTTCATTGATACTCTTTAACTGCTCTGATACTCTTTGACCTTTGTTCATCCTTTTATCCTTTTTATCATGATATACTGTGGTAAATAGGCAAAAATTTATGTAAGGATAATTTTTTTAAAAAGTTCCATCATTTCTTCCCACCATTGAACTTCTGGCACTCTGGTCCTTTGCAACTTTCTTAGTGTTTCATCAGCCTCAGTATATCTGAAGAAATTAAGCTGATTTGGGAACAAATGATTTACTTCATGCTCAAGATAAAATAAATTCTCCAATCTATCATGAAGGTTTTTCCCTGTAGGCAATGCTGCTGTTGATGAACTGGTTGAAGAACTAGCTTGATTATCAGCATATTTGTCCAATTTTTCAACATAACTATCAAGATCCATTAGCTTATCTTCTGCAACTATAGGACTGGGCAATCCTCTATTTAACAAAATATTCAATCTTTCTCTGAAGGCAATGATTTCTTCTTGCATATCTGAGCACCTTCGTTCTAAATTCTGTACCAGAGTTCTTTTATTAAAAACTCTCTTTATTTCCAGAATTGTTCCGGTCCTGTCCTGAATACCAATTTCTGCAAGTTGATTCTTAGTCTGAGTATTCAAAAAATGTATAAGTCTATTGGCCTCTTCTGGCATATTTTCCAACTCTTGTCTTGATCTCTCAATCTCATCCAGAGCCAATTTAACTAAGTTATTCTGTTCATCCATTATTTGAATTGAGGACCAAACATCCTTTATTGATTGAATGATATTATCCCAAAGAATTTCATTTATTTCTTTTAAAGGTTTCTCCAATGTGAGATCCTTTTCCAATGCTTTGACTGTTTTTTTCTAATTTGTTCACTTCTCTTGTTTTATCAGCAACACTCATTTTTGAAACATCATATTTATGTTCTAGAGTGGCCAATTGTTCCTTTGTTTTGTGAAGCTCTATGGCCTGAAGTTTCATATCTTCCATTGACTTTGTTAATTCACCAGTGTTCAAATTTGCAGTGTTGCTCTGTGACAATTCTGCTGGCCGACCTGTTGTTGCTGTACCTGTCACTACTCCTGCTGTAGATACTGGAATATTTTCCTGCTTATCTTTTAATGCATTCTCAAGCTATTTTTCAGT
Organism: Pinus albicaulis; assembly: GCA_034641835.2. Lineage (NCBI taxonomy): Eukaryota > Viridiplantae > Streptophyta > Pinopsida > Pinales > Pinaceae > Pinus > Pinus albicaulis. Next base: position 1,217,221,868 of record CM076574.1, read on the forward strand.
TGCAGTAAGTTGCTCATTCAATTTTAAGAGAAAATCCATTAGTTCTTCCTCAGAATTTTTTTTGATGATTTCTGCAGTCTGTGGATGTCTTGAGGCCGGTAACTTTAATTGTTTTCTCAGAGCTGCAATATCATCATCTTTTATCTTGATCAAAGCTTCAATACCTTTCACATATTTAGGATTATGACCCAAACCAATGATTATTTCCTCTAAAGTTTTGATTCTATTATCCTTAGCCTGGGAGGAGGCTTTTTCAAGCTGCAACTGTGTATTAGTATTATCCAAAGAATCCTGCAACTTATGGGTCATCATTGATTTATCCGTCAGACTAGAATAAATCATCTCACCTATTTTCTTGTGTAGCTCAATTTGATCTAAAGGATGGATATCCTTTGCTAAGACTTCAAAATTAGTCCTAACGTAATCTGCAGCTGTCTGAGGCTGCTGCACCTTGGGCTTGAAATGGCTCATTAACATCTTACCCTGTTGGATGTCATAAGCTGACATCAATCTTTCTTGATTTTTCGGAGCCATCTTCAAAATTTAGTTGTACACTTGAAGTCTAAGTGGATCGTTCCTGGCCTTTATATTGATGAATGTTCTTTTGATGTCCCAGGCAGTTTTTACTGGAGGTTTGAAAGAAGATATTTCTGCACTTTGTTGCCTCTATATTTCCTGTTTTTGAAAATTAGTGGATGTCCCACTACCTATAGTTGTTTGCTGACTGTCTTCTCTTCCCTGGCTATCAAGGATTTCCTGAAATGATTCATCTTCTGGAAGGGGAGTTAATTTTTGCCTTTTAGCATCTTGCTGTTCAGAAGAGCCACCAATAGGAGTAGTTGTTTCAGCCTCTCTCTTTTTGCCCTTTTCTATATTCAGAGGAGTTTGTAAAATAGAAATTTCTGGCTCACTGATCTGAGTAGGAGGAATTTGTCCTTGACCTTGTTCTTTAGAAGTCTCTAGTTGCGCTGTCATTATGAATTTTTCAATTATTTGTATATCAGGCTCCTTTTCTTTTCCTTTAGATTCTACTGCTACTGTACTAATCTCCTGCTAAATTTGTTGTAAAGTCCTGGCTGAAGAAGATCCCTGCACCTGTCCAAAAGATTCTAGGTCAAGTATCTTTTCAAGATCTTTCATTACATTTTCAACATTGACCTGCTCACTATCATTTTCAACCAATGTCCCTTTTGTCCATTCATCCATATTAGCATATTGTTCTATTTCTGGGATTCTTTGATGGATGTATGGTGACTGTTTATTTTTCACTCTTCTATCACAGATAAAGTTGTTTGGATCATAAGGCACCCAGTAGAAACTCTTTTGTAGTCTGAGATGGTCTTCTAAAATCCTTTCGGCTTCCTGTCCAGCTTCCTTAGAGTTACAAATGAAGGGACCTAATTGGCTCTTGATCCTGAGTTGAGCCTTTTTCTTTGCATTGCAAAAATGAATTATATCTGAATTATTCATCTGCCTGAAATATTCTAATGCAAAGAGTCTCATTGGGACATACTTGGGCAGTTTGAATGGGCATAATTCACATTCATATATCCTGATCTCTGTGTAGTTTTGATATAGGTACCAGTCACCTATCTTGTAATGCTTTGAGAGCTGAAGGATTTTCTTGATTTCATTGTTAATTCTAGGAGGAGAGACTCCTGTCAACAAGGTAGTTGCAGGATGAACAAAAAGGTCGAAAAACTCATTATAGGAATAAGGATAATCAGAGGAATTGTGAGTAATGGCAGACCAAAAGATGACTGACCTAGGATTCCCTTTGGCATCAAGTTTCTTAACATAAAAAGGGAAATTTTCTGACTGAAAGTAAATCATGAGATGATATATGACAGAAGAATAATTAAATACTCTCTCATTCTCAAATCTCATGAACTAATCATGGATTTTTCAGCAATATAAGATGTAAAATCATACTTGACAGCAGGAGGCTATCCAGGGGTAAAAATGGATAACAATACTAGGGTTAACTGATCAACATACTCACTAGTATTGAATCCCATTATGGAAGATATCATGTTTAAAATAAGTCTACCCTCATCAGTAAAGAAAGTATAACCATAAGGGGGAGGGTTTTTAGGCTGATGCTCTGGTAACATGAAGGTTTGGCATAGGTGGTTTAACTCTTCATGGGATAACTTAGTAGATTTCTCAAGTAATTCAGCCATGGACAGGGGAGTGAGAGCTTGACCAGGTTGGAATTGTAGCATTTCATTTATGGACTGAGCAATTATTGGGAAAATGACATTTTGACTTGGGGATAAAACTGCTCGTTGGTTGGGATCATAATTTGCGTAGAAATAATGGATTAACTCAGGAAAAATATGGACTGAGGGGAGAAGGTACATAGGAAGATTTGATTCCCAAAGTCCAAAGATGTCAGAACTATTCAAATAATTGTCTCTGCAGCGGCAAAATATTCGAAGAGGATTCTCACTGAGAAGCAAGTCCTTAATTTGAAAATCCATATCGGCTAAAGGAAAATAATTCAAGTCCTTGTGAGGGGCATTGATGGGCACGACATTCAGAGCTACAGAAACTTCCATTTCTGGTTCTTGTGGATTTAGAAATGGAATTTCGGGGTTTTTGTGGAAAAGGGGCACAATTACCAGTTTTGGGAATATAATTGCAGTTCTGGGAACGAAAAAAGACCAAACTGAACTTCTTTTCAGACCTTAGTGCAGAATTAAAACTAAAACCATGATTTTTTACAGATTTTAGCGGGGAATTGGAATAAATACCTGTTTACGGGAAATGAAACGTGTTTAAACAGGCGCTGGTTATGACAGAAGAACACTGAAATACTCAACTTCAATTCTCTTCAGCAAGGTAATGGTTAGCAAGCGTTAACAGTTGGTTTTTGAATTTTGTTGCATGGAAGACTGGCTAGCGCACAGAACAATGAAAATGATGCAGACGCAATTTGTTTTATTTACAAAGTTAGAAGGGTGGCGGGTTTTGATTGATGACGTCAGCATGTACGATGGTTTTGTCACAGAGGGATAGAAGCGGATCTTTGTTTGGGCCGCTTGCGCAGTGGAAATCCAGACCCGAAAAATATTAGGGCGAATTTGATAAGAAATTCACGTCACAACTCTCCCTCCGTACGCCAGCCCAACTTCGGACCTGAAAAAGATTAGGGCATAAATCATTTGGTTTTCGCGTCACAAAATTGGCCGACGTCAGTAGGCTATTTTGGAACGCGAATTTGGTTTGAATTATGGTTTATCACCGTTTGAAGTCCGGCGAGCTCGACTTAAGAACAATTTTGTTTGATCCCATCTTATAAAATTTGTGTTGGTTTTCTTTGATAATACACATATTTATAATAAATCATGGGAATACCACACTAAACATGTGGAAAAGTTATGTAAATTATTGAGAACAATCATTTTTATGTAAAAATATCCAAATGTGCTTTTGGGAAATAAGAATTCGAGTATTTGGTTCATATTGTTTTAAAGGAAGGAGTGAAGTTGGAGCCTCAAAAGATGCAAGCTATTACAAAATGACCTATTCCTAAGAAAATCAAGGTTCTTAGAAGATTTTTTAGACTTACATGATCTTATTGATCATTTGTTAAGAATTATGCATGCATTTCAAGTCCACTCACATATCTCTTGAAGAAAATATCATTTATATGGAATGATGAGTCTACTTTGGCATTCTCTCTTTTAATGGATGCCATGTCTTCTACACCAACATCGGTTGCACCTACTTTTGGTAAAACATTCATAGTAGAGTGTGAGGCACTAGGACAAGGAATTTACGTAACATTAACACAATAAGGGATATCATTGGCTTTTAAAAACAAGGAATTCAAAGAAAATATTTGGTGAAATCTACGTATGAAAAATAAATGGAAGCAATATTACATGCAATAAAAAATGGGGATAGTATATCATTGGGAGGCACTTTAAAGTCAAGATATACCATGATAGCATAAATTATTTTTTGAAGCTATGGATTTCATTGGAAGATTAACAAAAATGAGGAGAAAAAATGCAAAGTTTTAATTTTGAGATAATCTGCAAAAAGGGTAAGGAAAATTTATTACATGATGCTCTTTCTAAAATAGAAGAGGCCTCAAATTTATATCCAATTACATTTTCTATTCCTAGGTGGCTAGAAGAAGCTTGCCATAATGGAAAAATGACAATAGTACTAAGCAAAAACTAAAATTTATAAAGGATGGGATGAACTCTATGGAGCATTGGGAGTGAAAGAGAGATATACTTTGGTGCAAATGTAGAATATTTCTATGCACGTAAGCATATTTGAATAAACAAATATTAAGGGAGTTTCATGTCTCTCTGATGGTAGGACACAGGGTTCCTTAAAACATCTCAAAGGATCGAAAAATATATTTTTGGAAGGAATGAAGAAAGATATTCAAAATTTTGTAAGAGAAGGTCAGGTTTGCATAATAAATAAAAGAGAGATAGTAAAATCTCTAGGGTTACTTCAACCATTCCACATACATATTCAAAGACTAGAAGATATATCAATAGAATTTATTACAGGGTTACTGAAATATAAGGTAAGTATTACATTTTTGTGGTCATTTATATAGACAAATTTTGTAGATTTTTTTTGTAGAGCTCAAAGTACATAAACAACAAGCCAAGTGGCAGAAGTGTTCGTGAAAGAAATTCATAGTCTTCATGGTTTTCCTAAAGTAATAGTAACAAGAAACTTTTGGAAATAATTATTTAATATGAGTGGAGAAACACTAGTTGCGATGAGTTCTACATATCAAACACAATCAAATGGTCAAACAAAAATAGTTAACAAATGTTTTTAAGGTTATCTAAAATGTTACTCTTTAGAAAAGAAATCTTAATGGATGAAGTGGGTTCGTCAAGGAAGAATGGTAATATGATACTACCTATCACACATCTACTAAAATTTCCCCATTTAAGGCCATTTATGGATATCCAACTCCTAGTATCTCATACTTTTTGCAAGATAAGTCCAAAGTATAGGAAACAAAGTCACATATGGAAAATACTAAAGAAACTTTGAAAATTATTATGGAAAACCTTCAAATGACATGAAACATGATAAAACAACAAGGGAAACAACATTGAAGTGAAAGATAATTTGAGGAGGGTAATTGGGTATTTTTTAGATTATAGCATTATAAGCAATCTTCATTCAAGAAAAAGAAGAATAAAGAATTAGCTCAAAAATGCAATGTGGAAAAAGTTGAAGTCGGGATTAAATCGGCAAGGGTCCAAAAGTTGAAATACTCGATAAATTCGGGAGTTTTTTGAAAAAGTCGGCAAAAAGTCTGCAAAACTAAAAAAATACAAAAATATTCATTTTTGGGAAAAATCCTGATTTTTTCAAAAAAAATTAAAAAATTATTAAAGAAACTACCTCACTCAAGATTTTTTCGAAAAATTCGGCAAAAAGTTGAGACTTCGAGGATAAAATCGCGACTTTTTCAGGGATGAAAAAGTCGGCAAAAATTCGGCCAATAAAGTCGGCTCCGGGAAAAATTCGGGATTTTTTCAAAAAGTCGGGACTTTTTGCCGACTTTTTCCACACTGCAAAACTGTTATGGCCCTAAATAATTATTCATAGGATTTCACAAGTGGTATAGAAGTTATATTTTCCTTCTTCTTGCATTCATAAGGTTTTTCATGTATCTTTCCTAAAAAAGGTTTTGGGAAAAAATATGCCAATGTAAATAGAAATTCCAAAATTAGATGAAGAATGAAAGTTGATTCTTGAACCACAAAAAGTTATAGATAAACATTCTGTATCTCTTTGACATATAACCATTATGAAGTACCTAATGAAGTGGAAGAATATTCCTCTAGAAGAAGGTACATGTTAAAATGATCAATTCGTGATGAAATACCCACGGCTAAAGGATTCGTTTGAAGTTTTGACAAAGGTTTTGTTATATGTTTTATATAACGCGCGGCGAAATATTTTTATTGTTTGTTAAGGTCCCACACAATGATCAAATTTGAAGGGCAGGTCCGAATTTCAATTAGAAGGGCATATATCTATGTCGCCCTTCCATAATGAAAAGCTTTAAATTTTTTTTTTTTCAATTGACCACAATAAATTATTTTTACATTTCATTTTCAGAAAGACAAAACCATCAATCTTTATATTAATAAAAGACTGTTACATAGACAACAATGAAGAAGGATCCATCTTTCATTGCTTAAATATCTCATTGGCAATGTCAACATAAGTCTTGAAGACACTATTATAAGAGTTTGGATACATACCACCGGGATATAGGAGATTCTTATGTGTCAGATTGTGTAATGCAATTTTGACTTTGTCTCACAAGGAGCAGCAGCATGGAGGTCTGGATTTTTCTTATAGAACTTTTATTATTATTATTTGAAACATTGTTTATAGATATGAATACAACAATGCAATTATGAGCATGGTGGACAATTAGTCAAGCTCATGATGCCAAACCATGATGATGTAAGTTTGGAATTTAACATTTTTACATGTTAAAGACAAATAGTCAAAATCACTGACAACTTAGTATGCCATAATTAATAATCATTCCCTGTTCACTTTTTTTAATAGGTTTATGTCACACGATGATGCAGGGGCATTAGGCACTAGCCAGAAATGTAGGAGGTTTTGTCCACATGTTGTGGCTAGGAGGGTTCGAAAACATTTGAGTTGTAACAGCTAGGTGTCAATACCTCAGCTGACTGTATTACTTAGACTAGTTAGAGTTGTAGGAGTCGAATAGTTTCAGTTAGTTGAATTATTATAATTATACCTTTTGATTTCTAGAATGGTCCTCTCAGAGGAACCGAAGAGCCATATGTTATGTATATAAATTGTAATTCCTCGGATGAATAAAAGTAGAGAGGGAAGAGGAGAGTAGAGAGGGGATTTCTGCAATAAACCTCTGTGTGTGAACAATTGTTTCCGGTTAAATGATTTCCAAGCTTAGTTGCCATTGAATTATCTCGAACTGCTAATTGTGAAGAATTGTTTAACTGTGAGGCGATTGGGTACTGATAATTCCATTCTTCTGTCTTTGAATTCCCGTAAATTGTTGGATAACCTTGTGAACTCACCCCACCCGAAGGCGAGGTCTGTGTAGAGAATCGGGGTCGTGAACATTGTTCAAATATAAAAATATCGCTTAATAAAGAGACAAGATTGTTGTGGTTTCGGAACCTGACCCGAGGATTGGACATGAGTTAACAAACAAAAGGATAGCGAAACCAGACTTGCACTCGTGGTCAAGCCCTGTACCAAAACCACGAGCGGAATAAAAAAAGCGGGTTGCCCATATCGCACCACTTTTGCGGAGTAGGCGGTATTTCCTATTCGCGAGAGATTCCATAGGGAATGTGACACGTGGCGAAGTGACCCCCGGAAAACCACCGTTTAACCCGCACCATCCCACGTTAAAGCCCGACGTTGGAAGCTGAGCGAAATTGCCAAGAGTCGTTGATTTGGAGAAGGGCCATCGGACAGTGGTCGCACGTTGAACTTGCCTGGAGGTTAACTAAGGTGTTCGGAGGATAGCCAGGTATGATACGAGTGTTTGATTGGTTATTGATATATATAGGTGGGGCCGGAGTATAATGAAATTTTTTAATTAAACGATTTGCGGATAATTAGCATAAGTCTGGAGCGTGATTGTTGTAAGGCTGGGTGGTGAAATATAGAGCCGAAAGTTCATTACAAGTTATTTATTTAAAAAGAAACGTGGAGTATAAATACAAAGTGTTGAAAGTTAAACATTGGTTATAAGGCTTGGAGATAATATAAAGTCGGGAATATAAATTAAAATCCAACCATTGTGGATAGTATTTATTTATCAAATTCTACGAATTTGATAAATAAACCCGAAGAAAGAAGAAGTCAATTAAGACTCAGGCTGGAGGAAAAGAACGGGGTAAACCAAGGGAAAATGCTGACAGAGCGATTGTAGACACACCAGCTCTCCTTAAGGGTCCAATTTCAGTTTTGTTGCGTCACACGATGATCTCTCTTCTCTGGCATTTACTTGTATTGAAGATCACTATTCTAGGAATAAGGAGTTATTTTCTCCAAAAATAACCCTAGCCAAACATTGAAAATGCATCGAGGATATCTTTCTATGCTTCATAAGTACATATGTTCTACTTCTAAATCATGTCTTGGAAGTGGTTGTTTTGCTGGAAATTATTCACCAGTTGGTTTCATACCAAATTCTTTTTCACATTTTCAACATCCAATACATGAAAAAGATAATGGTTTAAAACAACATAAATATTTGAAATTTTGCAAGAATTGTCTGGCACACTTTGAATATGAATTTTGAAGTCAAGTGCATGATCTTGTATAGGATCAAGTGTCATTTTGAATACCAAATGTTTCACAAGAAACTTCTCAACATGCTACCCTGCAGTAAGGATTAAATGACAATATTGCATCAACTATTTCCATAATAAAAGTGCACCTCGGCCATAGGACTAAACAACTACAAATGTTGTAGATCTAACAAGACCACACAATCAAATGTATTCCACAAGGCCAATACTGTATGAAAAATGAAAAGGAGTTTGCAACCAAAAATACCTTAGGCAACTAATTCAATTAGATACACCAAACCATCAGCAAAAAGGAAAACCGACCTACTTGGCCCCAATATTTTGTAAGGCACATCGGATTGAGAATTCGCGTTACAAATTAGGCAGATGTTAGCATCCCATTTTGGAATGCGACTTTGGTTTGAAATTCAATCTATTCAGACTTTTGAAGTTCGGCGAAAAGGGTTCTTTAATGTTTTGATAGTTTAATTTTATGTATGCTTTAATATATACATATGTTTTAAACATATGTTATATATATATCATATGCGAAATGAAAGGTGGGCCATAGAATTTAGTTTTAATTTTATTTTTTTTAAAAGAGGGTTTATTATAATATGTTTTATATGTTACGACATATAAAAATAAAAAGGACAAAAAATCTTGGTAGTTTTTTTTATAGACAGTACGTAAATTTTTTATTACACAGCAGTGTGTAAAAAGTGAAAGACTGAGTGTAACTTTTTAAGTGTGTATGCACAGCAGTGCGAATGTGAAAAAAACAGCAGAGTGTTTTAGAGACAGAGTATGTTTGTTTTGAACAGATAGTGAGTTGGTTTTATGCACTGCGTTTTGTAGCAGTAATAATTTTGTAATCCCTCTCAGTGAGGAAGAAGTGTAATAGTTTTTTTTTTTGAGTTATTGAAGGGAATAGAAGTTTGTTTTCAAAGTATTGAAACTCTGTCTCCTGTCAAAGAAATTTTTATTTTCTCTGTGTTAGAGGAAGGGAGATTTATTCTCCATTAATTGTTCTGGAATTTTTCAATATTCCAACATGTGCAAGAACAACAGATGTTGTGGTTCCATCCCCAGCTAAATCATTTGTCTTTGCCGCAGCTTGCCTTACCAACTTGGCCCCAATATTTTCAACTGGGTCCTCTAATTCAACCAATAAAAAGGCCAAAACCACAACATTGAGATACATTTCATTACACTGTCAATAACAATAAAATTTGACTCAGCGATAACCCTTTCCTTTTATTGTTGTGAAAAAATTTATGCATTACTCTAATGTGGCTAGTCCATAGGCCAAGTAGACCACTGGGTAACAAATATGTTTCCTTTCACCTTTGAGTTTTCAAATTATGCCTACCAAATCTAAGAAATTTAAGAGGGGGAACTAATACAACATTAAAAAGAAAACCAGAGCACACATCTACAAATTACCTCCTTAGCTACTGTCACACCATCATTAACTATTTTTGGAGAACCATGCTTTCTCTCCAAGACAACATTTTTCCCTTCGCCCCAAGGGTGACTCCAACAAGATCAACAAGTTTGTTCACACCGCCTGCAAGAAAAATTGACAATGCTTTCAGTAAGTGTGCAATTGAATGCTAGACCATATACCAAAACAACCCTCCATGAAAAATTAAAATAACACATTAAAATTGAATATAAGTGGACAAGGAAAGATCCACCGCAGTGAAGTTTCACGTGCAGGTGACCTTCCTTTAAACATAATTTTTTCTCTGACTTGCAATTTTTTTGTCACTGAGCCATCCTTGTTGAAGTACAACTCCTTATCCATAGCTCTTGTATTAACTACCTTCTCTTTTTCGCGTAATCTCAGAGTCCCTCTTCTGCTTGAGCGATTAAAGGAAATGGGTGAAAAAACTAAAAGAGAAGACAATTGTCTGCCATAATTATCAAACATTGCACCCAACTTCTTCCCCTTTCCATTGTTACCCAATGAGGTAGCTGTGGCAATTGTTGTCATACTGCCCAAAGCAGAGGCCATCTTCTCTTATCTTGAATATAGAATTACAAGATCTTCATATTAGTATGAACCTTAAAAAACATGACTCCCATTGCTAAAAACCACTTTTAAGTTGTAACAGGCAAACTAAACAACTATCGTAACTTTTGGCAACTTCTGGAGCATTAAGAGAGAAACAACCAAAGAGAAATACAACCACAATCCTCATTTTAATGAGATCGGACTATATATTTGCATTAAGATAATAGAAAGAAATCACGACTATATTAAGGCCAGCATAAAACAATCTTTAACCAGTGTCTCTCGCGGCCTTTAGGTTGCCATGCTAGAGGTTGCATATTTTTAATTTAAATTCTTGACCTCTCGTGCCCATCTATGAATGAATCCAATGGGATATCTACATCAAATGCTCCTTTATATCCCCAAAAACAAATTCCCTACTACAAGAGCACCAGTATTGATGGATCACCCCACACCATCCCACCCACTAGAAACGGTGAAAAAGGAAACCCGAGAAAACTTCTGAAATATCTCAAGATGACTATATGGGTGGTTCATAGATGTCTTATTGAATATGCTCCCATCAATCTAAATACAGAAGTGTATGTAGGCAAGCTTCAGCAGGCTGTGGAATGGCTACAAAATATATTCAACCCTAAACTCTAAAAACTAGGTGAAATGTTCCTAAAAAATTGGTATATTGCGTTGGTACAGTAGTTTTTCCAGTGGCATACACTCCAATAACAGAAGGTAGTTAAGAATAATGGGGAAAGAAATATGGGAAAAGCCCAAATACGACTAAATCTACTATCTAAGTTGACACTTTGCGGTTGATCATAGGTCATAACCTCGTCGGCCATTATCTGCCTATATATAGCCAGTGCGCCTACTGTCGTAAGTTGATTCTCCTGTCACGGAGTGGTAATGGGAGAAATCATAGTGAACAACGGGAAACATGCATAGTTGCTTACAATCAAATAGATGAAAAAACACATACAAAAAACCTAGATAATAATCGTGAACAAGCTTAATATTGAATTATGAACTGTAAAGGAACTTACAAAATGTGACATTACGAACCTGGTCAAGCGCACAAGCAAAAATATCTGGACATGACCCTGGTTGACAAGTTGTATTGCTCATGATGCAAGAGGATTTGTACCTGCACTGCCAAGTCAATCAAAATCCATCATTATCTATACAATAAATACAAGTAATTGATGTGGTATTTTTTACTCTAAGATGCATTCTTATGATAATGTTAGAACATATGTTGAAAATGTCAAAACATACCTGAATAAGCTCCTCTTCGTTTCAAGAATAATTTATTGGAGTAGCATGAACTTGGAACAAGCCTCCCACGATCTGAAAGAGTAGCAACTAAGTCAACAGTGACTTTTTTGTTGCTACGCTGGATCAAGGGAGGTTTGCTCCAAGATTAAATCGCTCCAATAAATTATTCTCTACTAAACAGGGCCAACCACGTGAAGGTGGAAACTCTTATGGCCCCTCCCCCCCCCCCTCTCACATCACTCTCAATTCCCCAATACCCAATCTATATTTCATTTTTTACTTTCATGAGCATAAAAAAAAATATTCAATAACTAATAAAAAAACAATTCAACAAAAAGTACGCAAGGAAACATTGCAATTAATGCTTGACATAAAATAGTATGATAAATGAGTTTTTTATATAACGCAAAAAACGTTCCAAGTATGGTAACGTTTGTCTTATAATAATACAATATTTTACATTGTCAAATTTTCTTTTTCTTCTTCCTATTTTTAAAGCTCCTAATTACATCATTAATATCATCGTGCTCTGCTCCTGTTTCGTGCCTTTCAACCCGCACTGCTGACCTAGTTGCGTATTCACGATGTCTGGGCTCATCCAGTGACGGGGCATCGCCTACAAAAACAGATAATATTAAATTTTAATTGTCAGTTTTTAAATATCATTAAACTAGTTCGGTAATATTAATAAAAAAAAGTGCAATGAGATTATTTACAGTGCCATATTACGTGGGCCTAGTTGCGTATTCACGATGTCTGGGCTCATCCAGTGACGGGGCATCGCCTACAAAAACAGATAATATTAAATTTTAATTGTCATTTTTTAAATATCATTGAACTAATTCGGTAATATTAATAAAAAAAATTGCAATGAGATTATTTACCTGGTGCACCAGTTGTCGCCGCTGACCTAGTTGTGTAGTCATGATGTCTGGTCTCATCCAGTGACGGGGCATCGCCTACAAAAACAGATAATATTAATTTTAATTGTCATTTTTTAAATATCATTGAACTAGTTCGGTAATATTAATTAAAAAAATTGCAATGAGATTATTTACACAATTTGTAAAGGTTGTATTCGTTAAATTTGTTGTGTCTTCCTCTAGTGGTAAGATCCTCAGGGACAATTCTTTATCATTTAAACAAAAAACGTTATAAGGACAGCATCAAGGTATAATTGAAAAAATTATAAAATTTTGAAATTAATTAATCACAACCACTCCATGATAGTAGCAACATCGGCACGTTCCCCACTACGATGATAGGTTGCACGCACATGAGGATCATCTACATCTGGCTCTAAAGCGGGTTATTTACCTCGTCAGTGATGTTGCTCCCTTGATTTAAACAAATTTGTTAGACATTAAATTTATGGATGAAAACAAACATATTGAAAGGTTAATGTTTTACCTTATCAGGCAATCTGGATCTTGGGACCTGCCCCAAGCTTATGCGACGTTCAACTACGGCTTGATAGCCGAAATGGAAAGCGATATTTTTATCTTCCTCTGTTGTTTCTGTTCCGAAGTCATCACCCTACATTACATATGTCTGTGTATTTTTAATCATATAAATTAAGGTAAAAAACAGTATAGAAGGCGATACAATTAATTATAAGATGTTTAGCTACTTAATTACAATTCTTTGCTAATTTCAGTAGCACTTTACAGCTACTTGTGATGGCCCTTTTTTCCATCCTAAACTTTGGTTGCCTTTGGGGTGTGGGGCAACCTAGCATCAAAGATTGAAGTCGAGATGCTGGCCGCAACACACTTTTATTTTAAGGCAGAAATTAAAGCTATTATTTTGAATTAAGTTGTAATTTACAGCACGGGTCCAGTAAGCATTTTTCCTTCTTTCTTGGCCTTTGTCCCTTTTCCGTCATCGATCAGTGCTCTCCACTCCCTCTCTGGCACTGTGAGAGGACGCTCATATCTAGAGTTAATTTTCAAGTGTGTCCTAGAGGTGTCCCTGAGATATTTCAAATATTTTCCAACTGCCCGAGCGACCGCTATTCTATCAAATGTGCCCACCCCAAAAAGACCTTCTAGATAATCTAGAAGTTCTTTTTTCAGGTTGGAATTCTGGGAATTCCACCCTGTACGTATGGTTGGGCCAAAATTACCAACGCATGGCTCTCCAGAATCCTGTAGAACTCATTGTTTCCTACACAGAATAAAACCAAAAGAAAAAGAAGATATTATCATTAATTTAAAAATAAAAATCATGATAAATATGTTTTAGATAAAGTACATGAAATAGTTAAAATATTAAATTTACCTGGGAGTTGTACATGCTTTATAGGGACACCCTCATCGTTCACCAACAACGTGCCATTAATGGTCCCTGTGGAGCTGACACGTGTAGCTCCAGGAAACGCAATAATGTAGTTGGCCATATCGGCCTCATCATTGCCAACACGTTCAGCGGTTGGCTGGGTGTCTGCTTGGGCAGGGTGTGTTTCTTGGCTAGCACCTAAAGGAGTAGAAGGTGTACGAGAGGGTTGTTGGGCAATATCTTGCCCTTGTGTCCCACTACCACCAACACCGGGTTCAGCAAATGCCAGAAAACGCTACATACAAAAGAACTTTTTGTTAGTTTAGTCAATGTAAAAATTAAAAATCAAACTATCACAATTCATCTCATGCAGAAAAAAAAAAAATATCCTTTTGACTTTTTATTATTACCTGATATCTATTTAGCTGCCTCATAAGATGTTGTATCCTCTCTTCTGTTTCAGGTGTTTGAGGCGCATCTATCAAAGCATTAAATTCCGACCTTGCATCTCGTGCCTTTTTTTGCAACAACAACACTGGAGATAGGGATGAAGAAAGCTCTTCCTCAAAGAGGGAATCATCAGGCGTACCATGGCTAGGTGTCTGCATATTTGAACAAAATTAATATTATTTTAATTATGTAAATAACTAAAATACCTGAAGATAGAGCAATGCTGGCACTTTACATGTTCTTCCGCTGGCCTCTTTCCGCGATCATCCCGTCTCGGGGTTGTTCCTGCACTGCTCTGATCAGTCTGCCACATTGCAATAAAATTATAAATGTAAAAATTTGAAAACAATATCTAACTTGAAAACACAAAATGAAAACTGAAATAATTTCTAATAAGACACCGGAAGACAAAGTTAGAGTTTGAAATATGCCTTGCATTGAATTCAGTCCTGGAAACATGTCATTGCACATTAAGGCACCCAAACAAGAGACGAGTTGACAATGAAGACCTTATTGAATATATTATTGGAGCAACTTCTAGTAAAATTGTTGTGAAGACCTTGAGGACATTTTTGGAGCAACATTGTTGAAGCTGATGGTATAGCATTGTTGGAGACGATCTTGAAGGGCCTTGAAGTGAAGCTTTTGGAGCAACTATTGAAAAATCCATAGAGCATTTAAGTAAGGCACTTTCTATCTTCCATCACCTTTTTCCTTTCAATATCCTTTAAACAATTTTGTTGATATTTAATGTTTGAAATCACGTTATAATTCCTTGATTATATGTGTTTGGGGACTTTCCCTTTGAAATTACCCAAAAATACCCTGGCAATTTTATCTTCAGGATGCATGTCTGACCCTATTGTTCAATATTTTGATTGATAGTAGTAAACATAGAGAGTTAGGGGCTCTTGACTTGGTTTGGTTGGGCCATTAGATCCCTAACATCTACTAGGGAGAACCCCCCTTGAGTTGGAGGAGAGCTAGCCCGAAGTGAAAAGAGGTTGGTGAAGTGACAATGGGGCTATTGAATTACACATGGTATCACACTTTAGCTTTAGGACTTTATCTTGAGAAGTGCGAGATTTTTCTATATCAATTCTCAAATTGTTTACAATACTATTGTTAAGAACTAATAAGAAGTGATGTTGAGGGGTTTTTAGGTATAAGAAACAATACCATTTAAAAACTAGGGTTCTCAGTCCTTGGCATTCCTTCACCTGGGCCTAGGGGCACACTAGAATAATTTCACACTAAACCATGCAAACTTAAAAGTAACTTAACAGATCCATAAAGTAATAATAATCATAATTCCTAATTTACTATTGTACAATATGATGCAAATTATTCAAACATGAAGCAATGAAGACATGCAATGTCTGAATTTCAAGATTGATGAACCAATACAAAAAGTTAGAAACTACAACTTTGATTCAATACTTTGTGTCCTAACTCCAGGAAGGAATCTAGTTTGTAGTATAGAACATGCATCGTGTATTATCAATTCTTAATTGACAACAACTAAAGGTCATCTACCTCATCAATTCCTTCCCATTTTGTTTTTTTATGTTATATTCCTTATAAAAGTGTCAAATTTCTCTCAAAGTAAGCAACCACTGAATAAAATAAAAAATAGTTGAGATATGATTGAGAAATGGTCATTTATTTCTTAAAAGGATCTTCACGATTTCTTTGGTTGTTTTTCATCTCAAAAAACAAGAAATGACCTAAGAAACTATCGTGCTATAATATAAGAAACAACACGGTGCAATGGCCATTTTCAAAGCCAAATGATGTCCATTGAGGACATGGCCTTTATTTGGTTCCTGTTTCATAGGAGTTTCGGGTAGAAATGGAACTTTGTTGTACCATTTCTAGTAGTAAAAAGGGAAAACCTTCTTTTTCCATAGGAAATAATTTACCTTTCCTTTTTCAAGATAATCTAAATCACAAAAAATATGAACTATACTGCACACATTCTTGGATAATGTGAAAGTGGAAAAGGAATACCCTACACAAGTGATGCACACATGTACATTTGAACACTAATAGATTTTTGTAGTTGAAATTCAATGTTTGTTTTCATTTAAATGTAGGGTTTTTAAAGCAGGGAGAAATAATGGCTGCCAAATTAATAAGCGTTTCTTTGGGAAAAATTTAAATCTTGTATTGGGTGATGAAGATAATAAAGGGTATTTAATCTTGATTCTTGACATCTAGAGAGAACCCTACAGCCTAACACAATCCAATGGAATTGACCAAAAAAACCCAAATAGAGTCAACCCTACTATAGGAGGAAGGGCCTACAGTAAGAAATTACCATTTTGCAAGAGCTGAGGGCGAATGATATTCTACAAGAGCTGAGGTCGAATGCTGTTCTGCAAGAGCTGAGGGAAAATGCAGGGCTAATGCAGGGCGAATGCTGTTCTGCAAGAGCTGAGGGCGAATGTTGTTCTGTAAGAGCTCAGGGTGAATGCTGAGGCCGAATGCTGAGGGCGAATGTTGTTCTGCAAGAGCAGAGGGAAAATGCGCGCGTGATATCAAACGTTATTGTAGCACACATGTACATTTGAACACTAATATATTTTTGTAGTTGAAATGCAATTCTTGTTTTCATTTAAATGTAGGGTTTTTAAAGCAGGGAGAAATAATGGCTGCCAAATTAATAAGCGTTTCTTTGGAAAAAAATTAAATCTTGTATTGGGTGATGAAGATAATAGAGGGTATTGAATCTTGATTCTTGACATCTAGAGAGAACCCTACAGCCTAACCTGATAAATGGGATGACCAGCTTAAATAAGTCAACCCCTCACTGGAGAGAAGGGCACAAGTAGACTTACCATTTTAGGCGAGGTGAATGTTGTTCTGCAGGGGCGAGAGGGCTTATTTGAGGAAAAATATTTGTTGCGGGGCGGCGGGGGCGAATGCTGAGGGTGAATTTTGTTCTGCAAGAGCGGAGGGTGAATGCGCGCGTGATATCAGACGTTAATGTAGCTATTGCGATGGATACGAAACAATAAAATCATTTTTATGTAGCGCGCATATAAGTTTCGTATTTTTATGTAGCATGCATATAAGTTTTGTTATACCGATGGCGGAAAAAGTGTCACTATTGCGACGGGTGCCTCCAAACTTCGCAATTGCGACACTTAGACATTGTGTCGCACTTGCAACGTTTGGAGGCAGTCGTCGCAATAGCGACGCTTTGGGCCATAGTGTCGCAATTGCGACGTCTTCCTCCAAACGTCGCAATTGCGACACTTTTCTAAGTGTCGGTATTGCGACACTTTTCTATAAATGTCACTATAGCGATGGTTTCGGGCGGGATGGAAAAAATTTGGGGAAATTTCCGACATTTGGTCAAAAGCATCGGAACCAAGTGTCGGAATTTCCGCCAAATGTAGTAGTGTTCCCCAATGTTTCTTTTGAGGTTGGTATATTCTAAGAGGATTTGGAAAGGGTTCTTCCTAATTTCCCATTTTTTTATGAATGTTTGATATAAAGAAGGAATATCATTAATGTTGTGAGGAGCTAAGCCCTTAAACCATTTCTTGGCTTCTCCTCCTAAACTTTGAGCAAAAATTCTCATTTGAATGGTATTTTCTTCTATTTCCATGCAATCAAAAGCATAATTTATTTTATCTACATGTTGTTGGGCAGTAGTAGGTTAATTTCCAGTGAAATGGGGAATTTTGGATTGGTAAGCATTAGGTAAGGGAACCAGAGGTTTTGGTAACACAAGTGGAGCATACCATGCTGCCATGATAGGAAATAATGTGGGATTTACAAGAGGGAAAGTGGGTTGAAATGGAGTGTTTTGAACAGTGGATGTGTGTATAGGAGCGGAAAAAACACTTGGGCCAGCAACTGTTGATGAGAAGATTTGTTATGGAAGGAGCTGAAATGATGGAGAAGCTGAGAATCAGGTGGAGTAGAAGGTGAATTTTCTCTGCTAAAGCTCTGTTGCAAATCTGTGGTTTCAAAACCAGCTTGGTTTAAATCACTTTTAGACTTATTTCTAAATAGTTTCTTTGTATGAGGTAAGTCAAAGTGAGGATATTTTAAGAATGTAAGATTTTCAGGGACAAATCTTGTTCTTGGGAAGGTCTTATCAGTATTTGGTTTTCTAGATCTAGAAGTTTGCCACAAAAACCTTTCTGGATTGTCAACTATGGTAGGAGGGTTAGGATCTGGATGGGATCTAGTATTGACCCTACGTGAAGCCAGATTTTAGTTTCCAAAATTTAGAGAAGCTGAGGTTTTTAGGACTATTTTTCAAGGTTTTTCCTCTCTCAGTGATTTCCATAATAGGGGAATAGGTTTCTAAACTTTCTCAGGGCTGGTTAACACAATCCTAAGGAAAAATAGAGATCTAGAGAAGTAATAGGCCTACTGGGGCTAGTGGAGTCACCAGGTGGAACTTTTTAGCTTTTCTGAAGGTAAAATGTTTTATGGTCCACCACCAATGATTTATTTGAAACCAATCTGAAATTATTTTGGGTTTTATAAGTTTTTCGTAGTTCTATGGTTATGAGAGTGTCCTATACCTGATTCAACACTTAGCTAAAGTGGTGAAACAAATAGAGTCTACTATATGGCTTACTAGCTGATTTCTTCAAGGTTTGATAAGGGTCTCTTAGAATCCTAAGGTTACTTAGATTGCCACTGATTCAGACAGGTCCTATAATGATTACCATTATGCTAGCAGTGCTTGAAGAAAGCTATAGTTCACTTGAATGAATATTGAGTTTCTTGTTTAAGGACTTTTACTCAAAAAGGTCCCACCGTGATCGCCAAAATGTTGGGGTCCTATGATTTGGCAGATTGGCATACCAAATGACAAGGCAACATCAAAACCAGTCTTTAGAGTTCTAGGACCTAGCCTTCATAGTCTCAGAGAGGGATCTCTCAATTTTTTGCAAAGATATGACTTGTTTGCTTGTAAAAGCTTGATTTTAGGCTAGTTATTAAGAATGAGTTTGTTTGATTGTTTGGTGGGACATAGTGATCTAGGTAGTATAGATTGAAAAGGAAAATCTCTAAATAATTGGGCAATGGAGTCAAGTGGAAGTTGTAACAAGTTTGTAAAGGGATCGGGGGTATCAAAGGACAAATCTAACTTGGCTAGTGGATCTACAAAGTTTTTTAGGTGAAATGAAATGGACATCAATGGTTTAGAATGAAAAGTAGAACTAAGGGCAACTAAGAATCCTTAATTATATGTACTTCTCAACAAAGGGACTTAAAACATCATTTAAACATGAAGAAGCATTCCATAGACAGGGATAACCATAAATTCTAGAAACTAGACTTCAGCAAATAATAATTCCAAGACAAACTTTTCCAATGAAATATAGAAGGCGAGAAACTCATTTAACTTCTAGTGATTTCACCTTCAAGGATAAGAAAAACTTACAAATAATTGCATTCATAGAAGAGGGAACTCCTAGAAATCTTTGATTACAGCTATAAAGACCTTTAAAACAATTATTTAAGCAAGAACAAAGGGTATGATCAAAACAGACCTCTTTGGCAGACTGTAAACAATGGTACTTTGAAGGGAGACTTCAGAAACAGTTTTTAAGTGGCAGCAAGTAAGCAGGGAAAACCATAAATCATTCTTGAGGCCAACTGTATTGAACTATTTAAGAAATAAACAAGCATAAGGGTTCAAGAGAGCAATTAAGAATTCTCTAGAATGCCTTAGCAGAAGAAAACATAAAACAATGAAGAGTAAACAGGCCTAAGGTACTTCTAGGAGACATTTCTTAGCCTAAAATTTTTAATCTACTGTAGTAAGAAGTGATGAAATAGAATGGAAAATAGGAAAAACATTAATAGATTAGAATACTTCACCAACAACCAAGATCAGGTATCCAATGACAGAGCTTTCTCCATTAACAAACATGTCAAAACATCCATAGGTTCCAGAACATCAATTTCTTTTCAACTTCAACATAGCTATGTATTACTTCAAAGAGTCATCAAAAATGCCCACAATACATTGAGTTTGAATGCAGTATTTATGTTGCAAATGAGGAGGTGGAACTGATCTAGGGTTTGAGGATTATTAATTATAGATTAAATGTATTTCTAGCCTTGAAAACCATCCAAGGCATAAGGCAGAAATAGCAGTACAACTACTTCTCTGTTTAATAACTCTGTCTTAACTCTTTAAGGAAAGATAGGTGGAAATTTTGAATTTGCAGCCTATTTCTATCTTTTACAATAACAGTCTGACAGCTTAAAATATCTTTTATCTGACTGCTTGACAGCTTAAAATATCTTTTACCTGACTGCCTGACAGTTTTTTAAAATATCTTTATGCAACAACTGTTTGATTAGTTCTTGCACGTAGAAAGTAGGCTACAGGTGGCAATTGGATATTTTAAGGGAATAACTGCTCTCTATTTGATTCATTTGAGGCTTCTTTTGGTTTAATTTTCCTTGTTTTTAACCAATAAACTATGTTTTTAGGCATTTATTCTTGATTTGTCCTTTAATTAATTCTCTTCACTGTCTTTCTTTGTTTCTATTAAACAACTACTTTTATCCTGGATCCTTTATCTTTCGATTTTTAGCCTTTAATCACTGATTTTTAAAGAGCTAATCTTTTCAGCTTTATCCCTTTTAATTCTTTGATTAGACTTTAATCCTCTACTCTAAGGCTTTGATTTTGCCTTAAGCCTTTATAATCATCTTTTGTTGGCTTTTTCCACTTTCGGACTTCTTCAAACCTTTGATTCATTTGTCTTTAATCACTGCTTCTTGAAAGGCGAATTTCTGCTTTAACAACATTAACCTTTAATTAACCTTCCTCGTTGTCTTTCTTTGTTTCTACTTCTAAACAATTACTTTATCTCCTTAGTCTTGGCTTTTATCCTTAATCTTTGTTTTAAGCCTTTAATCTCAGTCTTCTTCCTTCGGTCTTCACTATTTCTTGCTTTTGTTTGTTTGCAGGTGTCTTCTTGGTGCGCTGGAGGGATTTGTAATGGATCAATGCTCATGAGGCACTAATTGATCATTAATATTGAACCCTGGATCCCTTTATTTTTGCTTTCAAGCCTTTTGGATCGTCATCCAAGGCCGGTCACTGTAGAGTTGACTGTGGGATGGCCCTTTTACTCAGGGCCGACATTAAAACTGCACAATAAAACACTTAAATTAATAAAAATAGCGTTTTTGTGGTTATACTGCGTTTCAGAGGTTCGGGGAGGCAAAGGAGCTATGCAGAGGAAGGAGCGGTATGTAGAGGGAGAGGTTCCATAGATGAAACAGGCAAAAAACCACGAAAAATTGAATTTTGGCGCGAAAATGAAGGATGGCGGTTTTGGAAAACCATGAATGGTTTTCGCGCAGGGGATAGGCGGTTTATGGTTTTGCCGCAAACGAACACGATATGCATTGGAGGGTGACGCATGGCTTCAATACACCACCCATTTCACGTGCAAGATGCACGGTGAGAAGGTTTGGAGAGATCGGGCGCGAAACGGTGTGAGGATTGTCAGATATGGGGGAGCCAGATCGACAGTCCAGGATCAACGTGAAGGCGAGGACATGTGCGGTGACGGGGGATAGTGGAGGATAGGTGTTGAAGGGAAATTGGTCGGCGTGTGGAGTAGTGGGTGGTGGGCCAGCGTTGATGAGGTCAGTTGTTTTGTCAGGAGTGAACTTCTCACCGGGTGGGGTTAGAACTATGGATCCATGGTGACCGTTAGATTGATAAGATCAA
Organism: Pinus albicaulis; assembly: GCA_034641835.2. Lineage (NCBI taxonomy): Eukaryota > Viridiplantae > Streptophyta > Pinopsida > Pinales > Pinaceae > Pinus > Pinus albicaulis. The sequence goes on from CM076574.1 coordinate 1,217,243,934, forward strand.
TGGTCAAGATAAGTTCGCGGGGTGAATGAAAAGGGCGGGGTTGGAGACTTGGGCTGAGTGGTGGTCTTTAGATCAATGGGATCGACGGTCAAGATCTATTGCGGGGGGAACTAAGGGTATGGAAGGGTTTCATCGATGGGTGCCTCCACAGTGAATGGGAGAATGCGGGCCGTTGGATCGAGAAACGATCAATGGTGGAGATTTAACTACGGGGGGACTGGGGAGTATGAGCTACCTTGGACTGGTGCCCCTGTAGTGAACCTGTGCCATCCGATCTGGAAGATCGATGGTTGTGATTGAATCGGGAGATCAGGAGATCAGAGTTTTAAAGATGGTGGATGAGGGGAAGGCAGAAGCCTGATGCGATGTGGATGAAGCGTAGACCGTCAGATTGAGATAATGATCAACGGCAGAGATTTACTCGGGGGATCTCATCGGTGGAGAAAAGGAAAGGCAGAAGGGAAAGGGCGAGGCACTGATGCGATGGAGTGCGATGATGTGATGGCCGAAGGATTTGATGGATCAATGGTCAGGATCTCATCGGTGGATCGGCCATCGGAAAAATAAGGAAAAGGGAAGCGGAACTTAGAAAGTATGATGCACCGATCGCCAATGGGCTTAGCGCTCTGTCGTGGAGCCGGTCGTATGGAAAAAAAAGGGGTTAAGGCTAAGCCGAAAGGCGCTTAAAACCTTATGCTAAAAAGGGGCGGAAAGGGTTAAAAACATAGGTTTTTAAGGTTTTTTGAAGTTTCCAATAGGTTAGAAAAGGGTTTAAAACCAAACAAAAGTGTTTATAATGGTTTAAGGGGGTTTTTCAGAGGAAATGAAGAGTTGATAAAAAGAAAATGGGCTTTTTCAGAGGGAAATGGACTAATAAAAACAAGGATAAATAGCTTGAAATAAGCTTCTTTTAAGATAGAAGGGTGATCTTTTTGGGAGGCATAGATGAAGATTTTTGGTAAACTGATAGATTTAGGATAATGAAGGCCGTGAGATTTCTAGAACTCACAATGTTTCTTCAAATGTTGTTTCTAGAAATCTGATATTTTCAACTTAGTCATCTTTGGATAAGATCAAAATTACTGATGACTAACAGAGAAGATTAGTAAAATTCCCGTAGTAGATGTGAGAGGTGTAGACGAAGGTGTAGTTCCTGTCACACTCAATGCTGGAAATGATGACATGGCAACAGAAACTACATATGTAGTGGGTAATGGAGAAATAACCACCTCCATAGGAAATACAGATAAAGGAACATATGATTAAGCAGGTGTTGAACCATCAAGATTCAACTGCAATAACTTTAGTCCCAAAGAATCGGTCTCAATGGATATCAAATAGCCACCAGGAGGACCGGGAATAGATTCCACAACTATAGGATGGTCTAAGTATTTATCACCAACAGGAAATCTTCGATAAAGAGTGACAATTCCACCTCGTTCAGGATGAAAACTGTGAATACAACGTGACTTACATATACTTGGTTCAACCATAGTGAATAAATGTAAATTAAGCAAATTAAGTTAGTACAAACAACCCTAAGGCAAAAATATTGGACTCGGGCCAAACAACACACAATAGAATTGTCCTAAGAGGTAGTCACACAAGAAAACCAATCCTAGTACTATGTTTTAGATGGAATTCCAAGAGACTTCTTACTTGTGGGGTCCCAATTCCACAAGCAGAGTTGTCTAAAGGAAGGTGAGGAAGAGTTATGGTTTCCTACCACAACCACCACCTATAGAGTATTTTTCCTAGGAATGGGCACTAAGGTACCTCTTTCCCATGGGGGCACACGAATATTGAGATTCTTGGTAGTCAACCACAACGCGAGATTCCCTACCACAAGGTGGGTGGCCTTGAGGAGAACCACTCACACTATGACCTAGTCGAACCCCCTACAAATCAAGTCTCTGACGCGCTCTGGTTTTTTCATGTGATGATTGAGGATTTTTCACTCCTTAACTTAGGATTGCTAAGTTTTTTTTGTAGTATTGGAGCAGTTGAATCACACACATATCTCCAAGACCCTATCCTAAGCTAATGTTGGTGCACTACCAAAAAAAAAATTATATGATTCTAGTTTCTTTTATTATCGCGCTGCTTTAAGTGGTTTTTGTGTACACATTTGGGATGCAAAATAAACTTTATATAGTGTGAGTGACCCTTATTAGTAACCCTAATGTAGTTATATGTAATTTTTCTTTTTCAATTCAATTAATGATATATACATGAGGGTAAGAGTATTTTCACCTCAAAACACACCAATGCCTACAAGATGCACCTCTCACTAATTAATAAATGAAAAAATCCAAAACCTATACCAATTGTGACGCAAACACAAACCAAAAGAAGGAAATGTAAACATGCTAGGGTTGTATCATAATGTTTCAATAAGATATAATGTTCTACAAAGGTTAAAACCAAACCCTAGTGGTAGGAAGGCCTAAATAATATTACAAGGGAGTGATAAAAATCAGAAAAGACACACCCAAATAAACTTCTTTATATGAAAAATACACAACCAAAGAGAAAACACCACCACTAGAAAAAAATCAAGTAAAGAAATAAAATCACCCAATAAAGAGTGATGAAATCCAAAGCAAAGGCAAAAGGCTGCAAACTTGAAATGTAAGACAATTCTATATTATCGCGCAACCAAACACTCAAATCTGAAAATGAGATCCAAAATGAATTCAATAGCTCCAAACAATGCGTAAAATACCTTCAAAGAAAAATTTGAAAAAAATGTGAACAATAGAGGAACCAAAAAAAACCACACTCAGTGGATTTAGATCAAAGATATAGAGAAGTTGATAGTAACAACAGTAACATATCCACTAGGTAATATAACAAATCAGAGAGAAAATGGTAGACCGAAAGCCAAGATGTAGCAAGAAACCCATCCAAAAGTAGACATGGAAATCCAATCAAAATAGTCAAATAGGACCATATATGGAATAGAACCAAATACCAGACAAAAGGCCAAAAAAAATTCAGATATGAGGAAAAAAGTTTTAGAAGGAGATTTAGAATCTTTAGGGTTATAGGGACAATCACACGGATGATTTCCCCCAATTGGTGCTTGCGAGGGTTGTTGTTGGTTGTTTCCCCCAATCTAGGTTACCCTATTTGATTACTCTTTACTTTATTTTTATTAGTGTTAGTTGGCTTGGTTGTATTTAGTTGTTCAAAATATTTTTATTATTGTGGGAAATAGGGTTGCACGAAATTAACCTTAACGTTAGGTTTTGTTAGTGGGTTATTATATTGGGGTGTTCTAAAATGGAAGTAAGGATTCCCTTGTCCTATGTTGGTGTAAGTAATTTGGGAGGTGGAAACCACCTCTACAACGCATGGAGGGTATTTACCACCCTGCGCTAGAGGGTATCAACCATCATGTATGGGAGGGTATTGGCTGCTTTTCATGGTAGAGTATTGGTTGCCCTGCATAGTAGGGTTCTATGATGGTGCAGGCTGATTGGGATAATATCCCATGTTGGATGGTGGTTGAACTGTAGATGGGATATTATATGATTGGTAAGTGGTTAGGCCATTGTACACATTTCCAGGTTTATTTTGGGTTATGGTTCCAATCAACCCATCTGTAGCACTCGATGATCCTAGTATCTTTGTTCTGAAAAACTGTAGGCGAGGGGCATCAGGTAGAATATCATAGAGGTATATAGACTGAGTATAAATGCGATCAAATTATTGAGATCTATTGATAGCCTTCTCTTTCGTTTGTGGGAATGTGGAAGCCACATATTTTGAGATCTCTCTGTAATAGATCTCAAAAATAAGTTAAGGAGGAGCTTTGATTCTATGTGCACTTTTCACAAGCTACGATGTTTTTTCCATTCATGGACATGGTCTGAGATATGCATGGCAGACATTTTATGGAAATGGGTGAGTATATCCAATCCTGAATCATGACATATTGGGAGTTGGAAGAATGTGAAAATTGAAAGTGCTAGTGAGTCAAAGGTCCCATGGGAACTAGAGGCCTCTCCTATGTACCATTTCGACGCAGGTTTGATGAGAGTGCGTTGAAAAATTCATAAGAAAATAGAGTTATCTATGGTGTTGTTGTATGAGAACCAAAGATGAAAGGTCATTATGTGGTTTTATGGGTCTTCCCATTGTTTCCCTTCTACTTTTAGTATATCTAAAGGTAACTTGGTTGGCATAGGGTGCCAATTTTGATTATGAGCAATGGGGTCATTTTTCAACTTGCTTAGATCTGGGAAATTTAAGGAAGCTATAAACGAGACTTTGTTCGCCATCATAAAATGATTTTGAACTGAAATGTGCAAGGAAGTTCCCCGTGGGGAAGTGTGAGATGGACTATCCGAGGGGATAGCATGTGGACTTCCCGAAGGGGTAGAGTGTGGACTCCCTTGAGGGGTAGTAAAAGGATTACTTTGAGGGGGATGGATCCAATAAAAGTTGCACCGATAAAGGATGAACCAATAATAATGGTTTTTTTATGTATTCTATGTTTAAATGGTGAGAGACTTGGCACACCTACCGATAATAGGGGGAGGTTTTGGAAGTGCCTAGATTGACGAGGTACCTTGGGGTCCAATATGGTGTTAAATGGATTGTGTGTTACTTTTGTAGTGAGGTGGATATGTATCAAAGCAAGTAAATCTCATACATAAAACAAGGAAAAAAATAATTGGCTACTTTCCCTTTAAGTTATGCTAAGTGATAAATCAAACAAGAAAAAAGGATTTTGTTTGTTTTTGTGTATGATAAAAAGTCCTAACAAGACCTATTCATCCTTTCCACTCTCAAAGTAACTAGGCCTTGCATAGATATATTATTTATGAGTATTGGGGTTATGTCTCGAAAGAACTAGTGATGCTTCCAACAGCTAAAGGATCAACCAACGTAATGATAATGCTTTAGTTCTTCATGTGCCTCCACCTATAAGGAAATATGTCCTATAATTTGGCCAGTAGGATACCTTCATCCCATCGGGGTAGTTGAGTCTTTAGCTTCTTGGTAATTAGTCATAAGTATTGAGTACTATGCAGTTTGGATAGCCCTGCAGAGTACTACACACACTAATACCTAAGTCGGACCCCCTCTGAATTAGGTTTCTAATGTGCCCGAGTATTTTTTCCGTGGGATGATGAAGGATTTTAGGTACCCTAAAAAACAAATTCTATATTTAAAAATGTAACATGTCGATGGTGGATTATTTTATGCCTACCCCCAATGGTCCTAACCTGAACTATAAATTATTTTATGGCCTTTGTGGGGAATTTAATGTATTATAGGCTATGGTTGTTTTTAGTGAGTCTTACTTCACTTGTGGTGTGAAAAGGTAATATAAAATAAACTAAGTACAAAGGCTCCTGAAACTATGCCCTCTATAAAAAAGTTTGGAGTAGCTTTGTGTGTGGAGTGTAATGTGTGTGCAAGTGACAAAGTGATCATACAAAGTGTGTAAATATCAGGATATGCAATTAACATTTACACAATTAGTTACTTACACTAAGTTGTGATTTTTCCTTGCATGAAAAGAAGTAATATGTGGATAGTGGGCCACTTACTTTTTTCCTATTATACTATGTGTGCCTAAAAAGGGAGATGGAAAAACCAGGTGCTTTAAGAAAGCTTTCGTAAGCAAGGGGATACTCCCTTTCTTTAATAACACTTGGTCCTAGTCCCAAACACAAATGAAGTAAAATTATTTGGTTAGTGAAAAAAATGTGTGGATTTTGGGCCACTTTCTCTCCTCCTAATTAAGCTATGTGACTTGTGAAACAAAATAGAAAAACAAGTTAAAAATATGGGTGGATAATGGCCACCTAATCTTGCCCTAATTAATCTACTTTTGGAAATGCAGATTTTGAAAATAAATACTAAGTAATTACCCTACTAATTAAGGTTAGTAAATAAATTAAACAATCTATCTAACTAAAAAAAATTGTAGAAGTGTGGGCAGTTTATTAAAGGTTTTCCAACACTTAGGAAAGAAGAATTGCAATGTTTTTTTTTAGTTCTATTTAACCCATGTGGGTTATTGTTGAGATTCAACAAGATGATGAGCTTCGTGAAAATCATTCACCTTCACTAAGTGGGCCCGCAAGCTATTTTTAGGTGTAAGTCCATTTTTAGACTATGTCTATTTTTAGACATGGTGATCATATTTCAGAAGTTGTAGGATGCTATTTGTGGATGGTTGGTCAAGTTGGAAAAATAGATGAAATTCTATTTTTAGAATATTGGGCGAAGTCTATTTATAGATCGTCGATCTAAAAATAGAAGTGTAGATTATTATTAGCTCTTAATAATAATCTGAAAATAAATATCAACTTATTCTCTTGGAGCACTTTATTTCAGTATACATATTTGGAAAATCAGTGGGCTGAGGGAATTACGCAATTCCTAGGGTTTACTAGTGGGTCATGCATGGAGGACTCAGTTAGAACTGAAGTGGCAAAGTTATGACAAAGTTGGAAGAGTAGTTCATGGATTTGTTATTCAATTTAACTTAGTTAATGGAGTTAAACTCAGTTGAGATAGTTGTATCTCATCTAACTGAATGATACACTAGTGATAGTGGAGTGAATTAATTAGTTAATTAATTTACAAATAATAACTCATTAATCAACTGAACAAATACAACATTTAACTATAGTGCATGTCAGTTCCAGTGGAGACCCAGTGGAGAGATAGGTGAAAGGGAAAGATGGACTATCTGTTGTGACTATAGTGATGCATTGATTGCACCATACACACATTGGAGTTTCCAATGAGGATTTCACAGTGCACGAAAGGTAGATTTGAATTCATTCAGGGGTCTTCTTCAGTAGGGATTGCGCAGTGGAGGCAAGCTATCAGGTGGCAAGAAATCAGTGCATGGATTTGCAGATTTCTTCTGATTAGTGTGTGATGATTGATTGCACTGAGAGCTTTATGTACTAATATTTGTATGAGATTGTTACATGATCTCCATGATACATAATATATGATAGTTTTCATCTTCAGGCTTTCCCGTTAAACAATTGTGTTATGTGAGATTGTTTTTATTGCTTCATGTGTTTGTAATTGAGTTTTTTTAAATTTTCGTAAAAGATTAATAGTGGAAGGTTATGTATTTAGCAAGAAGATAAATATTGTTAGATAAGGAGAATCTGGATATATACATGCATACCCTGTATATAATTTATACAGTTATGTCATGCATAAACGCACAAACTGTGTATCTGCCAGTGATAAAAGTAATGCAACCGGCGAAAATAATTAAAAAGATCTCTTCCTCGACTGGAAACAGGTCCAAGAGGGGCTGCAAAAATTCTAGAGAACTAACAGAGGCACAATGGAGTAAAAATTGAGAGATAAAGGTCTTGCAAAACAACAATTAGATCAAATAAAGGAAACAAGTGGAGTCACCATCTTGTAGTGGTGTGTTTGTTGCTATTGAGTACCAAATACACCTTCCTTGGAGATGGTTGTTACCTACAAAGTGCATACAAGAAATCGATTGTTGTTGGTGGAAAAACATGGATAAATAAAGCATTGAAAGTAAATGAGACAATGCATAAAAAACATAAACTAAAAACTATACTTAATGAAGCAAACACATCAACAAAGGTTAGGAAAACAATCCCCTTTATTGACTCTTGAATGTAGAAGAGTTACAATAGATGAATAAAAGACACTTGGAGAGAATCGTTTGAGCAATGGTGCTCAAAAATCCTCAACAAGGAAGTTCCTTTCTCAATCTCCTTGCAAGCTTTCTTTGTCTCTCAAAGAAGTATAGAAGACACTCTAAATTATGGAATTCTCTTCTTAATGAAATGCTTGATTACTAGGGAGAAATTTTAACAACATAACAATGCTCTAATTATTGTTTCTTAGCTCTCCATAAACTTGTATTTATAGAGTTTCATGGAAACTCTTTTCCTCCTTGGCTCATTAATGTGGTGGTTCACCTCATAATTGACATGATAGCTACCATGTCCTTTCCTTTAAGGCTTCTCAGGGCTCAACGATCAAAATTTTTAGCCCATTTTTCCAAGATTTGGAGTATTTCTCGAGAAATTCCATGACCTGAGGTGCTGATTAGATTTTTCGTGACCGTACAACTATCGAAGAAATAGAAGCGTGGATATTAATTTCCAGTAATGGTGCACCCGCAAGGTTGAATTTTTAAACTTGAACCTTAGGAAATCTTTTAATTTTTAGTCTTCATGGTGCTTCTAGCTAAAAATGCTATCTTTGTACCAACTAATCACTTACTTTGAGTGTCTTCTTATGAGTAAATATGAGCACATTTATTTCCTGCATGTTAGACCCTGCAACAAGCATGTCATCTACATAAAATAACAATATAATATAGTTTCCATCATTTTTCTTTTTTAGATAAACACAATGATCAGAGTGACATCTAGTATAATCTTGTTCACACATAAACCTGTCAAATTTTAGATACCACTGCCTCGGAGCCTGTTTTAAGCCATACACACTCTTCTTCAACCTGAAAACTAATTTTTCCTTCCCTTTGACCTCATATCCTTGTGGTTCCTTCATATATATCTCTTCCTCCATATCTCCATGGAGAAAGGTTGTCTTTACATCTAACTGTTCAAGATGCAAATCTTTTGCTGCTACAAGACTTAAAATAGTTCTGACTGAATTCATTTTAACAACAGGAGAAAATATTTCATCAAAGTAAATACCTTTCTTCTATGCAAACCCCTTCACCACAAGTCTATCTTTTTACCTCATTTTTCCTCCAGAATCTTCCTTCAACCTGTAAACCCATTTATTATGCAATGTTGTTTTACCTATAGGCAACCTAACTAAGTCCCAAGTATGGTTATGTACCAAGTATTCTGTCTCTTCTTCAATGGCTAGCTCCCACTTCTTCCTGGTTTCTACCTGCATTGCTTCTTCATAACATTCTGGTTCACCAGAATCAGTCAACAATACATAATATAATGAAGGAGAGTATCATTCAGGGGGTCTACTTATCTTGGTAGATCTTCTGACACCACTTTCAATTATTTTAGGTCCATGTTGTTGTTATGGTGGTTTTGTTATTGTGGCTATTTATTATTATTATTTTCGAGCACCTTTACTTTTTCTATGATCTCATCAAGCACCATGTATTCTTTGTTTTCTTTGTTCTGTTTCTTTTCCTGGATCTGATCCTTATACAATACCTTTTCATTGAATATTACATCTATTATCCTAATGATTTTGTGATTTTCATAATCATATAAGCGATAACCAAAATCATTAACACCATATCCAATAAAGGTACATTTCTTTGATTTTTCCTCAGGCTTTTTTCTATTTTTTTTATTAATATGGACAAAGGCTTCACAACCAAAAGGCTTTAAAAAAGAGTAGTTTACCTTTTTACCTATCCATGCCTCCTCTGGAATACCACCATCCAATGAAATTGAAAGCCCTATGTTTATTAGATAAACAACAATATCTACAACATCTGCCCAAAATTGTAAAGGCAATCCTGCATGAAATCTCATGCACCTTTCACGCTATATGATTGTCCTTTCATCCTTTCTAACACACCATTTTCCTATGGTATTCCTGGAATTGTCTTCTCTTTGTGAATTCCATGCTCTAAATAGTACCTATCAAACTCTTTGCTACAATATTCACCTCCATTGTCTGATCTGAGACACTTCAACTTCTTTCATGTCTCATTATCAACCAAATCTTTCATTTCTTGAAATTATCAAATACATCATATTTATTATGAATACAATAAATCCAAGTGTTTCTAGTTACATGATCATCAATAAAAGTAACATAATAATGAGAGCCATCGAGAGATGATACCTGAGTAGGTCCCCATACATCTTTATGCACAAGCTCTAATATTTATTTCTTCTTTTCTTTCCCAACTCTAAGAAATATGGCTCTCTTTTGTTTTCCATAAACACAATTATCACAGAAATCCAAATCAATATTCTTTAAACCTGGCAAAAAATTTATTGAGTGAAGAATATTCAACCCTTTCTCACTCATGTGTCTGAGCCTATGATTCCATAATGTTGCATCTTCTCCTGTGGAGTTTAAAGCATTAACACAATTAGAAATACCATTACATAAATAAAATGTACCAACCTTATCTCCTTTTGCTATTACCAGGGCTCCTTTAGTGACCTTCTAGGTTTTATCTGTAAAAAAATTCACACAACCCTCACTTCCTAATTGCCCACTTGAAATCATATTTTTCTTCAGATTTGGAACATGCCTTACCTCCTTTAACATCCATTGGTTTCCATTCTACTATTTTACAAGAACTTTACCCATTCCAACGATTTTATAGGGTTTATCATCACCCAGACAAACCTATCCAAAATCTCCTTGAACAGAGTCATGAAAATGTTTCTTATCAAGTGTGGAATGGAATGAGGCCCCTGAATCTACCACCTAGACATCAATAACATTTTATAAAGAAAGAATCAAAGCATCTTGCAACACATCACCTATCACATTCTCTTCATGATTTTTTTCTTGTTGTGTGTCTCCTTCTTTTCCCTTCCAAGACTTACATTCTTTCTTCAGGTGTCCTTTCTTCTCACATTTCTAGCACATTATCCCTGATCTGGACTTGAATCTTCCTTTCCTTTTATTACTGTGATATCCTGGGCTCTTTCCTCTTTCTTTCTTTATCCCCCTAATCTCTCACTCAAAGCATTGCCTGATGTCTCACCGGAGCTTTTCCATCACATTTCATCGCTAAGGGTGGCATCGACAACATCATCAAACTTTAAAGTACTAGATCTAGAGACATAGTTACTATTGGACATAACTAAACCATTCCAACTCTTTTTCAATGAGAATAGAAATAATAGAGCCCTGAATTCATCATCAAATTTTACCCCTACAAAACTTAACTGACTAGTAACTGTATTAAATTAATTTAAATGATCAACAACAGATCCACCTTCTAAAATTTTCATATTAAATAAGTGTTTCATAAGAAATACCTTATTTCAGGCAGAGTATTTTTCATATAGTCTGGCCAATGCCATCATTAAACCCTTTGTTGTCATTTCCTTCGAAATATTAAAGGCTACTGACGTCGTGAGGTACAACTGTATTGTTCCAAGTGCCTTTCTGTCGATAATCTCCCATTCTGCATCTTTCATACTCTACAACTTTTTTTTTTCCCCCCTCAATGGTAGGTACATATATTTGTGATATAGATAATCTTCCATATGCATCTTCCACAATGGGTATTTTTGGTCATTAAATTTCTTAACCCTAAACCTACCATCTTCCGCCATTTCTCCCACTCGAACCAGGAACCCTTCTTTCCTATGAGTTTATCATCCAAATAGAACTTTGACTCTGATACCAGTTGTTAGAAAATTATATATTAGAGAGAAATGGAACACATAAAAATATGTGGAAATATAAACACATAAAACATATAAAACAAGAGAGACACAAATATATGTGGTTCACCTAACTTGGGCTACGTCCATGGAGAAACAACCAATCTTTCCTTTCTATTATCCAGCAAAATGAAGAGACACAACCTACAACAAATCCATTGTAATATCCTCTAATCTCTCATGCAGTCCCCTTTTCTCTTTCTCGCTCAGAATACACATTAAACACATAACCACAATACAATTCCCTCATCTGAATCGAGAGGTTTAATTTTAGGTAAAAGAACCCTAAATGAAACATAACTTCTACTGTCAGATCATCCGCCTAATGAAAAAATTGGATTGACTACGAAATTACAATATTTTACAAGCAAATTTTACATTTGTTTTTAGTTTCATGGGCTCTGCCCCCAAACCCCCATCGGGGGACTGCCGACCCGCGAACCTGCACACCTCCCCCCCCTCCACATGGAGGGGTGTACAATATCCCTAGGGTATACATCCAGCTGAAACAAATACCTCTAAATTGGGATGATAATCAGGCTCCACACCCAACAAGGGTCACTAGCCACTCGTGAATTAAATGAGGTATTTTCAGTACACCTTCCAAAAGATTTCATACTAACAAAGTTTTCACCTTGAAATATCTTACAAAGGAACTTAATCTTACGACGATTCTCATACGTTCCCCCTCCCTAATTACGTAGGTTTGGTTGAATCTCCGAACCAGTTTGATTCTTTGTTTAGTTTTCTTGTTCTTTTTACCACCAGGTTGCTAGTTGTTCTTCGATGTTGTGGAATTCGCTGTAAGAAAATCAGTGGAATACTTGAAAGAAGGTTATTTTGTAGAGCGAGACACACTTATTGGGGCTTGTGATGTAACAATCAATTTCCTAAGTTGGGCAACAAGTTGGCTCATAGAATAAAAAATAGACCAAATCACACCATCAACGTGTGGGGAGGAGCAGGTTTAGGTTCATCAATGGAAGGTCGTGGAGCATTTGGGAGTACTTCATAAAGTGTGTCGGATTGAGAATAAATCAAATCCAGTTTTTGGGCAGCTAAGATGGCTTGTTACTCGGTAACAACTCTAAACATAGAGACATATTTGGAAATTTGAGGTCGTAATGATCGAATGAACCATTTTCATAACATTTTATCAAGAAGTTTGGTTCTAATCAACCTCTTACGACGTCACACTCATGGATATGATCAGAAATCAAGGTGCCATTAAAGAATTTTTGAGGTTTGAAATGGGCCTAAAAAAAAAAATGTACAACCAAAATAAAATTTATAAGAACCATTAGGATTCAAGATGATGAGTCAACCATGGGGGATGATTTAACATTTTTGGAGCAAAAAATTAAAAATATTAAAAATAAAAAAGCCATTGTTTCAACTCATATTTTCAACTTTTCTACCTACAATTTTAATCAAATTTCGAGCAGAAGCACTCATTGGATGCATAATTAAATTCTTCATCCAAGGAGTACCCATGTTCCATACTTTCAATGGACCCTACTACATGAAAAAGGATAAATACATGAAAAACATGATTGCAATCATGTTTTTTCATGTATTTCTCATTTTTTCGTGTAGAAGGGTCCATCGAAAGTATGCAACATGGGTACTCTTTATACGGGGAATAAATTTTGCATCCAACAAGTGTTCCCACTAGAACTTTGAGTAAAACCATAGGGAGATAAATTTAAAATAAGAGTTGAAAAAGTAGTTATTTTCTTTTTTTCCTCTAAAATTTCATGATGTAATCTAATCTTATTTTATTATTTCATAATATTTATTAAGAGGCTCATTTTAGACCTCAAATTTTTTCTAATGCGTCATCTTTTTTAAAATTTAGAAAAAAGGTCAGAATCGATGGCATACCTCGTAGGAAACTAGAAATGGGTCAAGATAGTTTGGGCCGAGGATGAAAAATCACTGTAAAATGTGGTGTTCAATTCAATATACCATTTGGTAACATCTCCAGTTAGTATACATTGTAGCAAGCATAATTTTATCAAATAATCCACTAAAGAGTTTGAAAAACACCATAAATGGTAAGGGGTAATATGGGTGGATGGATTCTCTCCAAGATTTCCTTCAAAATTCGGGATATCGTATGGTAACTTTGCAAGCATAAGTGGCCACCAAGGATGATGATGAATGGGGCCGTTTTCCAACTTTTCTAGGTCCGGTAGATCAAATGAAGATAAAAATGGATTATGGAGTTGATTAAATAGTTCATATGCAGGAGAGCCGCTAGACCAACCGTGAGGTCACCTCATATAAGGATTATGTTGTAAAGGTTGTTGACCTAGTAAGGTTTTATCCCAACATATAAATTATATGGGCCATCATGACCAATGAGAGGAGTCCCCCCCCCAGGGTAAATTCCCCCCGAGATAATAGGGCCCTCGAGAGCATAACTGTTAAAGGGATTGTACTCGATAGGGAAAAATGGACCAACTTGTGCAGTAGCACCGACATAAGGCGGGTAACTCATGGGGAGTGATAGTGTTAATGGCATGGTTTCTCCTGGGTAAAATAGTCTTTCCAGGAAAAGTACTAGAGGTTGGTGTCCCTCTAAATAAGAACTATACCAAGTTTGAGACATATTTGAAGTAAAATTTCCCCTAGGCTAGCTAGGAGCAACAAATGGTCCTCCCCACACATTTCTGGAGGTGACTATGCTTATTTGAGGATCTAGAACTGTAGATTGGGAAAAACTAGGAGTGAAGATTCTTGACCTTACCAGCTGACTAGTATTAAAAACCATAGTTGATGCAAATGAAGGAGTAGGCATAGGAACACTAAGGAAATTCATAGGAGCCATAGAGAAGATTTTTGGAATTCTCGTAGTAGATGTGAGAGGTTTAGATGAAGGTGTAGTTCCTGTCACACTCAATGCTGGCAACGATGACATGGAAACAGAAACTATAGATGTAGAGGGTAATGGAGAACTAACCACCTCCATAGGAAATACATATAAAGTCACATATGTGTAAGCAGCTGTTAAACCATTCAGATTCAACTGCAATAACTTTGGTCCCAAATAATCGGTCAAAGGTGGATTGGCAAGAGAGACAAAGTGTTTTTCCAATGTTTTAATGGATATCAAATCGCTACTAGGAGGCCCAGGAATAGATTCCACAACTATAGGATGGTCTAAGTCTTTATCACCAACAAGAACTCATCGATCAAGAGTGAAAATTCCACCTCGTTCAAGAGGAAATGTGAATACAACGTGACTTAAAGATACTTGGTTCAACCATAGTGAATAAATGTAAATTAAGAAAATTAATTTTGTACAAAAAACCCTAAGGCCAAAATATTGGACTCGGACCAAACAACACACAATAGAATTGTTCTAAGAGGTAGTCACATAAGCAAACCAATCCTAGTACTATGTTTTTTTTGGAATTCCAAGGGAGTTCTTACTTGTGGGGTCCCAATTCCACAAGTAGAGTTGTCTAGAGGAAGGTAAGGAAGAGGTATGGTTTCCTACCACAACCACTACCTATATGGTATTTTTACTAGGAATGGACACTAAGGTACCTCTTTCCCATGGGGGCACACGAATATTGATATTCTTGGTAGTCAACCACAACACATGATTCCCCACCACAAGGTGGGTGGCCTTAAGGAGAACCGCTCACACTATGACCTAGTCGAAACCCCTTTGAATCAAGTTTCTAACGTGCTCTGGTTTTTTCATGAGATGATGAAGGATTTTTCACTCCTTAAGTTAGGATTTCTAAGTTGTTTTTGTAGTCTTGGAGAAGTTGAATCACACACATATCTCCAATACCCTATCCTAAGCTAATGTTGGTGGACTACCAAAAAAAAATATGAGTATAGTTTCTTTTATTATCACGCTGATTTTAAGTGGGTTTTGTGAACACATTTGGGATGCAAAATAAACTTTATATAGTGTGAGTGACCCTTATTAGTAACCCTAATGTAGTTATATGCAATTTTTCTTTTTCAATTCAATGAATGATAACTACATGAGGGTAAGAGTATTTTCACCTCAAAACACACCAATGCCTACAAGATGCACATCTCACTAATTAATAAATTAAAAAATCCAAAACATATACCTATTGTGACCCAAACACAAACCAAAGAGAGAAAAAACTAAAAAGAGGCCAAAAAATTCCCCAGGCTAGAACACAAATAACTTCAACATTGTCAAATCTAGGAAGCCAATGCCAAACAAACACTCTTAAGCAATAAAGAAGAACACCAAAAGTGAAATAAAAGGAAGGAAATGTAAACAAGCTAGGGTCTTATCATAATGTTTCAATAATAGATAATGTTCTACAAAGGTCAAAACCAAACCCTAGTGGTAGGAAGGCCTAAATAATATTACAAGGGAGTGATAACAATAAAAAAAGTGTTGGAAATATGATGCAGAGTGTTGTCCTTGATGGAAACCTACTTGATGAATTTTTCCTTGATGGAAACCTACTTAATAAGTTTCCTATGATAAGAAACCTATGTGTTAAAGATGTAAGAATGATGTATCTCCATCAACGCAAAAAGAGGAGCACTTGAAACAACAACAAAGAAAAGAGAAAATGAAATATGAAGCTGAGGCAGTTTTAGAAGGGTTAGTTGATTGGAGATATGGAAAGGCAGTAGAGACATCAGAGAAAATAGTTGCAGAGGAATTGGCATCTGAAATAGTAACTATGAAAAGAGAAAAGAGTACAAAGGCAGCAGCAGCAGAGATTGAGTGCGCAACACCGTGTAATAAAGAAGAATGGGAGAATGTAAGGATGAATTAATTGTTGATGGGCCGCAGCCACAAATGACAGAGGAGAATTAATTTTGTTTGGGTGAATTTGTTTCACAGTGGAACAAGGATTTTCCCGTAGATCTGAACTACGGAGGAGCAGAGTTTTATTAATACAGTCATTTCGAGCGTTTAAAGCCCTCAACAACCAAAATGAAGATAAATTGATTAAACAGCAGAAGGCTTAAATTTTTTGAAAATAAGTAGGACAAGTGGTCCCTACCACTTTAGCGCAAATCGCAAGATCGCAAGTTTGAAGTATTAGTGTCTTGTTGATGTGGACGTTTGTGATGTGCGATCATCGCACCATCGCAACATTGCAATGTCACATAATCACCCTCCGCCCATGCCAGAGTTCCGTTGATTTTTTGCGATGTGATCGTCGCGCCATCGCACGATCGCATATCACACATGCATTATGTTATCACCATATATATTTGAACCGCCGTTGAAAACCGCGATGCGATCGCAAATCACACCATCGCAAATCTCAAGTGTTCCGCCTTTTGTTTGATCATGCCATCGTGCATTCTTGTGCAAGCGATATCCGTCGGATTGGATGATGTGGCGTGATGGAACGTGAGCCCTTCGATGGGGTTGATTGTTAGCAATGGGCCCCAGTTTTAAATAATATTGATTAAGCCGTCGATTATGCTTGTGGGGCCGGATCCAAAGAGAAAAAGAATACCTTTGGGACATTTTGTGCATGGAAGAACGAAGGTTGGGGTTTCAATTTGGATTGGCTCAATTTTTAATATGCTGGATTATCTATTTTGACCCCGTCCAGGAATACCATTAGCGGTTCGAGGTTTTGACTCATGGTTTTAACTAAAGTGAAAACTATATAAGGAGAAGAGAAATAGAGAACGAGGTGTGCATGCGAAAGGGTTGATAATAAACGAATCTCTTTTAGAGATATTTGTATGAATAAACTCTGATATATCTAAATCTATGGTGCACCTGTGAATATGATGATTGATCAAGAGCTCTAGATCAGATGATGATTAATTCCTGGTTTAATCGACTGATGAAATCATGAAGAATGTATGCATGCGTAAGAGTGGTGAATGAATAAATTTCTCTAAGGAATATCTGCATGAACGAACTCTGTTCTTAATTGATAAATCTAAATCTACGATGCACCCATGGATATAATGATCTGACAATGATGAATCTCTGGTTTGATCGACTAATGAAATCATGAAGAACTGGTGCGAGTGTACTGAAGAAAATGAATGGATCTAGTATGAAAATTGATGAAACGTGGTCCGCAGTGGTGCTGAGGGTCGAAGCCTTCAGTGAGGGGGTTGTTGCTCCCTTCCAGTGGTAGCTGGTAAACGAGAGCAGGGGGTAGTAGCTCCCTTCCAGGAGAGGCTGGTAAATGAGAGCAGCGGATAGTAGCTCCCTTCCAGGAGAGGCTGGTAAACGAGTGCAGGGGGTCATAGCTCCCTTCTAGGAGAGGCTGGTAAACGAGAGAAGGTTGTAGCCTTCTGCAGGTGGGTGCCTGCGTGCTGGTATAAGTCTGCACCAGCATATATTGTAAGAATTTTTCTCTATAATAAATATTGAAGACAGAGATTACAGCAGTGGTGGTTTTCTCCCGAATTGGGTTTCCACCTTAAATCCTGGTGTTCATATGTGTTGTTTATGTTTTATGGTTTGTTCTGTTATATCTGTTCATGCTTACTGCTTATGAATGATGCAATGATCTAATTAAAGACATAATAAGATCTTTGGACATACAATTTGGATGCAGTAATGTAACATATGGTTTTAAGAGAATGGAAAACTAAAAATTGTCAGTCAGCTCTAAATACTGATTCACCCCCCCCCTCTCAGTATTTTTCCCAACAATTGGTATCAGAGGAGGTCCTTCTGCAGAAGCTTGATCGCTTGAAGGAGATCCGTCGCAATGGGAAGTCATGAAGGAGTACTTTCTCTAAGGCCACCTCTATTCAATGGAAGTAATCTATTATTCTGGAAGATACAAACAAAAGAATATTTGCAGAGTCTTGGTGTAGAAGTATGGGCAATCGTGGAAGAAGGTTATCAGTATCCGACAATTATTCCTACTGATGCAGCACAAAGGAAGAAATATGAAATCAATGCCAAAGCAGTCAATGTTTTATTAGGAAGCATGTCTGAATCTGAATATGTTAAAGTGATGCAGCTAAATTAACCAAAATAAATATGGGACAAAATTATTCAAAGCTATGAAGGAGATACAAAGGTAAAAAGTGCAAAACTCCAAACTCTCAGAATTGAATATGAAAATTTAAGGATGCATAGTGATGAGAGTATTTCCTGTTAGTATGAATCTTTTGTTGAAGTGTACAAAAAAATACCACTTTAGCTACACATAACTTATAGCCCTAACATCAAATATGGCTGCCAATATCTTCAGATCTACAGTTAGTTGATCAAGACAAGTGCTGCAAAAAACCAGATCTATGCATAAAAAGACATTAAGCAGTAAAAACGAGGTTTTGCTCTATACATCCAATAGACAAGACAAGAACAATATTTTTTGAAAGAATTTTTGTATTAAGGGCACCTGGGAGGAGAAAAAGAAGGCGTTTCCAATTCTCCTCAATGGGATGGGTTCTTGGAAGTCCTCAGCACTTCAGATCTAGCATTTCTCTCTCATGTTGGTGTAGAAAACCCAGACAAAGATAGAACTCAAAGGGAGCTCACACAGCAAAAAATGGAAAATATGAAAATGATAATGGCTCAAAGTCAGACCAAGAGTATAGATCCAGAGTGATCTAATAGGCAAGAAAAGGTGAAGAATGGTAGGAGAAAACCCTCCTATTTATAACAAAATATTGGGTCATTCTAGATCTTGGTGCATGATTAAAATAACATTAACCAAATCTAGATCCACCTTTTATGGAATATTTTATTATATTTGTTGGAGGGAAAAGGTATTTGACTTGGGTCAAATCCCTTTATTGGTGAATAATAAATAAATAAATGATTTATTTATCATTTTAAGGAAGTGGTTGAAGGATAATCAAATAAATAATGATTTATTTAATTATTTATGGGTGATTTAGTCATATTTAATAAGGAATATTATTTAAATAAGATTTAAATAATTATTCCTAGAAAATAATAAGATAAATAAAGATTTATCTAATTAATTTCTTTGTTTTGGGTTAAACATGACCGGGAATAATAATTGAATTATTGTTTAATTAATTATTCCTTGAGGAAAATCAAACAAATATAGGTTTGTTTAATATTTCCTTTTGGGGTTTCCTGTTTAGACCATAAACGACCTAATAAATGTGTTTTATTAAGTTATTTTACATAGTGAAAGCAATTTTACTTAGGGTAAAATTGGTCTTACATGGTGTACTTGGGTCCATCTAATGGTAGTAGGTTAGATGACCAAAAAATGGTGTAACAGATTGCCCCCCAGCGTGCAAGTGTTAGGAGCAAATCGTATGACCGAAGTACGTTGTAAGAACTCAATCACCAGACATCAAAAGGGAAGTAAGAGAGAGAAATGTAAGGTAGACTAATGTGTTGAAGAACTATACCCTGAGGAGACGAGAGTTGCAGGTGCAACAAGTCTCTTTTTATGAGAGAGTACCTGTGCTAAAGGCGACGGGGGAGGCATACCTATGCCCGCCGAGACAAAGTACAAAAGAATAGTGTGTCCAGTAAACAAGGGACTGAACCATAAAGTATAGCCGACATAAAGATGAGCCAGATAAAAATACAATGGGGGATCCCACATACATGCTGTGCCTGGGATAACAGCCAGGACTTATACAATAATATCTGAGTACATGAGATACAAATACAACCCAAATGCCCCCTATGAGCGGGGAAGGGCTCACAAAATCTGACTGATACATGAAAATCAAAGAGGCGCTGCAAGCGGCTAAGGCCGACATCATCAAATATATGGAGCTGCATCGAAGGCTGCAATGAAGAGGTCATCCGAGTATGTGGGGGGCTACCTGCAGGGCCACCCCCTCATGAGGGCTGAGAAATCTCACACACACCCGGGAATCACCAAGAGTTGTTTCTGCATCACTGAACCATCAATTATACGGATCTCAATCATGCTAAAAGGAGCTGGAGCTGAGAAAAAATCAAGTCAAAGGGTAATGAGAAATCCCTTTGCCTGATTCTAGGCACCGAACAAGAGTGGAAGCTGGAACCAAGGTACACCACCCTCTAGACCTGTCTTCTGGAATGAATGGCGTTGATGTCGACAGAAGGAGGTCCGCCATAGGTGAGGCAATAAGGGATCCTCAACTAAGACACGAGAGAAAATAGTAGAGCGACTGACAGACTAATACCAATGATGATGGAATGGAGGGGACTGAGTAGCAAATGGACAACTTCCCTTGCTAGAGCATAAAAGGCATGAATGACATGGCAGTGACTGACACAATATCATAAGGGATAGGGGACAGTGGGACTGAAGGCCATAATGTGCGACACAAGAGAGAGACCAAGAAATGAAGGATGGAGGACTATAGCGGGGTACAAAGGGACTCGGGATAGACTCCATGAATGCGATGATGACTCAACTTGGATGCTCTAAACAAGGGTGACTCGATGGTGCTGCCACACAGAAAAGGTCCCATGGGGGACCATGAAAACATGAGTACAAGATGGTATCTCATGACGAAAATCGACACGAACAAAGACAAGTATGGAGGCGAAGTGGTGCCCCAAGTACAAGTGTTGTAAGTGAGGAAATTCAATTTTGGGGGGAGGTGAAGTGACCCATCTTGGAAAAAATGTGTCGTGGTGAAGTATCAAATCACAAAAAAATAACAAATACCCATTTGATGGCTCGGTGAGAGCTTTGCAATGGTTCAGACGGTTTGTCAAACGGAGCTACGGTGTGGTCACAGCAGGCGAAAGAAAAAACAAGGGTTCTCTTTTAATAAGGCAGTTTTCCCTCCAAATTCACTCATTTGCTAGTGTTTCTGTGGTGAATGTAGAGAGGAGAGAAGGCCCTAAATCTTGCGGCAAGCGTAGCGGACAAACCGACCGTTGGAATCGAGATTCGTCAGTTGCAGGTAAGAGGCCTAACTTTACTCTTTCATTTTGATGGATTGAAAGTTCAGATTAGGGCCCAGAATCTTAGGAACAGACCCTCTTTCACCTCTACAGTCGGGTCACACTTTTTGGGCCAAAAACTGTGACCTGGGAAGCAGGTTTTGAGCCAAAACTGCGACCTGTCCCAGGATTGGGAAAAAAAGTGTGACCTAGAGGATGAATGAGATTTGAGTGCTGTTTTAGGGCTGAGATGTGGGTTTTTGTGATTGGTTACAGTGTTTCCTATCTGTATACTGACAAATATGATGTGTTTGTGCAGATATGGAAGATATACGGGTCAACTGGAGAGAGAGAGACTTGGGTACATTACGGTCAGAGATCCAGGCAGATCAGGGTGTCCGTCGTGTATTGGCCAGATTTGGGGTTCTGAAGTTTTTGGAGAACCCTTTGATGAGAGCAGGGGAGCCCTTGTTGGCCCGGATTGTCAGTTATTGGGATCCAGATCATGAGGTCTTTGTAGTGCAGGGGCATAGGATCGAATTGACAGTCCAGGATCTATATTTCCTGACTGGTCTCCCGCCACTTGGGATGGTGGGAAATACACAGCCAGTGTTACCGCGGGGGCGGAACATCATGGAGTTTGTGGAGCGACATTGTCGACCGGGTCTCCAAGTCAAAGGGACTCGGATACCGATCGGGGACCTAGAGAGATTAGAGACCCGTGCAGTGGCCGCAGCGGTGCTGCGGATCCTGGGCAACCAGGCGCTCCATCACATCACTGGGGGGCAAATGATGATTGTGGAGAGTGTGTTGAGTGGGACCTACTATGGGTGGGCCCAAATGATGTTGGTGTCGTTAAAACGACAGCTGTCACTTTGCAAGCGGCAAGTGAACCACGATTTATCGTATGGGACTTTATTGTGCTCCTTCTTTTTTGAGAAGATCCCGACCTTATGACCTCGTATACAGCTCCCAGATGGGGGCCCGAGAGAGCCCAGGATGCGCCGGTGGGGGCGACTACTGTGAAGAGGAGGAGGTGCGGTCGGACGGGTGTTTCGACCTGAGTTATTTTCCCATTGGGATCAGATGTCGTTATACATAGACGACTATCCCTATAGTGGGATGAGTTATTGTGGGGATCCGGACCTACCACTTCCGCCTGGTCGAGTATGGGGACCCGATGGTAAGTGAAAAGTGACTACTCTTTTTTGGGCATGTTAAAGTTATTGAACAGTAGATAGGGTACTGATTCATGTACTTTTGGTATGCAGATATAGCTCCGGTAAAACCGGACGGATATATGGGACGACCGGCAGCATCAGGAGCTGCAGGCCCGAGTGGATCGAGAGCGGCGCATAATGAGGATGCGGCCGCCCTCCTGGAGGACATCCGCCGTAGATGCGAGAGGTTGTTGACTGGTGTTTCAGAGCGCAGGTGGCAAGACTTAGACGACCAGTACATAGAGCCATGTATTGGTCTACCCTTGGAATGGCGGGGTGTCATGCGGCGCATGGCGATGGCTGGTCAGGGGATACATGATCTACAAGCTGCAGGAGCAGAGCCATTGGCTCGGGATCTGCCAGATAGTGATTAGGTGTGTGACAGGTGGTGCCCCCTAGTGTGTATGTAGGGACAGGTGGTGCCCCCCAGTTTTGAGTTTTTTGTAACATGCTATGGGCATGTCATATGTATCAGAGTAGATGGACTCTGAACACATGTTTTGCAACACATATTATGGATATGCATCTTTTTAAATGATTATGAATGTTATTGTCTTGTATAAAATGTGTGTGATAAATGCCAATCTAGAACATGGTTTGCAATGCTATCTACATAGTGATTTTGTTCTCGAGGTACATGGTTGAAATTTATGGTTTCAAACTCACGTATCAAGAGTTTCAATCATAAATATCGTCTAAACAGCACAGGATTATGCACACAATAGACACCATTTAGTTGCATGACAAGAAGTAGGGAATCTAAACGAACATGCAGATGGAGGATGCGATGAGAGAGGGAATCGACTAAAATTCCATGCACTGCATCATATTCGGCCTGATTATTGGTGCAGGACCAATGCAGACCTCGTTTGAGAGAACAAGGGCATGCAAGGGGGTGAAAATGGCCCAACCTGCTGAGGCTAGATTCTGGGAGTAACGACTTGCACCATCGGTGTAACTGATATAGGGTGTAGACGGGAGGTCCTGCGGAATGGGGTTACAAGACAAACAATGGGAGGAGGAATAATGATGGCAGCGTGAGTGTATAGTAGACATCGAGTGGCAACTGCGCGAGGGAGTGCAATGGGCAGGATGGCTATGACTCATATACGAACTAGATGGTGTTATATGAGGGCTATAGGAGGTATGGCTGGGACTCGGGCTGCGGAGGTCAACATAGATACGGGTGGGGTTATCCCGTGTATGGGCGGGAAGGATGAGGTCATGGGTGGAAAAGGTTTCCAAGGGGGCATCCGAATGGGAAAAGAGGGGATGACGAGTGAAAGGGAAACCACATGACGTGGCAAAGCTACCTAAATCATCCGTATAGGAAGAAAGGCTAACATATGGATCGTCACGGGGGATGACAGAGGAACAGATAAACAGATGGTCAAAGGATGTTAAGCCCAGGGTGGTCGTTGGAGGGGGATCGAGTGAAACAACAAGGGAGGATTCAAAGGAGATTTTCTCCAAAGGTCTCACAGAGGATGATAGGTAGAGAATGTTGGTAGAAGACTCCGTCATCTGGACATCAAGGGGGGGAATGTCAATGGGAGCGGAGGGATCCTCAAGCTGACCTAAAGCATACTGCGCAAGTATGGGAGAGGCGAACTGATTTTGTTCAACCTCATACTCTCGAACTTCCTCTAAAGAGGCGCGGTAATGCATCAGGTGAGGACAATGGTGGGAGTAATGGCCATGGACACCGCATAAAGCACAGGGTTTGTTGGTGCGAATAATCTTTGGGTTCTTAGTTACGGACGAGGATGGAATAGAGGGGTTAGGGACCGTAGACTCAGGGAACGCGAATTTAACCATGGGTTGAATACGGGGCAATTCAGGAAAAGTATGGGTGGCGTGACCGACGAAATCACACAAGGCGCAAGGCTTTGCGGGCGGAGGAGGAGCCGGGTCAGTCGGGGTGGCCTTGTCTTTGGGTGCCCCCTTGCGAGCTTTGCCTTTCCGTCCGGGAGTTGCCACCACAGGAGTAGGGTCCTGAGGAGGTGCGGGGGGCGTGGAGGCAACGGAGGAAGCAAGGGGGACCAGTTGAACGGGTGTCAAAGCAAGATACGGTTTGGGGTGATCAGGTGGGGTAGCGGCTGGAGGGTCAAGGTACCATACGGGTATGCCCAGGGTCAGGTTGGGGAGAGAGAGGGTGGCCATGACGGGGACCGAATAGACTCCGGGAGGGGGAGCCAGGAAAGGTATCTGACCAGCAGGGTAATGACCAGGAGGGACAGCTCCGAGATGGTTGAGGCCTGGGGGAACCGACCCAGGAGGATAGAGGGGTTCAGGGATACCAGCTGTAGGAGAAGGGCTAGAAGGAGGAGGTCCGGCCGGCTGAGATGAATGGCTAGGAGTGGGTTGCGGTGGGTGAGGTTGAGTCTGAGGTTGCTGACTAGCCGAAGCGGGCCGCTTAAGGGCAGCCTGAGACGATTGCATCATGCAAACATTCGATAAGCTGGGATTAGAGATAGGAGGAAGAGGGAGACCAGGAAAAGTTCCAAGTAAAGAAGAGTCTTTATAGACGCAGGGAGAGACACTGGTCAAGGAATCGACGGTTTGCTTATTGGCTACAGAGGAGGTGGTCGTCTCAGGGGAGGTCTGAGACTTCAGCTCATGATAGGTCAACTGGTCGATAGTGACTATCTTTCCATTGTGAGGAAAAGACATCTTGCGAAAAACCGCGGATGGGACAGAAGACATGACATAGGTGTTGCTTCGCCCTAAGAGAATGTTGTAAACTAGAGGGGCGTCGATGACTTCGACGTCAATGCAAACAGTCTTACCCGCAAGGGTGATAGGACAATTACGGAAAAGGCCAATGGGCTGGGAGGCGTGGCCGTCCCACGCTCGAAGGGTGATTGTGGACGGGGCCAACTCAGGAGATCCGAGTTGCTTCCAAACCAAAGTAGACATCACACAAGTGGATGCCCCCTCATCAATTATACACCGAGAAACGTTAGTGTTCTGGATTTTGACGGGGATTTGGAAGGCGATGGAAGCAGGAAGAGGGGGATGTTCTGATTGATGGGTGTCTAAAATGATCATTTGGTCATCAGCGGGATCTACAGCGCCCATGGAAGATAGCAAAGCCTTCTTTTGGGAAGGGCACGACTGGAGGAGTTCCAATGTGGAAATGGCAGCAGGCGACTGTGCCAAATCATCTACTATGCTATACGAATGAGCAGCTCGACCAGAAGCAGCATTTCGGCGTAATGGTCCCTTGGGAATCTTGGGATGAAACTCAACTTTGGGTTGAGGGATATGTAAGGGGCCATTGGATGTCGAAAGAGGCTCTGTAGAACCTGAAGAAGGGGACTCGGGGGCAGACTGAGCAGAAGGCTTGGGGTACTGGCGAGACCGAGTTTGAAGGTGAAGGTCAACGGTTGGGGATGGATCAAAATTCATCATGAGAATCTGGTAATCGGAGGAACCAGAAGGGGAAGGTTGAGTGGTGACCTGTCCGTCAGGTGGTTGGGCAGCCACTAATCCTTGCTGGGGGAAAGGATCGGTAAACACAGCCGGTTGAGTAGTGGTCACATTAGGGGGAGCATGAGGGGAGGCATGCTGTCCTCACAAAGTGGCTTGAGACTCCCACATCTACCGCATCTGTGGTAAGAGGGGACAATCATGAGTGTAATGACCGTAAACACCGCAACACGAACAAAGCTTATTTGCGAAAATAGGCCTGTCCGGCTTGGGCTGAGTGCCCTGTTGCTAGTTAGCAATGTTAGGGTCAGTACCTTGAGGATTGGGTCCACGAGTACCAGGGGAAGATTGATTTGGATTGCCTCTCTGCCTTCTTTGAGAGGAAGGAGGATTAGTCGTGCCCCGCTGTGCAAATACTTTCCCTGGAGGGGGCTGTAGGTGCTATTGCTGGGGTTGAGAAGGCAAGGGAGGTGGAAGTGCATATGCTGGAGGAGCTGGAGCACCAGGATGCGGATAAGGATAGTGGTTAGGTTGGGAAACATTGAGGTAAGCAGGAGGTTGGGCAAAAGGATAAGCAGGGATAATTTTAAGGATGGAAAATTATCTTGAAGTTTAAAAAATTGGCGAATCTCACTAGCCCCTAATATGAAAACTATAAAATGTTTATTGATGTATTTGTAAAATGATTAAAATTTATAATGATACTATATATATTGTCTATATAATGTTGGCGATTTTAAATGTAAAATACTTTTATATTGTAAAATTTGGGCGAATCATTTTTAGAAAAAATGTAAATTGGCGAATCTTTTTTTTTTAAAAACCATGGAAAATTAGCCCACCTACGAATATTAGCCCCTAAAATTTTCCATGAGGATAAGGCATGCTGTATCCTGGATACATGCTACCTGGAGGGGGAAAGCGCTAGAGGTGCTGGCCCCTCCCAGAGGGGGACCATAGCCCATAGGAGGTTGAGCATAAGGATGAGAAAGGGCTCCAATGATACCGTCGGCGGAATGAGATGCCCCCAGGGCGTCAGCACCACCGGGCCTGGGGAGGTCAGGAAGGACGGTATAAACATAACCAAACTGAGCGTAGATCAGGTCATATTTCAAGGCGATTTGGAGGGTGACTTCTTCGGTTTGAGGGAAATGAGAGGTGACATCTTTGCCAATGGGAGGTAAGAGAGTGTGAAGGAACCAGTCCATATAAACCCGATCCTCGAAGGTGGGAGCTCGACATAAGCTCCATCTTCTCCGCCATTCCTGGACATGAGTGGAAAGGCGGGTTGAAGAGGTTTGACGGAAAGAAGTCAAAAGCTCTGTACCAGTGTCGTATCGGAGAGGGATCTGGAAATAAGATAAAAAGGCTTGGGCAATGGTCGCAAAGGTGGTATGGGAAGAGGTGGCCTAGTCAACATACCATTTAGAAGCTTCGCCCGTAAGCGTGCGTTGGAACAACCGAAGACGGATGGAATCATCGGTAATGGAATTGGAGGAACACCACATGTGGAAAGATCGGACGTGGTTGGTTGGATCTTCTCCAGCAAGGCCTTCAAACTTAGGAATGTCGGAGGGGAGCTTGGTTGGCATAGCAGGCCAACCAACATCGTGGCGGATAGGGTCATTGATCAACTGATTGAGATCGGGGAGGCTAAGGCTTGCCATGTAAGGGAGCAAGGGTGCAGCCGAGGTAGTTCCTGTGGCGGTTTTGCTAGTAGTAGTCCCGGCATTAGGGCCAGGATTCCCGCTATCGTTAGGCCCTGGACCAGACATAGTGAAGGTGACAGGGGGAGAACCAGAAGTAAAAGGAGAACCTAATGAATCAGAAGAGGAGTCGGAGTGCAGACTCGGGGGAGGACTAACTCGACGACGGCGGGATGGAGTAGGTCGACCGACCGGAAACTGAGGGTGAAGGCCAAGAAGTCTCCGGGAGGTGCGCCTTGGGGGCGCAATGATGACAACACAAACACGGCACAAGGGGAAGAAGAATGACCAACAAGGGCAGGGAGGTGCAGAATCAAGTGATTACAATGTCGAAACAAGGGCAGAAAAGGTGCAGTGTCAATTGATTTTACAATGTTTTAAATTCTTTGCCTGGCGGTGTGAACCAGGCTCTTCTTCGCTTAGGGTGAGTGTGTGGCGTGCGTTAATTTTAATTTTAAACCCTGACGTTTTGAGAGCAAAAGAAAAAGTGTG
Source organism: Pinus albicaulis (assembly GCA_034641835.2). NCBI lineage: Eukaryota > Viridiplantae > Streptophyta > Pinopsida > Pinales > Pinaceae > Pinus > Pinus albicaulis. Next base: position 1,217,272,006 of record CM076574.1, read on the forward strand.
CTACGTAACTGAAAAGAAATTTGCAGAGAACAGTATAGAATGCTGAAATAACATAAAATTAACAGCTAAAAATGCATCAACCTAACCCAAAATGGTGGGTCTCTCAAAACTAGTCTAACAGAGGGAAAAAATCTAGTCAAAACACACTACAAAGAGGCCAATAGATCTAGGGTCAAAAGGGACAGGGATCTAAAGGAGAAACCTGCTGAAAAGAGGTGCAAAACACAGCCAAGAGGCAGAGGCAAGGTGGCTGGAAAAAAGGAGGAAATCAGCAAAAAGCAGAAGGGACAAGGAGGAGGCCCTAAAGGTAGATCCAAACAAAAATTCAGGAGGTGATTTGAAAGGGAGAAGAGTTGATTAAAAGGGATCTGAAAAGGAGGTATCAGATCTGAAAAGGGGGTGGCTGAAACTCTGAAAAAACAGACACCTGAAATAGTTAAAACTCTTCCACAAAAAGTGGAGGGTACTAAAGCCCTAGGGGGCTAGGTTCCCACTTAGATGAGTAAAAAAGATTAGAAACAGGTCTAAACAGGCTGAGATAGAGGCTGGAGAACCCTTGTAGAAGCTTCAGAAAAACCCAGAAAAATTGCAGAAAAAGAGCAGAAAAACTGGCAGGTCGCAGGTTCTAACCTTTTTTCTGTGCAGGTCACAGATAATGGGCTGAAAAATGCGACCTGGAGTCCAGGTCGTAGGTTTTGGGCTGAAAACTGCGACCTGAAGTTCCGAGTGTCCCGGCGGTAGATTTCCGAAAAAAAATTCGTCTCAGTTGCGGCTGATGTCTGTCACCTGCATAATAGGGCCAAAAACACGCGGAAGTTGGAAATTTTAATGTTGTAGGGTTTTATGTGAGAAAAACAACATAAAAATAGGAAAAAAAAAAAGCTGAAAATAAACCCTAGGGTCTGAAGTAGCTGGATATGCAGGAATATGAAAAACGACAGCGGTCGTAATTGAAAACCCGTGTGGAGTCGCCAGTTGCTAGTATGAATCTTTTATCGAAGTGTATGAAAAAAGACCACTTTAGCTACGCATAACTTATAGCCCTAACATCAAATATGGCTGCCAATATCTTCAGATCTGTAGTTAGTTGATCAAGACAAGTGCTGCAAAAAACCAGATCTATGCATAAAAATACATTAAGCAGTAAAAACGAGGTTTTGCTCCATACATCCAATAGACAAGACAAGAACAATATTTTTTGAAAGAATTTTTGTATTAAGGGCACCTGGGAGGAAAACAAGAAGGCGTTTCCAATTCTCCTCAATGGGATGGGTTCTTGGAAGTCCTCAGTGTTGAGCCCCAAGATTGTTCTTTCTTTCATCTTACTTCACTCCATTTTCCTTTGTCCATTGTTATCCCAGGCCCAAATGATCAATGAAATTAGTTAAAATTACTTTAAGAATGAATATCATGGCTAACTTGCTAAGTTTTGTGATTTTGTCATTGTAATGCATTTTGAACTGAAACTAGCTACAGAATGCAGACATTCCGTAGCTAACCGCCAATTCTGCAGCTGTCTTCATGTTCAAGCATGTTCTAGGTGTCCTCTCAGGAAAAGCCACACATGGGTTTATTCCACATCATGTCCTCAACGTTTGTTGCTCACCATGAAGAATGAACTGAATTCTGGACGTGGTTTTGTACGTGGGAACTCACACAAGGAGGCAGACTCCTAATAGGACAAGGACAGTCCAGATGTCCTTTGTCCCTTTACGCTACCATCTTTAGAGTTCTAGTATGATTTTGATATGAAAAGACAATCATCCCCGTATTGTTGCAAGTTCTGTTATGAAGATTTGTTATAAATGTACTCGGGAAACCGAGAGACAAGCTCGAGATTTTGATTAGATTTCGTGGATTGACTACTATATTTCTGAAGACCGAGAATACTCTGTTTTTAAGTTATTTTCCTTTAATGAAGAAGACAGCATTTCTTTGAACGCGTTGAGTTGATCTTGAGTTAGATTCCGTCTGGTGGTAGAGGGCCCCTGCCTCCTGAGCGGCTTTACTTTCGTAATCTAGATAAGTATCTTAGTTCGTTTTCAAGTTTTTGAAGTTTGAGTGCATAGTTAATTTCATTAGTCACTATAGCTATACTTTTTCTAAGAAACTCTTCCAAAAGATCATTATAATGAATGAGAAATGGCTGTAGTGTTATAGATTTTAATTGCAATTTCTTTTGTTCATTATCACAGTTGAACTTATTCTAGTAAACTCTTCCAAAAAATTATTATGATGACTAAGGCATGACTGTGATACTGAAGGTTTCAGTTCCTTGTTTACACTAAGTAGCATAGCTGATCTTACTCTTAAAAAGCTCTTCCAAAATATCATAACAATGGGTAGGAAATAGCTGTGATGTCTTAGTTTTTAATTGTAATTGCTTTCAATTTTCATGTTTGCATTCAAATGCATTGAATTGTACAGCCAGGATTGTTCTAACAAGCTCTTCCAAAATACCATTCATGATGAACGAAATAGGCTGTGGAATCCCATAGATTAATTGCATGATAACTTAGTTAGAGTACTCCGGAGTCAAATTGCATTCAATTCATGCTCTGTTATTTCGTTTTAAGTTTGATAATGGCTTGTTAGTTTAGCACTGTTTATTGTAGACTGGTAGCACTCTAGTTCAGTTCTAGCTTAGCTCACTGTATTTACATTCCACATTTAGTTGTCATCCATTGCATATTAAATTACATTAGTTGTTAAACTTAAATACCACGACCTTCATTATTTACAAAACTTCTTTTTTCCAAACCTATAATTAACTCATAATCATCTGGACAGATAGTATCAGTCCAAGGCCTGGAGTACTTTTGCAACCTTTTTACCATTTCACAAATAAGCCCTTCCTCAAAAGACTATTCTAAAAGGAAATCTGTAACTTTTTGAGTGAGGTGTAGTGGTGTTAAACTAAGTTGCAGAATAGAATTAGAAGCTAGTTTTAGAGTAGAGATCTTATGATGTTACCAATGTTCTTTTCCAAATATGTTTCAACAAACCTTTAATCATGGATGAGATGTTGTATCATTATAAGTTGATTGTTTAATTGTTTAGTTAGGAGAATTTTTTCACTTAGCTTCCCATTTCTCAAGCTCTTCCAAAATACCTTTAATGAAAGAATTGGACAAGTTAAGTTCATGCTGTGAATTATTTTCTTGAAGTCATTATCAAGTTTTGTATTCTGCTTAGTCATAGTTTAGGGTTTGGTTCTGTCTTAGTATTTGCATTTGTCATTTGTCATCATCAATTTAGGCTTCACTCTGTTTTTAACCAGTAGCTTCTTTCCACCACCATTTAGTTCTTTCCCTTGTGAACATAAAACCATAAAAAGACCAAAAACATCATAAAACACTAGACACAACGCAGTAAGAAACAAACACCTAGGCACATACAGTGCACCTCACTTCAAAAGTTTACCAACCCTGGTTGACAATTAAATGAACTCAATTTAGGAGACTAGGTTGAGCCCAAATATTTTGGCACCATTGCCGGGGAAGTGAAAACTAGGTAACCTTTGTTTCTTAACTCCCAAAAACAATTATATGCGTAGAGAGAGAGACTCAAGGGGTAGATTCATAAGCAGCAGAAACAGAAGTTTTATTCCTAGAACACCACTTGTTTCACCTAGACCAAGAGCTAGTACACCTTCAACTCAGACCCACATTCCATCCTTTACTGATCCTAGACTTCTAGAAGACCTAAGATCAGATATTCCATTAGAGAAACCTTCCACTTCATCAACTGAACCTGCCTTAGAAGAAAATCCAAATATTCCTGTTAGGGACACAAACTTTTCCACTTCCACAGGAGAATCAACCATGGCAGAAGAAGGGGGAGGAGGAGTCTTTAATGGAGAACACACATTATTTGGAGGGGGTAGAGGTAGAGGTAGAGGAGAAGGAGGTAGAGGTGCAGAAGGAGGAAGAGGTAGAAGAGAAATGGGAAGCTCTTTTGGGTTTCCTATAATAGATGAAGAAACCAATACAACCATGAAAAATATTTCACCCTCTGTCATTCCAAACTTCTATGGACTTAAAACTGAAGATCCTGAAACCTTCCTATTTTAATTTGAAATCCTGTGTAGAACTTATGACTACTTACAAGATGCTCAAAAACTTAAACTATTTCCTTCAACATTGAAAGGAGCAGCATTGAAGTGGTTTATGAGTTTGATCAACGGTTCTATTAGGACATGGGAAGACATGAAACAAGCATTTCTAGAGAGGTATTTGGATTATTGTATGCCAGTCAATCATAAGGAGGAAGTGTTTAAGATGTTACAAAAAGAAGATGAAAACTTGGAAGATTTGTTGGAGATATTTCATTACAACATCAAAAGAGAAAAAATGGAAAACTTAGATCAAGACACCTTAAAAGCTCTTTTGTTGAAAACAATTAGGGATGAATGGTTGGATATCCTTAACATGATGGGAAAAGGGGATATATTACAGATCACATTACCTGAAATATCTGAGTTATGTATCTGCTTCTGGGACAGTAAGTAGGTCAGAAATAGGACATATGCTTGATGATTTCAAATCTGACATCTTAGGGAGTCTTAGTGAACAAATAGACACCCTTAAGATACAAAACAAGCAAAAATCTGAATCTGATGCCTTAGCAATCTTTTGTCCCAAATGTAGAAAGAAACATGCCTTGAGAGAATGCCCTTTGGATGTAAAAATTGTAGAGACCTGTGTCATTTGTTCTGAAAAACATGAGACCAAGAATTTTCCTTCCCTTCCTGGTCTCAAAGCTGTCTTTCAAGAGGAAACTCCTACAAATTCCACAGAATCTCTCAATTTTGTCTCTAGAAGGCCTTGGCAAGGACCTCAAACACAAGGATTCCATGATCAAATGTATAACCAACCTCCAGCTTGGAATTCTTGGTAGCAACCTTGGCCTCAATTTCAAAATCAATCTCAAGCTTGGGCACAAGGGGCACAAAATCCCTATGGAAGATACTCTCAGTACTATCAGTATCCACCATCCTATCCACCATACCCACATTTTTATCCTCAAAATCCTCAACAAAATCCTCAACAACATCATCAAAACCTACCACATCAAAATCAACCATTTCCATTACCATTTCCTCAAAAATCAAATCAGTTGCCTGCTCAACCCATACCAAATCCCAATAATAAAAATCCTCAGAACACATACATGATAGAAGGCCAACAGTTTCCAACTTATTTAATTACTCCTTTAGACCTTAGTGATGTTCAACTTAGGTCTGGAAGAATACTTGAAAAGAGGAAACCTTCTGTGATCATACAAGAACAAGATAACTCCGAGGAAGATTCTCTACGGGTGAATAAAAGTCTTGAAGAAGATACATCTTTTCAAGACCCAAACACTGAAAAATTAAAGCAAAAAGATCCAATAATTTCAACTCCTGTATTAGAGCAGCCATCAACATCTACTTCTATACCTCCCTTTCCAGAAAGATTAAAAATTGATAGAGGTGTAGAAAAACAAATTATGGTGCCTAATTATGATTTCCTAGATGAGCTGAGAAATGTTTGCACTAAAATTCCATTATTACAAGCCATCAAGGAAATTCCAATTTTAGCCAAAACAATAAAGGAGTTGAGCATGAAGAAAACAAGAAAAAGAATAAGAGAGACAAAGAAAATTCAACTGGCAGGAAAAATAGCAGAAATTATGATGGGTAAGATTGCTATTCCAAAGTATCTAGACCCAGGAAATCCAGTTGTTAAAATTCACATCAATGGAATTGAAATCCAAAACACACTCATTGATTTAGGAACAGCAATCAATATCATGAGTAGACAAATCATGGATAAACTGAAACTTCCTAATCTTCTCTTTACACCCACATTATTACAATTAGCAGACAGATCTGTGATCAAACCTGATGGGGTAATAGAAGACATTCTAGTGTCCCTAGATTCTTGGGAGTACCCTGTGGATTTTATGATCCTAAATCCTAAGAATAATCTAGGAGGGAATCCTGTTATATTAGGAAGACCTTGGTTGGCAACAGCTGATGCTTTCATTAGTTGTAGATCCGGTGATATGTACATCTCTGATGGTAGTTCAACTAAGAAATTCACTTTGTATCCTCGAGCTAGGACAATTATAGATTTAGATGATACTCAATGGATAGAGGATGAAGAAGACTTACAACCTCTTTTCACAATTTCAGAAATTAGTGAAGATAATCAAATTCTGAATACTCAAGAAAACTTTGAATCCTCTTCAGAATACAAACATGAACCATTTCAAGAGGGATCCAACATTGAGTTTTTGTCATCAAGACAGATGTCTCTTCATTCTATGGATAAATTTGGCAGCTCTACAAGTGAGATATTTCCAGGCAAAACTTTGAACATAAACAAGAACCTAGAAAAATCTCAACAAGAAGAGTTAGTCAAGATATTACAGAGACATTCTTCTACATATGCATGGGAGTACACTGACATGAAAGGGATAAGCCCCAAGACTTTCACTCATCACATCTATATAGAGGAAAATTGTAAACCAATCAGACAACCTCAAAGACGGATGAATCCAAATCTTAGGGAGATTGTTAAAGAAGAATTGCAAGAATTGTTAAATGTCAACTTCATCTATCCCATTTCAGATAGTCAGTGGGTTTCTCCTTTGGTAATTGTGCCAAATAAAAATGGTAAATGGAGGGTATGTATTGACTACCAGGAATTAAACAAAGCTACTCTTAAAGACCATTTTCCCTTACCTTTCATAGATCAAGTGTTAGATACATTAGCTGGCAAAAAGTACTTCTCATTCCTAGATGGGTTTAGTGGTTACAACCAAATCCAAGTAGCACTTGAAGATAAAGACAAAACCACATTTACCTATCCTTGGGGTACCTATGCTTACTGAGTATTGCCATTTGGATTATGCAATGCACCTGCAACATTCCAAAGGGCAGTATTAGGAATTTTTTCAGATCTAATACATGATTGTGTATAGGTATACATGGATGATTTCACAGTTTATGGAAACACATTTGAAGAAGCCTTAGCAAACTTGGAAAAAGTTTTAAAGAGATGTCAAGAAGCAAATCTTTCACTTAGTCATGAGAAATGTTTCATGATGTTTACTGAAGGTATTGTTTTGGGGCATCACATTTCAGGGGATGGGATTAGAGTTGATGAGTCAAAAGTTGAAGTCATATCTAACTTATCTATTCCAAGTTGTCAAAAAGATGTTAGGAGTTTTCTAGGATTTACAGGATATTATCGGAGGTTTATAGAAAACTTCACCAAGATAGCATCTCCACTCTTCAAATTACTTACCAAATATTGTGAATTCAAATGGAATTATGATTGCCAGTTAGCCTTTGAAACCCTGAAAACAAAAATTTCTGAAGCACTTATTTTAAGGGGACCTAACTGGAAATTACCTTTTCATATCTCAATAGATGCTTCTGATACAGCTTTAGGAGCAGTATTGGGACAAAAAGACCTTATTCCTTATGCCATCTACTATACCAGTAAAAATTTGACTCCTGCAGAGTTAAACTATACTATAACTAAAAAAGAGTTTTTAGCTGTTGTTCATGCCATAAAAAAATTCAGACACTATATAACAGGCTATGAAACTTTTGTTCACACTGATCATTCTACAATTAGATACTTAATGAACAAATCAATTACTAATGGCAGATTCATAAGATGGTTATTGCTTTTACAAGAATTCAACATTACCATTCTAGATAGGCCTGGAAAACAAAACACAGTAGCTGATTTCCTATGTAGACTCCAAAACATCAAAGATGACACTCCAGTTGAAGATCAATTTCCTGATGAATATCTTTTTGCAATTTCTACTCAAACTCCTTGGTTTGCTGACATTGCTAATTATTTAGTTTCAGGAAAATTTCCTTCAATAATGAATGCAAGAGATAAAAGAAAAATCATTTTTGACAGTGAAAAATATTCATGGGTTGCTAGTGAGTTGTACAAGACAGGTCCAGATTTGATCATTAGAAGATGTGTTCGGGAAGATGAGATGCCTGAGATTCTCAAAGCATGTCATGATAAACCTTGTGGCAGACACTTTGCTGATAAGAGGATAGCATATAAGATCCTTAATTTAGGATATTATTGGCCATCCTTGTTTAAAGATGCTAAAGAGTATGTCAAAAGGTGTGACGGTTGCCAAAGGGTAGGGAAACCTTCTCCTTCAGGTGAGATGCCATTACAACCTCAGGTACATATTGAACCTTTTGAAAAATGGGCTTTGGATTTTGTAGGACCTATTAGTCCTCCATCAAGACAAAAGAAATATATATTAGTTTGCAGTGATTATGTTACTAAATGGGTAGAAGCTAAGCCATTACTTGTTGCTAATGAATCATTTGTAGTTACTTTTCTTTTTGAGGATATTTTTACTCGTTTTGGTGTCCCAAGGGAAATTGTTACAGATCAAGGAGCTCAATTTACATCAAGGCTAGTGGAGAAAATGATGGAGAGGTACAAAATCAGGCATAGAAAATCTACTCCTTATCATCCACAAGCAAATGGTCAAGTGGAATCTACTAATAAGGTCATTGAAGGAATCCTAACAAAGACTGGTCATTTACATAGAAGAGATTGGGTAGATAGGCCTCCTGAAGCCTTATGGGCTTACAGAACTACATGGAGAAACACAACGGGTCATACTCCTTATGAGCTTGTTTATGGAAAGCAAGTTTTGTTTCCCATAGAGTTCCAGATTCAAACTTTCAAAATGGCAGTTCAGCTAGGACTTGATTTAACGGAGGCACAAAAGCATAGATTGGAGCAGATTAATGAATTGGATGAGATCAGACAAGATGCAGTTCAGAAAACAAGTCTAGTCCAACAACAAAGGACTAGATGGCATGACAAGTACATCAAAGAGAAGAAGTTCAAAGAAGGTGACTAGGCTCTCTTGTTTGATTCAAAATTCAAGGATTTTCAAGGTAAATTTCAAACACATTGGCTTGGGCCATATGAAATTGTTAAAATTTTTGACAATGGAGCAGTAAAAATCGGGACAATAGATGAAGAAGAGGTCACTTTTCTTGTGAATGGTCATAGATTGAAGTTGTATCACAAACCACTCTCAAGAGAAGAATTTGTCAAGAAGTTCCAGGAAAACAGTGATGTGAAGTTAATGAAGAAGAATCTTTCTTCTTCATCAACTTGATTGAATTTTCTGAAGTCATTTTTTGAAAAATAAAAATAAAAATAAAGGATAAACATGAAAACCAATCACTGATTGGCATGTTTATACAAAAAAGATAGGGCGAAAATCAGAGTCTTTCTGACACTCTAACTTTTCCATTTTATTTCTGCAAGCAGCTGTTACAAAATCATAAGTTCAGATCCATTGCACTTATGATCCATCTCATTTCATTTCATTCCATTTACTTATCCATCCATACTCCATTTCATTCATTCAATCATACTTCACTTCATTCCATATTTCATTCATCTCATTCCATACTTCATCCACCTCATTTCCATATCAAAATTTAAAGTTTGATGTTTTTCTGCAAATAAACAACACATGTCATGGATTGCAGGCCATTTCTTATATTCTTCCACTCCATTTCATAAATTGTAATCCATCCCATTCCATCATTCACTTCATACATATTCCATTATACCATGTTTCATCATCTATCTTCACCCATTCCATAAAATATTCCATGTATATTCAAAACCACTCCATTCCATGATTAAAATTCTCTACAGGTACATTCTGCAGCTAAACAGACATTCTGCAGCTAATCAAACTTTCCGCAGCCAGACAGTCATTCCGCAGCTACAGATCTTGAAGGCACTGATCAACAAACATTTGAAGTGCAACAAGATGATCCAGTATATCCATGAACAAGAAGAATCAAGAAGGATTATAAAGATTCACAAAGTAATGGTGCCTAGAGGAGAACAAAGTATACAAAGACCAAAAAAAGCAGATGAAAAGCAAAGGTAAAAAGTTCTGATTATAATGGCATTTCATGAAAAACTTTAGTATAGTCTAGTTATGAATCATTCGAAAAGTTGTTTTGATTATTTTTATTGATCATGCCAAATATACCCTCCGCAAAACTTTGGATAAAAATCCTTCATTTCAAATTCTATACCCGATCATCATTTAAGCGGTTAAAAGGATGAAGTGTTTGATTTTCTTACGTCACCCAGCCAAATCATTTAATGATGATTTTTGAATCCGTTGTAAAAAAAATCTCCGTAGTCTTTTCACTCATTGATTTGTTTTCTTCACCTCACTTCATTAACTCGTTTAGTAACCACTCCCTATTACTCCATCCCGTAGCCAACCCTTCATAATTTCATTCTGTATAACAGAGGTATCTCTATCACCGTGAGCAGAGGTATATTAGCTTGAAAGTTGAAGCCATTGTCACTGTGAAGCAAAAGTATATCAGTTTGAGGTATATTAGTTTGAAAGTTGAAGCCACTGTCACCGTGAAGCAGAGGTATATCAGTTTGAAATTTGAAGCCACTATCATCGTGAAGCAGAGGTATATCAGTTTGAAGATTGAAGCACTATCACCATGAAGCAGAGGAATATCGGTTTGAAGGTTGAAGTCATTGTCTCCGTGAGCAGAAAGAGTACTAATCCGAAGATTGAAGAAGAAATTATGGGCCTCATCGTGAGAACTGAACCAGTGGGCACAAAATACCTGGAAGGATACCCTCAAAGCAGAGAAATGTTGCAACAGGCAGGATGGCTACAATTCCTTGAGAAATTTAATGGCTTCCACAAAGAATTTACTAAAACATTTGCAAGGTCATTCAAAGGAGCTAAGGTTGAAGTTGGAGATGTTAAATTCACTGTCACAGAGGTTTTTATTGCAGAAGCAACATGATTGCTTAGACATGGAGAAATATGGTTTAAGAACAGAGAATTTCATAATGAATCATGGAAGCAAATCCTCAAATCACCAGGTATGGATGTCATTGTGTTTAAAAAGGGAATTCCAAGCTCTGCATTAAAGAATAAATGGAGAAACATATTGCTTATTCTACAAAAATTTATCACTTGTGAAGGTAGATATGGTACTTTTTATGTTTACCATATTAGGTTGATAATGAATTTTCTGGAAGAAGAGCTTAATTTGCCCTATTTCTTGCTTCAAAGTTTAAAAAAGATGGCTTCAAGTGTTCAAAGGAGAGTCCAATTCCTAGAGACAACTCTATACCATCATGGCTTGGTTAAGATTCTAATCGAACACCATTTAGCCAAAACAAAAGATACTTGGGATAATTTCTTGGTGAGAAATCACTTTGAGGAACCAAAAGAGTCTTCACCTGAACATCAGCCTACAAAGAGAAGCAGAAAATGGAGAGCCTCTAAAATTGAAACTGATAAAGCAATTCAAGATAGCAGTGAAGAAATAATCTCTGAGAAGTTGACCCAGATTAAGAGACAGCTTAAGGAAGAGAGGGTAATCAGAAAGTTTTCCACAGAAAAAGGAGAGGGACCATCCCAGCCGAGAAGAAGCCATAGACTCAGGGGGAAGCTAAGGAAAACACAGATCAAACAAACCGGGGTGATAAACATAGAAGATGAGGAAATATCTATTGAAGAAGATGTTGAAGAAGATTTTGATGAAGAAGCCCTTGAAATCGACCCTGCACAGCAAGAAATTTATAACTATGTTGAAACATTGGAAAGGAAAGCTTCAGAGAGTAGAGATAGAACCCCTAGTCCTCCATTGTCCGAAATAAATGTGTTAAGAAGAGATAGGTACGAGCTGGAAGTACTTAATAGACACATCAGAACTGAGAATGATATTCCGAAGGAACAAGTCAAACTCAAAACCAGTATGAACTCAACCCTGTCTCTACAAATGGACAAAGTGGAAAAGGCTAATGAAAAGTTGAAAAGGAGGAACAAGAAGTTAATCAGGGCACTTACCAATTTAAGGTTCAAGTTAGTCATCAGGAAGCCTAGAAGACCTTTAACTTCCAGGCAAAGAAGAAGAAGAGGGTTGGATGTTCTTGCAGAAGTCTCTGAGTTTATGGAATAAGTTGCATGAGGACATGCAAGAAGTCAGCAGTGGGGGTATGTTAAGCCCCAAGATTGTTCTTTCTTTCATCTTACTTCACTCCATTTTCCTTTTTCCATTGTTATCCCAGGCCCAAATGATCAATGAAATTAGTTAAAATTACTTTTAGAATGAATAACATGGCTAACTTGCTAAGTTTTGTGATTTTGTCATTGTAATGCATTTTGAACTGAAACTAGCTACAGAATGCAGACATTCCGTAGCTAACCGCCAATTCTGCAGTTGTCTTCACGTTCAAGCATGTTCCAGGTGTCCTCTCAGGAAAAGCCACACATGGGTTTATTCCACATCATGTCCTCAACGTTTGTTGCTCACGATGAAGAATGAACTGAATTCTGGACATGGTTTTGTACGTGGGAACTAATAAAAAGAGGCAGACTCCTAATAGGAAAAGGACAGTCTAGATGTCCTTTGTCCCTTTATGCTACCATCTTTAGAATTCTAGTGCGATTTTGATATGAAAAGACAATGATCCTCGTATTGTTGCAAGTTCTGTTATGAAGATTTGTTATAAATGTACTCGGGAAACCGAGAGACAAGCTCTATATTCTGATTAGATTTCATGGATTGACTGCTATATTTCTGAAGACCGAGAATACTCCATTTTTAAGTTATTTTCCTTTAATGAAGAATACATCATTGCTTTGAACGCGTTGAGTTGATCTTGAGTTAGATTCCGTCTGGTGGTAGAGGGCCCCTGCCTCCTGAACGACTTTACTTTCGCAATTTGGATAAGTATCTTAGTTCATTTTCAAGTTTTTGAAGTTTGAGTTCATAGTTAATTTCATTAGTCACTATAGCTATACTTGTTCTAAGAAAATCTTCCAAAAGATCATTATAATGAATGAGAAATGGCTGTAGTGTTATAGATTTTAATTGCAATTTCTTTTGTTCATTATCACAGTTGAACTTATTCTAGTAAACTCTTCCAAAAAATCATTATGATGACTAAGGCATGACTGTGATACTGAAGGTTTCAGTTTCTTGTTTACAGTAAGTAGCATAGTTGATCTTACTCTTAAAAAGCTCTTCCAAAATATCATAACAATGGGTGGGGAATAGCTGTGATGTCTTAGTTTTTAATTGTAATTACTTTCAGTTTTCATGTTTGCATTCAAATGCATTGAATTGTACAGCCAGGATTGTTCTAACAAGCTCTTCCAAAATACCATTCATGACGAACAAAATAGGCTGTAGAATCCCACGGATTAATTGCATGATAACTTAGTTAGAGTACTCCGGAGTCAAATTGCATTCAATTCATGCTCTGTTATTTCGTTTCAAGTTTGATAATGGCTTGTTAGTTTAGCACTGTTTATTGTAGATTGGTAGCACTCTAGTTCAGTTCTAGCTTAGCTCACTGTATTTACATTCCACATTTAGTTGTCATCCATTGCATATTAAATTACATTAGTTGTTAAACTTAAATACCACGGCCTTCATTATTTACAAAACTTCTTTTGTTCCAAACCTATAATTAACTCATAATCATCTGGACAGAGGATAGTATCAGTCCAAGGCCTGGAGTAATTTTGCAACCTTTTTACCATTTCACAAACAAGCCTTTCTTCAAAAGACTATTCAAAAAGGAAATCTATAACTTTTGAGTGAGGTTTAGTGGTGTTAAACTAAGTTGCAGAATATAATTAAGAGCTAGTTTTAGAGTAGAGATCTTATGATGTTACAAATTTTCTTTTCCAAATATGTTTCAACAAATCTTTTATCATGGATGGAATGTTGTATCATTATGAGTTGATTGTTTAATTGTTTAGTTAGGAGAATTTTTATACTTAGCTGCCCATTTCTCAAGCTCTTCCAAAATACCTTTAATGAAAGAATTGGACAAGTTAAGTTCATGTTGTGATTTATTTTCTTGAAGTCATTATCAAGCTTTGTATTTTTCTAAGTCATAGTTTAGGTTTGGTTCTGTCTCAGTATTTTCATTTGTCATTTGTCATCAACAAATTAGGCTTCACTCTGTTTTTAACCAGTAGTTTCTTTCCACCAGCATTTAGTTCTTTCCCTTGTGAACATAAAACCATAAAAATACCAAAAACATCATAAAACACTAGACACAACGCAGTAAGAAACAAACACCTAGGCACATATAGTGCACCTCACTTCAGCAGTTTACCAACCCTGGTTGACAATTAAATGAACTCAATTTAGGAGACTAGGTTGAGCCCAAACACTCAGCACTTCAGATCTAGCATTTATCTCTCCTGTTGGTGTAGAAAACCCAGAAAAAGATAGAACTCAAAGGGAGCTCACACAGCAAAAAATGGAAAATATGACAATGATAATGGCTCAAAGTCAAACCAAGAGTATAGAGCCAGAGTGATCTAATAGGCAACAAAAGGTGAAGAATGGTAGGAGAAAACCCTCCTATTTATAACAAAATATTGGGTCATTCTAGATCTTGGTGCATGATTAAAATAACATTAACCAAATCTAGATCCACCTTTTATGGAATATTTTATTATATTTGTTGGAGGGAAAAATTATTTGACTTGGGTCAAATCCCTTTATTTGGAAATAATAAATAAATAAATGATCTATTTATCATTTTAAGGAAGTGGTTGAAAGATAATCAAATAAATAATGATTTATTTAATTATTTATGGGTGATTTAGTCATATTTAACAAGGAATATCATTTAAATAAGATTTAAATAATTATTCCTAGAAAATAATAAGATAAATAAAGATTTATCTAATTAATTTCTTTGTTTTGGGTTAAACATGACCAGGAAAATCAAACAAATATATGTTTGTTTAATATTTCGTTTTGGGGTCTCCTGTTTAGAACATAAACAACCTAATAAATGTGTTTTATTAAGTTATTTTACATAGTGAAAGAAATTTTACTTAGGGTAAAATTGGTCTTACATGGTGTACTTGGGTCCATCTAATGGTAGTAGGTTAGATGACCAAAAAATGGTGTAACATTGGCAGTTTCTTTTTACATCTAGATGATATTGTAAATCGTATGAGAAATTTGGGTGAAACCATAACCGATACTACTTTGGTGGAAAAATTCTTGAGATCTTTGACTTCAAAATTTGAGTCAAAAGTATTAGCTATTGAAGAAAGGGAAGATCTGCAAACTCTTACTATTGTTCAACTACATGGTATTCTAACCGCTTTTGAAATGAGAAAAGAAGTTCCCTCTCAAATTAGAGAAGTTGCCTTTAAGGCATGTGCAAAAGGAAAAGAAAAGGAAGATGTCAAGGAATCAAATTATATATCAGAAGAAGAAGAAGCAAATTTTGTGAGAAGACTCCAACCAGGTACTGGAAGATTCAGAGGGAAACAATTTGAAAAGGAAAAGAGTTATTATACAAATGAAGATAATGATGAAATGTAAAATGAGGATGAAGAAGATTCTGATCAAGATCTGCAAGTGCTCATGGCAAGGAAGCAAAAGAAGAAGGCTACTCAAATAAAGGAGATACCTCAGAAAACATGTGCAACAAAAAATGAAGAAGAAGAAACAGGTATTGATTGTTGTTCTTGTGATTCACTTTCTTTTACATGCAATGATGAAGATAGTGAAAGTAACAATACGGGTCTAGAAGCAAATCTCAAGATCAATGATGAAGATCAAGTTAAAAGGAAGGAATCTATCTACAAAGATGTGATCTCTAGAATGAATGAATAGATAAACAAGTATCAAAGGTTGTATGATTATGCAACCAATCACAGTGAAGGACTTAAAGCAGAAATCATCTGTCTCAAAACAGATCTGGAAAAATCAAATAACAAGAATGAAGAAATTTTACAAACTTTTGAAGAACAAGAAAATGGGTTGAAAGAAGAGATTTTAAAATTGAATGATCAAGTAGAAGAAGGAAGAAGGGTCGAAAAAAGTATGAAGAAGCAATGTCAAAGATTGGAGGTTGAGGTAAATATTTTGAAAGGTAAATTAGAAGAAAAAGATAAACTCTTGAGGTTTCAAGATAGTACTAAGATTTTAGACAATATTCTTAGTAATCAAAGGTCTCCTTTTGTTAAATTTGGTCTTGGTTTTCATGAAATTGTTAAAGGAGAATCTAGTTCACAAGGAAGTGCTAAAGATTCAAAGGATATCAATTCAAAATCTGAAGTGTTGAAAGAAACAGAAGGTCAACCGACAATCATGAACTCTCAAAAGAATTCATTCCCTCCTTTGATCAATAATGTTGAATGCTTTAAATGTCATAAGTATGGGCATGTTACAGCCAATTGCAGAAGCAGATTGTTTCAGTCACAAACAAACAGATTCTACACGGAAAGGTACTCAGGTTTCTTTAAGGGATATTGTTCTTCATGCAGCAAGTTTGGTCATAAAGCAGCTGATTGCAATAGAAGAAAGAATAGAAAAACACGTTATGATCCCTATGCTTACTTTTCTAGTCACACAAGATGTTATGCTTGTAACAAGTATGGACATATAGAAAAAGAATGCAGGATGAATAGATCTGAGAAATTGGATAAATTTCAGCACACAATAAGAAACTTCAAGCAAAGCTAGAAAAAGAAGGAGGACCGGTCAGAAACGTAGGGAATATTGACCCTACTGCAGTCATCTGTTTCTAAAAAAAAATAAAAAAATTACTTATCATAATGACTGCAGGAGTGATGTGAGATACATTATAGGAATCATTAATGTATCATCACAGGGGGAGCAATGAATGATAGTTGTGTTTATTTCTAACAGTGCATCTGATGTAAAGAAGATAGGTACATGTGGCATAAGTTTAGGGGTAGCATTAGCCTTGCTGAGAATAATGCATTGTTGGAATTATGATGGTTCTGAAATATGACCTCTCTCTTGAGGTCTTTTTGTTCCAAAAAGAAGAAAAACAAACAACAGATGGCATATTTCTATCACAGGCAAAATATCTTAAGCAAATACTGAAAACGTATGGCATGGAGGAGTGCAAATGATATATGGTTATGGATAAGCCCTGATTGTTTCTTTAACTGAAGAGTATCTTTTTCACACATGGATGAGATGGAAGTCTTATAATTCAGAGATAAGGACAGATCATGCAGAATTTGATGTTGATGATTTTTGTCATGGTTGAGACCTTTTATACATAATTCCTACACATGATACATCATGATTATGAAATAAATATAAATCATGAAGATCTTAGTGATAACAGATCACATGGATGATTACTTGACACATATTGTCTATTGAAGAAGTTGTTTTGGTATGATAATTCCTCTTGGGAATAATATGTTGATACGGCAAAGAGCCTAAAGGCTTGGTTACTAACGTGCTTATGCTACAATTATTGGATGTCATCTGAAAACACAGCTGTGGTGCTGATTGGTATCTCTGGTGATGTTTCAGCTCTCATATTTCTATATGTTTTGATGAAGATGCCTTGATGATTTGATGGTGAAAGTGTTCAGGATAAACAAGCTAAGGGGGAGAATTGGTCTTATGAAAAGGATGCATTGTTGGGATTCTAATTATTTGCTGTGGTCTGATCTCATGCTTGAGATTCTTTGGTCTTGATTGTATAAGTTATAATGTGATGAAAAGGTCATGTTGAGACCTATGATGTAATATTCAGTCATATGTAAACCCACTTGGTTGGGTACTTGTGTCACATATGTAAATCCACTTGGTTGGATCATTGATGTAAGTTTGAGTCCTTGGTGATAGGAAAGATCATAAAGTCATGTACTTCATTGAATATTATGTTTGAAGATTCAGCATGAACTCAGGGGGAGCATGGTAACTTCAGTACACATCAGGTCTACAGAGCTCTTCTTCCTACAAGAGAAGAGAAACCTTGTTTTGGTTTTGATCCGACCTTTGCCCTTGATGTCAAAGCGGGAGAGTATCATGGTGTTTGAATAATTATTCTAATCAATGTATCTATCATTTGTGGTGATCAAACACCATCATGGTTGCCATCAAGTTCAAAGGGGGAGATTGTTGGCAATATGATGCAGAGTGTTGTCCTTGATGGCAACCTACTTGATAAAGTTGATGGCAACCTACTTGATGAAGTTTTCCTTGATGGAAACCTACTTAATAAGTTGCCTATGATAAGCAACCTATGTGTTAAATATGTAAGAATGATGTATCTCCATCAATGCCAAAAGAGGAGCACTTGAAACAACAACAAAGAAAAGAGCAAATGAAATATGAAGCTGAGGCAGTTTTAGAAGGGTTAGTTGATTGGAGATCTGGAAAGGCAGTAGAGACATCAGAGAAAACAGAGGAATTGGCATCTGAAACAGTAACTATGAAAAGAGAAAAGAGTACAAAGGCAGCAGTAGCAGAGATTGAGTGCGCAGCACCGTGTAATAAAGAAGAATGGGAGAATATAAGGATGAATTAATTGTTGATGGGCCACAGCCACAAATGACAGAGGAGAATTAATTTTGTTTGGGTGAAGTCGTTTCACAGTGGAACAAGGATTTTCCCGTAGATCTGAACTACGGAGGAGCAGAGTTTTATTAATACAGTCATTTCGGGCGTTTAAAGCCCTCAACAACCAAAATGAAGATAAATTGATTAAACAGCAGAAGGCTTAAAGTTTTTGAAAAGAAGTAGGACAAGTGGTCCCTACCACTTCAGCGCAAATCACAAGATCGCAAGTTTGAAGTATTAGTGTCTTGTTGATGTGGATGTTTGCAATGTGCAATCATCGCACCATCGCAACATCTCAATGTCACATAATCACCCTCCGCCCATGCCAGAGTTCCGTTGATTGTTTGCGATGCGATTGTCACGCCATCCCACGATCGCAGATCGCACATTCATTGTGTTATCACCATATATATTTGAACCGTCGTTGAAAACCATGATGCGATTGCAAATCGCGCCATCGAAAATCTCAAGTGTTCCGCCTCTTGTTTGATTGTGCCATCGCGTGTTATTGTGCAAGTGATATCCGTCAGATTGGATGATGTGGTGCGATGGAACGTGAGCCCTTCGATGGGGTTGATTGTTAGCAATGGGCCCCAGTTTTAAATAATATTGATTAAGCCGTCAATTATGCATGTGGGGCCGGATCCAAAGAGAAAAAGAATACCTTTGGGACATTTCGTGCATGGAAGAACGAAGGTTGGGGTTTCAATTTGGATTGGCTCGATTTTTAATACGTTGGATTTTCTATTTTGACCCCGTCTAGGAATACCATTAGTGGTTCGAGGTTTTGACTCATGGTTTTAACTAAATTCAAAACTATATAAGGAGAAGAGAAATAGAGAATGAGGTGTGCATGCGAAAGGGTTGATAATAAACGAATCTCTTTTAGAGATATCTGTATGAATAAACTCTAATATATCTGAATCTATGGTGCACCTGTGAATATGATGATTGATCAAGAGCTCTAGATTAGATGATGATTAATTCCTAGTTTAATCGACTGACGAAATCATGAAGAACGTATGCATGCGTAAGGGTGGCGAATGAATAAATTTCTCTAAGGAATATCTGCATGGATGAACTCTGTTCTTAATTGATAAATCTAAATCTACGATGCACCAATGGATATAATGATCTAACAATGATGAATCTCTGGTTTGATCGACTGATGAAATCATGAAGAACTGGTGCGAGTGTACTGAAGAAAATGAATGGATCCAGTATGAAAATTGATGAAACGTGGTCCGCAGTGATGCTGAGGGTCGAAGCCTTTAGTGAGGGGGTTGTAGCTCCCTTCCAGTGGTAGCTGGTAAACGAGAGCAGGGGGTAGTAGCTCCCTTCCAGGAGAGGCTGGTAAACAAGTGTAGGGGGTCGTAGCTCCCTTCCAGGGGAGGCTGGTAAACGAGAGAAGGTTGTAGCCTTCTGCAGGTGGGTGCCTGCCTGCTGGTATAAGTTTGCACCAGAATATATTGTAAGAAGTTTTCTCTATAATAAATATTGAAGACAAAGATTACAACAGCGGTGGTTTTCTCCCGAATTGGGTTTCCACCTTAAATCCTGGTGTTCATATGTGTTGCTTATGTTTGATGGTTTGTTCTGCTATATCTGTTCATGCTTACTTCTTATGAATGATGCAATGATATAAGTAAAGACATAATAAGATCTCTGGACATACAAGTTGGATGCAGTAATGTAACATATGGTTTTAAGAGAATGGAAAACTAAAAAATTCGATTGACTATATTTTCTTTTCACCCCCCCCCCCCCCCCCCCCTTCTCAGTATTTTTCCCAACAAAAAGACACACCCAAATAAACTTCTTTATATGAAAAATACACAACCAAAGAGAAAACACCACCACTAGAAAACAAGAAAGCAAAGAAAAGGAAATCACCCAATAAAGAGTGATGAAATCCAAAGCAAAGGCAAAAGGCTGCAAATTTGAAATATAAGACAGTTCTATATTATCGCTCAACCAAACACTCAAATCTGAAAATGAGATCCAAAATGAATTCAATAGCTCCAAACAATGCGCAAAATACCTTCAAAAAAAAAATTGAAAAAATGTGAACAATAGATGAACCCAAACAAGCCACACTTAGTGGATTTAGATCAAAGATATAGAGAAGTTGATAGTAACAACAGTAACAGATCCACTAGGTAATAAAACATATCAGAGAGAAAATGGTAGACCGAAAGCCAAGATGCAGCAATAAAACCATCCAAAAGTAGACATGGAAATCCAATCAAAATAGTCAAATAGGACCTTATATGGAATAGAACCAAATACCAGACAGAAGGCCAAAAACAATTCAGATCTGAGGAAAAAAGTTTTAGAAGGAGATTTGGATTCTTTAGGGTTATAGGCACAATCACACAGATGATTCATGCTCAGTGTTGGCATTGTAGTGTTTGTGTTGATGTGAACATGTTGGAGATGTTTCTATTCATATGCATGTGTGATGAGTACTTGGTGATGTGTGTTGACTTCATGGTATTGTTAGTTGGAATTGATGTCAACAGACTTGTGACTAGGCCTAGTGGAGGTTGAGTAGAGATGGATTCCACATGTGTGATTGGTTTGAGGTTGGCATGTTGTGTTGATTTTAGATGACATTGTTGCAGGTGGTTGGAGCGTTTCTCTAGATGTTTCATATGTCTCTACATGTCTTGGAGACATTGGATTGTTGCTACATGTGTTTAGTTGTGGTTTTTTTTGTTGGAGGTGCTTCCAAGAATGTTGGAGGCAGTTGTATGACATGATTTTTGTTGTGGTTGTTTCTTGAGGACATCAATATGTTGATCTTGGTACTAAGGTTGGAATAATAGGTATTGCATGGGATTGAATTGCTATATACCTATTTCATCAGTTTCATACTTGACATAGAGGTTCTGAGGTGTCAACAGGAGTTGAAGAAGATCATCCATCAGGTGGCATAGGTTCTGGGTTGAAGGATTGATATTTTTCCTTATATTTAGCCTCGGTCACATGTGGGAGTGGCTCGAAGGCTCCAGTTACTGGAAGAGAAGCCTATGGGATAATTTGTTGGTCTCAGTCACATGGATGCAGTGTTATGGGAGCGAATAAATTATTTTCACGAGTTTTTCTCCAGATTTATTGTTGCTCAAATATTTTTGTGTTGTGGATACATCCTAATTGGATTTATTTTATTTTATGATACGAAAAGTTCGTGGGACCTCTAGAAGCTGGTTAAAGTTGAAAATATCAAGAAGGCAAGTGGATTTAGTGGTTTATTGAGTCAATGAGTTCAATCTGGATCTAATCAAGCATATGAACATAGTTGTGAAGCCCATTAGTTATTACTAATTATTGAGTTGAGCACTTGATTTCATATATATATTGGAGAAATATAATTGGTTGTATGGGTGATTGTCTTGTGGTGTTGAGTGAGTGTGTGTGGGGAAAATTTTATAATCTATTTGAGGATTATATTGCAGAATTTCTAAAGTAGTTTGTAGGTATTGTAGCAGTTTGTTGAAGTATGTTTCAGCCATGATTTTGTGTAGCGAGTGAGAAGATGAAGTGTTTATTAGAGTATTGTTTAGTGATATTTTATTGTTTCATGTGTAGTATTTGGAGTTTGGTGATTCGATTTTGATTCTTCTTTGATGTTATTTTATTGCAGTGCCCATGTTGAGCAATTTTATGGGTCCAGTCTGAAAATATATGAAACGAGGCTCACATGGAGGAAGTGAAGGCATGGAGGCTTCAGAATATACAGTGAATTGAAAGATTCAGTAGAAGGAAGATATTTCTCCATCCAATGGTGGTTGGACAATTCAGTTGAAACTAGGTGAGGTTCATTGATCGTGATAGTACCAGTAGCTCGAAGTCTGTAGAGTCTTTTGTTAGTTCAGGAGTAACCGGGCGAGGATCATTGATCATGGTGGAATTAATTGTATGGTAGTTCGTAGATCCGAGAGATAAATAGTTTTGTGTCTGAAATGGTCAACATACTGTGAAAGAAGTCAAGTCTTCTCACTCATAGGAGTGAGCTTTTCCATGTATAATTTGTTCAAAAAATAATAAAATATTAAGCAAGGGTACAACAGTAGGGTGGGTTTTTTTCTAGGTGAAGTATTTTCCACTAGAAACACTTGTTTCCATTGTGTTGATTGTTTTTATGGTTGCATTTTTATTTTCATGCTCTGATCTCTACTTGTATGTTTCAGTTCATGCATGGTTAAAAGATCAATTAATTAGAGAAAAAATGTATAAGTTATCTCACTATCGATTCACCCCCACCCCCCGCCCCCCCCCCTCTCAGTAGTGATCTAGTTTCCAAAAATTAGTATCAAAGCGGGGCTTTCAAGTGCATCTTGATCACTAGTGAGTGGAACTTGGATATTTTCACAAAAATTTGCATTTTTTTTCAAAATAAGTTCTCCAAAGAAATTGGTTCTTATTGTTGCAAATTTCAAAGCATGGAAAGAAAATGTGAAAAAAAAGTATTTCTTTGTGGCTCTAACATTTGGTTTTTGGTTTTTGAAGGAAATGATGTATATTTTCCTGCATCTAAAGTACGAATGAAAACTTATCAAGCAAGGCTAATTATTTTCAAAAATATCCATAGTGTAGGTTTGGAGAAAATTGGAGATTTAAAATCTGCAAAGGAAATTTGGGATAGATTGCATATCATATATGGAGCCAGAACAACAATGAAGAGATTAAGAAAAGCTCTAAAGAGAAGAAGTAATATCCATTTGAACCAGTTGTTAAAAGGGACATCAAATATGAAGGTATAAGTTGTAATGATATATTTTTGAGTTATATTTCGAGTAGTGGTAATGAAAATGATTCGTAGTTGTTTAGTAACAGAGTTGATGATCACAAGTATATGCTTCTTAAGGCTCAATGTGAATATTCTATGGTTTTCATTGAAGAATTTTCTTTTGAAATTGGTATACTAACAAATGTATGCAAGGAGCATAAGAAGAAATTTCAGGAATGTTATCAAAAGGATAAAAATCGCAAGGAATAAATTATTACCTTGAGAACACAGCAGGCATAATTGAAAATATTAGAAGAAGTCCATTGCAACAAGAAAAAATATAGGAAGGATTATGTTGAAGCGCTTGAAGGTTTGATTGAAAATTTGATAAAGGAGCTTGAGGAAAAGAACCAACATTTGGAGAAAGTGAAGGCAGCAATTTTCAAAAGGGTGGTACAAGTTTGCATGCAGGAAAGATTGACAAAGAAAAAACAAAGAAACCTGCAACAAATAATGTGATCCACAAGTAACAAAAAAATAGAAAATCAAAAGTATCTTTCACATCTAGAAGACCATTCTTTCCTATGATTAGAGGTATCAGTTTTCAAAGGAGAATTCAAAACTCCTTTTCCCATTTGATGGACGAGATTGAGTGCCTTAATGGTCACGAATTTTGTTATGTGGCAGCTGATTGTAGGAGGAGAATGCACTCATCCATGCATCAGTATGATCAGCCAAAAGGAGGACCTAAAATTAGGTACAAAAATTCTTTCAATGGTCTTTGTTTTTCTTGTAACATGTTTGGGCATAAATCCATTAATTGCAGACCTAACGTAAAAATATGGAGGTCCAGTATGCGAAGAAAAATATTAGATCCTTTGGCTACATATCTTGGGTATATATAGTGTTATGTGTGCCATAATTTTGGTCACATGACCAAGGATTGTAATATGCCTAGATATTTGAGGCCATTTGTTCAAAAGAAATATTCAAGGGAGAATGTGCAACCAAGGAATGTCACATGGAAGAAGGAAAAGCGGCTTGGAAGATGTGGCATTGCACTTTGTTCTTGTGATGTTAATGACATGTGGTATATAAATAGTGGATGCTCACACCATATTTCTGGAGATACGAGAAATTTTCATTTTATAAATAAAAAAAAGGATGGTTGTGTTGCATTTAAAGGTAGGGAAACTGCTATAGTGTTGGGAAGCAGCAACGCCAATCTTGGCGAGAATAGGATAAATGCATAATATGTTTCGCTCATTGAAATCCTAAAGCACAATATCTTTAGTGTGAGCCAAATGGTTGATGGAGGAAAACAAGTGATATTTAACTTCAAAGGTTTCATCATCAGGAAATAAGGATTAAAGAGAGTGATTTCTAGAGGATTCAATACCCTAGATGATGTGTATGTCTCGAAGGGAAGAGTGAAAAATAAGAAGAGACCAACAGAGTACTCTTCCTCATCAGGTTCAGACTAGATGAGATCATTCCCTACTGCAATCCACTCTTACATGTTATATCTACTTGACTGCAACAGTATCAATGAGGCTTGCATGGTCTCAGGGGGGGCGTTGGAAGCATGTTTCAGTTCCTTCATGCACTTTCATATCAATCGGATCCTTCATATGAGGTACATCATGTTCAGGGGGAGGTAGTTTCTCAAGGTTTGATTAATTATGTTTATTTCTCTTCACTTATTATTTTTGTAGCTAATGTTTTATTGTATATGAGTGGAAAATATATGTATATTAGCCTAATTGCAACATTCATCGATTATTTTTTAGTTATATTGTTACTGATGTTTTTTGGAGTAGTTGCATGATGTTATTGGAGATTTGACAACCACATGGTTATATTATGAATATGGTCAATGTGTGATGGAGGATAACACATTTAGGGGGAGAATATGTGCTTCATAATGAATTTTCATAATGTTGACATTGTTTTATGCAGGAGGATTTGATTACTATCGTCACATTTTTATAGTTAGGTCATATAGAATTAATGTGCCTCATTGATTATACTTATACTTCTAGATGAATCATGAATTCTAATGATATATTTTAAATGGTTGAATTTATGTTGCAATTTCATGGAGAGAGAGAGCATGTTGTTCCTTATTATGTGTTGGATATTCATTTGGTTTAGTCATGTTGATTCATATGGTTGATTATGTATGGAGAGATTGTTGTTTTGCATGATGTGGTTATGTATTCGATGACCCTATATTGTTACTACACATTGAGAGATTATGATATTTCTCATGGAGTCTTACGTTTTGTTGCACATGTTATGTATTAAAAAAAAAAATTACCATATGGATCATATATTGATGCTCATTGTTGCAATGTACTCATGTTATTTTATATTTTTGGTATGATTGATGAGAACACATTTATGTGCATATGTAAAAACCATGTATTGTCATTGTTTCATCTTTTGGGCACATTTCTCATGGAGAAACCCTTAGTCTCGAGTATGTTTTATCATTAGCTATGTATGGGTCAATGGATGTCCAAGTAATGTTTCATGTTGTATATTTTTAATGAAGACCCACTATATTGGGTGCATGATGTAAACTTGGGACCATGGAGTCATGGTTGGTGATAGGTGTAGAGGAGTAAAATGTATGTCCTATGTAGTTGTCACAACTACGTATTTTCTCCATGAATCATTGTATGTATTTTAATGTACTATATGTCATTTGCAAAGTCATTGGGAACCATGGTTCATGAGGAGTAGCCTCTTGCACCTGGAAAGGAGGCTAATTGTAATAGAAAGTGTTGATTGCAGAGCCATTATGTTGCTTAGGGGGAACATGTTTAGTTAAGAGATGGCATGGAATTAGCAGAGACATGTTTGGATGCTGAGATTCTTGATCTGTATTAACATGAAATTTTGTTTGACAAGGGGATTCCTTCTCTTATCCAACATTATTGGTGTTGTTCTTCAGTGTCGATATGACCCTTTTCCATTGATGTCAAAGGGGGAGATCTTTTGGATTGTTGATTCAGCCTTACATGTTGTTTTAAGTTTGATATCAATTCCAAAGGGGGATTTTTTTGGCATTGGTGTTAATAGGTTGGAGATATTGTTGGTCATATGCATGTGTGATGAGTACTTGGTGATGTGTGTTGGCTTGATGGTTTGGTTAATTTTCATTGATGTGAACACACTTACGATTAGACCTAGTGGAGGTTGATTAGAGATGGATTCCACATGTGTGATTGGTTTGAGGTAGGAATGTTGTGTTTATTGTAGATGTTGTTGTTACAGCTGGCTGGAGTGTTGCTATAGATGTTGCATATGTCTCTACATGTCTTTAGGAAATTGGATTGTTGCTACATGTATTTAGTTTTGGTTGTTTTTGTTGAAGGTTCTTCCACTAGTGTTGGAGGTAGTTATATGACATGATGTTGGTTGTGGTTGTTGCTTGAGGATTTGGAGGTGTTGGTATTGGTACTAAGGTTGGAAGAATAGTTCTTGCATGTAATTAGCTTGTTCCTTGCCTATTTCATCAATTGCAGACATGAAACAGCGTTTTGGAGGTGTCTTTAGAAGTTGAAGAATATGATCCATCAAGTGGAAAAGGTTTTGGGTTGAAGCATTGATTCTTTTCCTTAGCTTTATCCTAAGTTGCATGGAGGAAAGCCTTTGGGAGTTGTTGGAAGGCTCCAGTTGCTGGCATAGTAGCCTATGGGAGTGGCTAGAAGGCTCCATTTGCTGGAATATCAACCTGAAAGAGGAAGTGACCTATAGAGCAAGTGCTGAATGCAGTGTGCCTGAGGCATTGTCAAAATATTTTCAATACACTGCTCTGAATTCTCATTTTTCATAAATTGTATTCAGCTTCATTTATTTCTGTGACATCTCTGTTGCTGCTTTGGATATAGTCAGAAATTTAAACTTAGAATACCTGAGTAAAGTTTAAACAATATTTATTACCTAGACTAATTCTTCCTTCAATGATCATACAAATTAGGTAAGCAAAATGCGGAATACCTTACAGTAGATCTTACGACCAAATGAACAGGAAAAGCAGTATTAGAACCTTGTATGGCATGGCATAATGACAGTCTCCCTTTGGTCAGCCAGCCAAACATGTGTCACAACAATTTTCAAACGATGGGCAAGTCAATCAAGTGGACTGCAAAAGTCCATTGCTGAAATAGCAGAAAAGTCAGCACTCCAGTTGTCAGCCTAAAAGTGTAATGACAACGCAGTCAGCTCCTTGCAAAACGGTCAACCCTTTGACCTTGATTTTTGTGCCAGGTAGTACGGCCTTCATAAATCGAACCTTCCACCAATTTTCAGCTTGTTTGGACCATGCGTTGACCAAAGTCAACGCTGGTCAAACTTACAGCGAAACCCTAGCAGCAGAAAATCGTACTGCAGCTCAGCTGTACGGTTTGTCCTCTTCGTCCTTCACACGTGTGGATTAAACTCGTCCTTCTTGGTAGCTCGTACTCCTTGATGAGAGAGGAAGATGTTGTGTTGTGATGATGATGAAAATCTCTTCAACTTTTCCTGTATATATATCCATCATGAGGGTGTGTGACACATCTGTTGGGCATGCGAGCCTACATTACAAAACTGGCCGACCTTGCACATATAATTTATTA
This sequence comes from Pinus albicaulis, assembly GCA_034641835.2. Lineage (NCBI taxonomy): Eukaryota > Viridiplantae > Streptophyta > Pinopsida > Pinales > Pinaceae > Pinus > Pinus albicaulis. The sequence continues at coordinate 1,217,299,808 of CM076574.1, forward strand.
AAAATAATAAATTCAAAATATAAGTTCTGCTCATCGGATTAAGACATATTTTATATGGATTTTACACCTCTCGGAAAGAGGAATCCAACAAAAATATTAGCCTCTTAATCTGAGCATCTTAATATGGAGTTTGGACCTAGTTGTCCAAATTTAACACTCCCTCTCAACTAGGGAGAACTCCATCTATTAGTGCAATCAACATCGTGCGTCATCCCGCCGAAACTTGCTTTGCTGGCTTCTTTATTTCAGAACAGAAGTGGGTCAGTCACAAAGACATCATCCCCGACTGACATAGTCAGTCCAGAGGTCCCAGACCTCACAAATCTTGATCCCAGATCAAGTGGTTGGACCGTGCCATCCTAGATAGAGAGTACGGCAATCTCTGATGCGTCCATCAGTCTTTGCTAATAGTCTCTAACTTTCCCACACCTCATTGGCCAAATGAGAGGTACTTCCCATGAGCCCTGAACTCAATGGGTAGGATGCATACGGGGCACAGAAAATGAGAGGTGAACCAACTCAAAATCACAACGGTGAGGTCCAAGCACACCACCAAGGTTGGCAAGCCTAGCCTTGTGGTTGCCCATAGCTCCAAGAAGCTCTCCCCAAAGCCCCCCAGAGCTCCCAGAGCTCATCGTCCAACAGGACCCACATCATAGGGTCTTTCCACGATTCCAAGATTCTCACGAAGGTTAGGAACATGACCTTCCCCAAGGGCATTGTGAGAATATCCGCGACCTGCTCATCAGTTCCTATATGATCGAGCCTTACGGCGCCTCGCTGTACCATATCCCAGATAAAGTGGTACCAGCCATCAACATGCTTGGATCAATCGTGGAACCCGGGATTTTATGACAAATGAATCCCCCTCTGGTTATCACAAAGGATAACGGTGGCATCTAGCACATGCTCGAACAGCTCTCAAGGAGTTTTCGCAACCAAGTGACTTCACAACAGGCCATACATGTTACAATGTATTTGGCCTCAGCGGTGCTCAAGACTGCCGACTTTAGATTCCTGCCCGAAGCAGATCTTCATGTGAAGTAGCATCCAGATGTGCTCTTGCGATCCACCACCCTGCCAGCCCAATCGGCATCAGTATATCCACGGAGTGTCATACTCCTGGCAGTGTATCTCAGCCCATGGTCTGTCGTGCCTCAGAGATATCTCAAGAGTTTCGTGGCACCAACCCAGTGAATGTTATGATCAACCATGTGTTGACTCAAAGTGTTCACTGCACAGCATATGTTCGAACAAGTGTTCATTGAGAACATCAGGGTCCTTATGAGTTCACGATACTCAGTAGGACGGGCCCAGCAACGTTGCTCCTCAACTTCTTAAAGTTGAGTTCCATCGGTGTCGACACGGACTTACAATCCACCATTCCAAATCTTTTCAGAAGCTTCACAATATATTTTCCTTGAGAAAGGAAAATCTCTCCAGGTCTCTGCCAGACCTCCAGGCCTGGTAAATAGTGCATCAGTCCTAGGTCCTTCATCTCGAATTCAGCAGCAAGCTCCCTCTCACATTGATGAATGAGAGGGTCATCACCAGTCAGGAAGAGGTCATCCACATATAGTACTAGAATGAGAGGCTTCTCTTTCACAACCTTGAAGTATAGGTTCGGATCAGCATTACTTCGAGTGAAGCCCAACTTCATCAAGTAACTATCCATCCTTTCGTACCAAGCTCTGGGTGCTTGCTTTAACCCATAGAGGGCTTTCTTCAACCTGCAGACATAAGTGTCTCGATCTTGAACTTCAAATCTCAGAGGTTGTTCTACATACACCTCTTCCTTTATTGCACCATGCAGAAAAGCGGTCTTGACATCCATCTGATGAAGACTCCATCCTTGCGTAGCAGCAAGGGCTATGATGGATCAGATGGTGGTATATCGTGCCACAGGTGAAAATATATCGTCATAGTCAATTCCTTCCTTTTGAGAGAAGCCACGGGCAACAAACCTTGCCTTAAACTTTTCAGCACTCCCATCAGATCCATGTTTGATTTTGTAGAGCCATTCCGCGGTGACAACAGATTTGTCCTTCGGTCTCGGGACCACATCCCAGACATCATTCTTCATAATAGACTCATATTCTTCATGCATAGCATCCTTTCAGACTTGATGCTTGATGGCTTCCTCAAAAGATCCAGGTTTTGCGAGAGAAGTCATCAGTAAATGTCATATAGTAAGAACATCCCCCCAGGGATGTTACAGGCAACATACCAGAAAGATCAGAATGGACCAGTTGCAATATCTCAGATGTCTTTGTGACACTTGAGGGGAAAGAAGGTCCCTTGTTATGTTATATTCTTCAGCACAGCCCTTACATACACCTTCCTTGCTTCGGGAAGGGCTTTCCAAATCTACGGTGCCATAGTTCGGTTTGTCGGATAGTATCACAAGTCATAGCTCCCAACGGACTCCTTCCAACCTGATAGAGTGTACCAACCCTAGAACCAATTGAGATGGCTTCCTTGAAGCTCTTCTTCCACATGAGCACCTTTCCATCAGAGAAAGTTACATTGAATCCTTTGTCTTCCATGGCAGATACAGACACAAGGTTCTTCTTCAATTTGGGTACATAGAGTACATCTTGTAGACGGAGGACTTGTCCTTGAGACAAGTGAAGGGTCACAGTCCCGGTCCCTTTTACAGGATAAGTGGCATTATCCCCAAGGATAATTTCTAGATTAGTATTCCTTTCAACCATGTCAGAAAGTGCTTCCTTGAATCCGGTGATATGTCTTGAGGCACCACTATCAATTAGCCAGACATCCATCGTGTCGGGCAGAGATGCAGCTGAGAGAGCAGATACCAGAATATACTCATTTCTTTTATCAACAACATTAGACTCCTCATACCTGGTATTTCTGGACCTCTTAGAATGTTGATTGTTTCCTCCAAAGTGAGCCTTCCTCTTTCCTTTGGATTTGTCATTTCTTTGATTCCCATTCCTTCGGTTGTTGTTGTTATCGTCACTATCGGGAGAATCCTCCTTGAAGGGGCATTCTCTAGCATAGTGTCCAGGCCTATGGCAGGTGAAACATTTTCCCTTTTTCTCTTGAGTCTTTGTCCTTCTTTTGTCCTTAGAACCACCAGAGTTCTTCTTTCGGGAATGAGCACCATAGGCAGCATTTCTTTCATTATCAAATTCCTTCATCCTTGTTTCTTCTTGCATACATCTTGACAGAAGCTCATCAAAGTTAGGAATGGTATTATTGTTGAGGATAGTAGTTGTGAATACTTGTCATTCATATGGAAGTCCTCCAAGTGCGGTGAGAACCATCTCACGATCAGCTATTATCTCCCCAATAGCTAGCAGATGGTTCCTGGTTTCGGTCAACTTCAGAAAGAAAGTTTGAACAGACTCATCTCGGCCCTTCTTCATATTCTTCAACTTGTTCTTGAGGAATAGCACTTGGTTCACATTGTTTGCCTGAAACATAAGTATCAATTTGTCATACATCTCCTTGGATGTGCCTAGTTCAGATATGTAGGAAACCAGACTCTTATTTATGGATTCCCTGATCAGCAGCTTTGCTTTGATTTCTCCCTTCTTATACTTGTTTCTAACAGCAGCAGAGGCATTGGATGGAGGTTCTTGAATCCTCCCTGTCACATGATCCAGGAGATCATGATCTTCTAATTTGAGATCTAATATCATCTTCCAGGGATGGAAGTCATCACTTCCAGTCAGCTTGTCATTCTCCTTGAATTCAATACTAGTGGAACCCATTTCCTCCGATGATGATTGCTATAGATTGAGTTTGTCTTCACCTCAGCTCCGATACCATGTAAAGATTTGTAGATGTTCTATGCTAGTAGCAATTTCACTTTTCTTTCAGCAATCATACAAGTAGGTAAGAAAAATGTAGATAGAACATATAAGTAGATCTTACAGAAGACAAATCAGAAACAGGAAAAATGTGTGTATTCGTTTCGGCGGTCAACAGGATGCTTCAACCAGCAAAGTCTCCTTTGGTCAGCCAGCCCAGCATGTGTCACAACAACCCTCCAACCAGTAGATGAGTCAACCCAAGTCAACTCTGCAAAAGTCAACGCTGTCCTGAAAAGTCAACGCAGGGGCAGCAAGCGAAAAGTCAACGCAGCAGCAAAACGGTCAACCCTTTGACCTCGATTTTTGTGCCAGGTAGTACGGCCTTCATAAATCGAACCTTCCACCAAATTTCAGCTTGTTTGGACCAAGCGTTGACCAAAGTCAACGCTGGTCAAAGTTACTGCGAAACCCTAACAGCAGCAAATCCGTACTTCAGCTTGACCGTACAGTTTGTCCTCTTCGTCCTTCACACGTGTGGATTAAATTCGTCCTTCTTGGTAGCTCGTATTCCTAGATGAGAGAGGAAGATGTGAGTTGTGATGATGATGAAAATCTCTCCAACTTTTCTTGTATATATATCCATCATGAGGGTGTGTGACACATCTGTTGGGCATCCGAGCCTACATTACAAAACTGGCCGACCTTGCACATATAATTCATTAAAAATAATAAATTCAAAATATAAGTTCTGCTCATCGGATTAAGACATATTTTATATGGATTTTACACCTCTCAGAAAGAGGAATCCAACAAAAATATTAGCCTCTTAATCTGAGCATCTTAATATGGAGTTTGGACCTAGTTGTCCAAATTTAACAAGAATCTTATTAAAGTTGAAAATTTTAAAAAGGCAAGTGGAGTTAGTGGTTGATTGATTTAATGGGTTGAATCTAGATCTAATCTATCATATGAATAGAATTGTGAAGCCCAGTAGTTCTTAGTAATTATTGATTTGAGCACTTGAGTTCATCTACATATTCGATAAATTTAATTGGTCATATGTTTGATTTTCTTGTGGTATTTAGTAAGTGTGTGTGTGGATAAAATTCTGCAATGTGTTTGAGGATTGTATTGCAGAATTTCTGAAGTAGTTTGCAGGTGTTGCATCGGTTTGTTCAATTTTGTTTCAACCATGATTTTGTGTATTGAATGAGAAGATGAACCGTTTATTAGATTAGTGTTTAGTGAGATGGTATTTTTTCATGTGTAGTATTTGGAGTTTGGTGATTTTAATTTGATTTTGTTTTGATGCTATGTTATTGCAATGCTCATGTTGAGCAAGTTTAATAGTCCAGTCTGAAAATATATGAAATGAGGCTCACATGGAAGAAGTGAATGCGTGGAAGCTTCAGAGTATAAGTGACTTGGATGATTTAGTAGAAGGAAGATATTTCTCCATCCAATGGTGGTTGGATAGTGATGAGCCTCAGTATTGCAACAAGAATGTTGCAACTCCCAAGGCTACCAACTTTAATTATCAACCCGAGGTTCGTACAAACTTAAGAGGTATCAGCACTATATGTGCAGAATAAAATGTGTCCTTATTTTGTTGATCTTATGTAATGGAGTGAATTCCATGACATTAAATCCTAAGCTAATTTCAGAAAATTAAGTGTTTCTTTGAAAAGAAATTAAATCTAGGCAAGAACAACAATTTGTATTTGAAATCCTAAAAGCATGAATTCAAATAAATAGGCCTAATATACTTTGTAAAATTGCATGTCCTAAGTGGTGTTTATTCTTCCTCGATCATGGATTTAGATCCTAGGGGTCGTGATTCAAGCCTAAGAGACAAAAACCAAGCGTTGGGAAAAAATATGGTCGAGTTTACATGTGCTACAAGAGTGCTACAAGAAGTTCTGTTTTTGCTACATGAAGTTTTGTTTTGGATATAACTCACCGAATGAATAATTAAATAAAATGTAAATGGTATGGGAGTTTTTTTTTTTATTAATTATGATGTCTTTGGTATCCATTCCCATTGGAATCACTCAAAAATACCCCTGTTCACACGTGCTAAAAAATAACAAAAAATTACTACTCTAAAAACTAGAAATTTAAGAACTAGTGAGCTAGTTAACCTATCAAATGCCTAACCTAATCAAGTCAAAATGAAATGGAGTAAATTTTTTTATTAAATTTAATGTTTTTATGACCTAATACAAGTTCAATTAACTCAAATGAATCTCATTAACCCATTCTAAAAAATAGCAGAAAATTACTACTATTTCACTACAAGGCAGATCCGGAAATCCTATATTCGTGAACTAGTAACCAAATCCAAGTAGCTCAATGATGAAGATGACCTTCAAAAGTTATTCTAAGGATTAAAAATGATTTTGAAACTATAAATAACCTTAAAAATAACTCACTGCAATCATTTAACTCAATCCTACAGCAAGAAAAACATAAATACTAAATACAAAAATGGGCAAAACAAGAATAAGAGATGCATGTGAATAAGAAGTGAAAAGAACATAAAGAAATTGTGAAAGAGATTTCTAAGGCTCCTGGGATGGCCAAGCCCAAGGATACTCAAATTCCTATGGAAGAAACCAATCCTTAGAAGCTAAAAATGTCACCAAACTTTATTATTTGAATTAATCCAAGTACATCCCTACAAGAAATGAAAGTGGAGTTGCTAAAAAACAAGGTTTCTCCACAAGAAGACTAAAAAATATATGTCTCTAGAGGCAAATTCGAATTGGTACTTATACAAATTGATGGGGAAGAATTATCCTTGAAAGGAGTAATCTTTCCCCTTCAAAATCACTCAAATAGTGTATCTAGTTCCTAACACTAGGAGTTTGCATTAAATGACAGGGAACACATTCCTAGAGTTTTTCAATCATTAGAGTTCCAAAATATCTCAATAATTTCATGATATTTTGTTCATTTATTCTCCAATATCGATCTTCCTGTAGTAGGGAGCAAGTCCCTAAATTATCTCATTCTCTAAATCTTCATAATCTATCCAATATTCTCACAATATTCTTCAAAAATAAATAATATTAGCCACAAATACGCAATTATCTCTAAACCTTCCTAAGAACATACTAAAGATTAAAGAAATTATTAAGTGTAGAAGGAGAGATTTAATATATCCTTTAGGTGCCTAAGAAAGTTTAGATGGGCCTTAATTTATGTCTAATTTAGAGGCTCATCATACCCTCCTACTGAAACTGTTGCTCATCCTCTGAGCAACATACTCATCCTCCTTGCCCTGTGGTTATTCATGTATGTTGGCCTATTTCATTCTTTATTTGTTGGTCCATGTGTCGCTCCTCCTGCTACTCTTCTTGATACTCTTCTATTTGTATTTATTCCCCTATCTCAGTTTCCCATTGAACTTCTAATGTAGGTTCAGGATGCTTCTTTCCCTCAGGTGATTCTTCAACTGTAATAGGTCATATTTTTTAGTGTAACTCCTTGATTTTGGCTCGTGTTCTTATCCACTTAGATCTTGTAAATTGTCTGCAACCTCATCATCATACCCCCTTAGCTTTTCAAATAATCTCCTCTCGCTGCAATTTTGCAAAATGGTAAGCACTTTAGGATGTTGATGTGTTTTCTCCTGTTAAATCCCCCCCCCCCCCCCCCATATTTGCAGACTATGAATTCTGTGAATTTTATGTGCAAAGCTAGGGTCTTACTTGTACCACTCAGTTTTTAATTTATAGGAGTTTATATGTCCTTCATACCTCTCACAACACACCTGAATTCCCCCCCCCCAATGCCTTTTCCTTCCAGCCTTTGTAAAAATTTTCTCAATAAAAAAACAACCAATCTAGTGGAAAACATGGGATGCTACAGGAAATAAAGTTTCCTGCAGCAGCTATGAAGTTTCCTGTAGCAGCTCAAAATTTTCCTGTAGCAGCTATGAAAAAAGGAATAATTTTTAAAATGGATGACTTATTTTTCAATTGCAAGAGTGAATTTTGGATTCTTGGCCATGACACATCATACTATTCATTAAATTTTTATGAACACCCTTAACTATCAATCTGAATTCTCTTTGCTCATTAAATTATGAAATTGAAAACACTTAACAGAGAGCACTTTCTTCTCATAGAGGGTGAAATGATGGTGAATAACCTAAAGCAAAAGAAAGGAATGATGTGAAACTAATCTACTAACTTGGATACCTTTCACCCTTGAGAATTTACCATTATGTAGCCCAAAATGCCTGTAGCAAATCCTTTGTATCTCTATTGTGTTTATTTGTACCTTTTAACAATTAATTAATCATTATCCAACACCCTAATAGCAATTTTTTTCTTTTGCGGCCCTCTGTTAACTTTCTGTAGCAAATTTTTCCTTCCTGTAGAAAATGTGTTCTTCCTGTAGCAAATTTTGTTTTTCCTGTAGAAAATCTTGTGCCTGTAGCAACTAATATTTGCATGCCAAGAGGTGGTGGCCCGTGGGTCCACCTTTTATTTCTGTTTTATTTTTTATTTTTATTTTTCTCTTTTTTCAATTTTTTTTCATTGCATTCAAAATAAACTTAGAGTTTATTTTTTTGTTAACGGAGTTCACCCTAAGTTACCCCTTGGCACTCCTTGTCTTCCATCACAAATAAATTCTTACCACCCACTTTTTCAAGTCCTATTCATTTTTTTCTTGTTCCTCTCCCACGTGTGTGTGTGTCTTGGTGGAAAAGTGAAGCTAACTACTAGATAAGGCTGAGGTTTCTCTGCTATTGATTTTGGCTATAAAAAAACTTTCCTTCTCACACTTTGAATGTTTTCTTAGGCTAGAATAGATTTGAAGGGTGAGTTTAGAGAGTTGCATACCTGAGCCTCAACTCTTGTTCAAGTTGTTACAGGATGATGCATACTGGAGCTGGAGCTAGAGTTGGAGTTGCATCACTATGTTTGTATTGTTGCTTGATTCTTTGTTGTGTCTTATTCCTTTTTGAGGCATTTTAACTTGACTTGTTTACTGTGTGCAGGTACATTGCTGAGTCTTTAGGTGTATTTCTGTTGGTGGAAGATCCTCCTTGTAGTGTCATTATTATCTTCATATTCATCTCAGAAGTCTTATTGGTCTCGATGATTGGTCAAAACCATCTTCAAGGATTTTCTAGTGCTTACACAAGGCTTAATACATGAAGTTAATCTTCTTGTAGCAGCCTCTTTCTCTACATATTTAAGGCTTCTAGCTCTATATGAGTGATTAGGGAGAGTGTGTTATGAAACCAGCTCCAAAAATAGAATAAAAGAGAGATAAACGCCTTAGAAATCAACCACTTTGAGGGGGAAACCTCCAATACATTACATAAATGAACAGTTCTTGGATGATACAAATGACCAAAACCTCCTTCTATATATAGGAGTCCATAGGCCCACAATATAATCCTAGCTGACCTAACAATAACAATGTAAGGGCACAAAAATAACAATATTGGGGCTACAGGGGTACAACAATAACAATAAGGGGGCTACACTAATAACAATAAGGGACTAAACTAGTAATACAAGGACCTAACATGCCCCTCTCCTTCAAAAAGGTGTTGTCCTCAACGCTTGAGTAGCCTTGGGTGCTTTTGTATAAAATTCTCAACCTCCCATTTAGAATCTTTAGTGGCTAAGTTCTTCCACTTGATGAGATACTCTGAAATTGACCGATTGTGTAGCTGTCGAGTTCTTGTTTCTGTGACTTCTTCAGGTTCCAATATGATTTTTCCTTCCTCATCAAGTTCTGGAAATATTGTTTGAATTGGAATATTTTCACCTATAACCTTCTTTAAGCATGAAACATGGAAAGCTAGATGCACTCGCGAAGAAGTAGGAAGCTCCAATTTGTATGCCATAGTACCAATTTTTTGTAACACCTTGTAAGGACCATAGTACTTTGGCGATAATTTATTATCCTTCTTAGCTTGCTTGAGGGACATTTGTTTGTATGGTTGTAGCCGTAAAAATACCCAGTCTCCTATATCGAAGCTTCTCTCGCTGCGATGTTGATCTGCTTGTTGTTTCATTCGATTTTGTGCCAAATTTAGGTTATACTTTAAGAGTTGGAGAACTTCTTGTTGATGCTCGATCTGATCTTCCACTGCTTGAACCTTAGAATTTTCTCTTAAAGATGATGTGATGGACGGTGGATGATATCCATAAAGTGCCATAAATGGGGTCATTTTTGCTGCAGTATGGAAGGAAGTGTCATACCACTATTCAGTGAGAGGTAACCACTTGACCCATTGTGTTTGTTTATCAGAAATAAAACAATGAAGATATCCTTCTAAAAATTTATTCACTATCTCATTTTGACCATTAGATTGAGGATGATAAGATGAGCTATGAGCTAATTGAGTACCCAAATAAGAAAATAACTTTGTCCAAAAATTTCTAGTAAAAATGGGATCTCTGTCGCTCACAATAACCTTTGGGTTTCCATGTAGCTTTTGAATTGTGTCCATAAATGTAGTAGCAACTATACTTGCTTTAAATGGATGAGATAATGCACAAAATTTTGCATACTTGGTAAGTCTATCAACTACAACCATGATGACACTCTTTCCTTTGGACTTAGGTAATCCTGTGATAAAATCCATTGAAATCTCCTCCCAACGTTGACTTGGAATGGATAAAGGTTGTAGAAGACCCGGGGTCTTAATTGTCTCAACTTTATTTTGCTGGCAAACCAAACATTCCACAAAAAACTTTTGAATATTAGATTTAAGGCCATCCCAAAAAAAAATATTTCTTCACCCTGTGGTAAGTTTTTAAAAATCTTGAGTGTCCTCCTAAAGGAGAAGTGTGCAATTCCAAAAGAATCTTTTGTTTTAGTTGGGAATTCTTACAAAGATATAAGCGATATTTGTACCATAAGGAATCATTTTTCCAAATAAATGTATCAGATGTACTAGGATCTTGCTGCAAATTTTGAATGAATGGAAAACATTAGCACCTCCCATAGGAATGGAAAACATTAGACTATTCAATACATATTCCCCCATGGTTAGCTTGATATTATGGCATTTTCTAGAGCAATTTATAGTTCCTCCATTTGCAACCATCACTTGAAATTCTGGTGCTGGGTATAGGAAACAATTCAATTCCTTGGCTACCTTACAATGAATAAAATTATGGGTACTACTCAAATCAATCAAAACTATTAACTTTTTCTTCTTGATATGTCCTTCTATCTTGAGAGTTTGAGGAGTGGTAATTCCTATCAATGCATTACATGATATGGTAAAACTCATTTCTTTCTCTTCTAGGGTTGTTTACTAGTTTATATCCTCTTCTTTTGAATATTCTTTTTCATTTTATTCTTCCTCTTCACAATATATGTAATATAATTTCTTCTCAGCAAACTTATGACCTATAGTGTATTTTCTATCGCAACTGTAAAAAAGATCTTTTCCTCTTTTTTCTTCAAATAGTTGTGCTGTCAAACTTGTAGGTTGTGGAGCTCTAGGAGTAGCAACAATTCCATATTTATGTATGTGAGTGGTAGTCTTCCATGTTGCCATAATTTTACATTCAATTTTTCTGGCCATCCTGAATTCCTTTTCCAATGAAACAGGTTCCCAAATGCGAACTTCATGTTGGATGGTATCCTTTAATGTCCCTATGAAGACATCCAATCTTTGTGTTCCTCTAGAATATCGGATTACCCATATATTCAATTTGAAATATTCCTCGATTAGCTCATGCTAGGGTATTTTGTTTGAGATTTATCAATTGGCTAAAGAAGGTGTTGATTTTTGTATCCTCATAATATGCTATTATTTCCTCCATAAAAATTGGCCAAGTGACAATTTTTTTACGGGAGCAAAGCCATCGATACCATACAAATGCATTTTGTTCTAAATGTGAATTTGCAATGTGTACCTTTTGTGTGTTTTGCACATTATTTAGATCAAAATATTGTTCCATATGTAGTATCCATGTTACAGGATCCTTGCCATCAAACTTCCTCATATCCATCTTTGTAATATGGTGGTTATTCCATCCAAAATTAGAGTTTATGAAATTACGATTAACATTTATTTTGTTCTCATCATGAGTTTCCTCTACTATCTTTTCGCCATTAGGAAACATTTCTTGTATCAAATTTTCCAAACCTTCGATGTCTACTTTTATATCATTCTTCATGTTTTCCATTTTTTCATTGATCTTAGCTTCCATGTCATCCATCTTATCTTCCATGCCCACTTCCATGCCTTCCATCTTAGCTTCCAAACCATTCATCTTAGCTTCCATGCCTTTCTTCAAACCACCCATCTTAGTTTCCACGCCTTTCTTCAAAACTTCCATTTCATTTTTTTTTGCTCTTTGCGATAGCAAAATTTGGTGCACTTGCTCTTGTAATTTTGATATCTCATGTTGTGTTTCTTCGTCTTCATAAGTCATAGAAGAGCCTTCTGTAGGCTTAATGGGTGTTGAATTCTTTTTAAGGGGGATTTTAGAACCCAATACTGATATGTATCTTCAATATGCCCTTGGAATAAATTCAAACTATTTTATTTTTTTTCAAATAAGACTTATGTAATTCGAAAAAAAACACACATTTTTCTTGCTTTTGAGGAGCTTGATATTGAAACTAAATTATATTTGTGATGTCGGATCTTCAATATCTAAAATTCGACCCTAAATTAGCCATCTGAATCATTTTTCTAATTCCATAGTTCTGACCTGATTTGGATTCTTCAAGACAAAGTTATGCCCAATCTCCCACGATGACCTAATTATGGACTAGTTCAGTAGAGCAAACTTGTACAACTTGCCATGTGTCACTATTTTTTCCTTCGGCTCTGAAATTGATATACTGAAAACTACAGTCCGTGTACTTGCAGCCATTTTTTACAAAATCTCAATCCGACGCTCAGAGAGAGGGTTATGACGTTTATCCCATGTTCACCTCTTTGAGATGAAATTCGGGAGCCTGAAACAATCCTAAATTCCACATATCATATCTCCAAAAATATTGCAAACAAAGCTCTGAAATTTTACAACCATGTTTCTCAGGATTTTGGCTTTACACTCTAAAAATTTCAGCTTCTAAACCTTCGTAGAAAAAAATTTATAGCGAAAATTCCACGATGACCTGTTTGGAGTAGCAAAACACTAAAATCCAAAGCTCTGATACCAAATGTTATGAAAACAGCTCCAAAAATAGAATAAAATAGAGATCAATGCCTTAGAAGTCAGCCACTTCGAGGGGGCAACCTCCAATACATTACATAAATGAACAATTATTGGATGACACAAATGACCAAAACCTCCTTCTATATATAGGAGTCCATGGGCCCACAATATAATCCTAGTCAACCTAACAATAACAATGTGAGGGCACAATAATAACAATATTGGGGTTACAAGGGTACAACAATAACAATAAGGGGGCTACACTAATAACAAAAAGGGACTAAACTGGTAATATAGTGACCTAACAAAGTGTGAGGTGGTATTAGGGTGATGGTAGGATGATTATATAGTGATGAGGAAGTGGTGTGGCCTTGAAAATTTTGAGTGAAGGAACTCTATGTTTTTTTCAGAAAAAAAATAAAATAAAATAAAATAAAAAATAAAAATAAAAATAAAAAAAAATAAAAAATAAAAAATAAAAAATAAAAATCTTTTACAGAGGTGACAAAAGGTAAGGTTAGAATGAAAAACCCTTATGCTTGATATGGAGGCGTGATGAGAAGGTGGTAGGAAATGATGGGAAGACTCTCCTCGTTGATTTTTTTACACCTCAAGGCCCTTTTTAATTGTTGTTTGTCCTTGATCCATCTGCATGTAGCTTCTGTAACTTCCTGTAGCATTTCAAGACAACCCCCTTATAACAGAATTTTTTATCCATAACTTTCAAACGGTACACTGGATTGACTTGGAATTTTTTTAGCATGTTACAATCATCCTTATGCACCTCCCCATAAAACATCTTGGCCATTGGATGCACAAATATTGAGAAAAAATAAAAATGATTGTAGGTGATGGAGGTCAAATTCTCACAAAGCATGCACTAGAATTTGTTGAAATTACTTGAGAATGTTACCATCACCTATATTCATATCCCCTTGAAACATCTTGGAAATTGTATGCTTGGTTTTTGAGATATAATAAAAACATTTTTCTGCTAAAAACCAATACTTCCTGTAGCAAAAATAGGACTTCTTGTAGCATTTTAGGACAACGAGAAAATCAATGAGAAAAGTTGGAAATGATGGGTGGATATTGGAAATGGTTGAGGTTGATGGATTGGCATGACCTTGGCCCTTTTGGAGCATCTGAGAAAAGGAGGAGAGAGTCCAAGTTTGACTTCTTTTAACTAGATTTTTGACCAACTTTTCTTTTGTTGCCAACTTGTTTTTTGTTTCTTGCAAAGGTTGGAAAGCACTTGCATTCATCAGAGAGAGATACATAGAGCAAATAATTTTTTTCTTTTCATTTTTTTCATTTTTTATTTGTTTTCTTAGGTCTACTAGCTGCCTCGATGAAGTTTTCAACTAGTAGGTCTGCCTAGGTGCCTCAAAGGAGGTTTTCATCTAGGATCTTTTTTTCTCTCTTATTCTCTCTTTTTTCAACCCAATAACCACCTCATTGAGGTTTTCAATCAGTGAGTCAATCTCAACTACTTCAAAAGAGTTTTTCGCCTGAGATTTTATTATTTTCTTTTTTCTCTTTTCCATTTTTTTTCTCTATCCTACTCTACTTGAAAAAAACAAAATCTCTTTCAAGTATAGGAATACTTCCAATGGAGCCATGTGCACATCAATATGACAAATAGAATAATGTGTAGGCTTGAAATATATGCTTTGACATGTACCTGAATATGAAATACCAACTTTTTTTACTGAGATGATATCAAGTATTGTTGAAGAAGAGTGTATTGTTGCAACTTAATGATTTTCTAGAACCATATTTCAATATAGTTGTGATGCCCCTAGTGCACTTGGTGATTTCAATCATCTTGGGTGTCTTATTCTTATATGAAGTTCAAATATTCCACTTTTTGTTGATTATTCTCTTGAACACATAGAGGATATAATGGTGAACATAATGTAACTTTCTCAATCTCTGATTTTGATGTCTGTTCTTCATCAAGTGCAGCCCATGATTATTTGGTATTCTCATTTGAATCTTATTTTTCTGAATGTTGTCCTTCAATGACATCAAGAGAATCACTTTTTTCAATACTCTTCTTGAGCTCAGATGGATACCACTTAGATCAAGAGGAGATGTTTGGTAGTATTGTACCTCAGCATTGTGAGTGGGTTGAGCTACTTCATTATGTGGGATTGGAAATGGTGGTACAAGTAGATGAGTGGGAGTGGATCTTTGAGAAGGATGTGGTTGGGGTTGTGGTTGGGGTGGAGGTGGATGATAGGGATAGCATGGAGTTGGGTATAGAGGATATTGAGGATAATATTGAGGATATTGTGGATTTCTCCCATAAGTTTCTTGTGAACCTTGTTTCCAATATTGATTTTGGGGTTAAGATGACAAAGGTTGACAAGGAAAGAGTGTGTTCCAATTACTTTGTGATGGATTTTAATAAGAATGAAATTGTGAAGTAGGTCCTTGCATCATATAACAAAGTTACCGATCAAACAAGAAAATTACCGATTACCCATTTTTTTGAGGTAGCAAAAAAAAGCACCTGATTTTGAAAAGTGGTGATCTAGAATCACCCTTTTTTTAGCATAGTTTTGGCACTTTAAATTTTCTTGTGACTTTTTTTTTTAAATGTCTTGATTTTCATGTCAATTTTCAAAAGTGGTGATGTAAAATAACTTCTTTTTTTAGCATATTTTTGAAACTTTAAAATTTCTTTGATTTTTTTTTTTAAATGTCATCATTTTCATGTCGATTTTTTTGGCACTATAAATTTTTTTATTTATCAAGTATGAACATTTGTTTTAAAATGTTAGTGATTTTCATGCTAATTTTGAAAATTTGATGCAACATCAATCCTTTTTTTTTAGAGTGGTGATTTTCATCTTGGTAATAAAACATAAAAATAAAATAAAATAAAAAACATGACAAAAAATCAAATATAAAAAACCAATACAAGTGTAAGAAAAACAAAAATAATTTGTAAAAATAAAAAAATTTAAACAAATGATTCAAAATAAATAAATAAACTCCCAGATGCGGGTGTCAATTAAGGGTGATCGCATGGCTGGTTTACAACTGAGATCAAGGGTTGGCAAGTGGCATGGTCACAGGGCCACCCATGAGCTCACGCGAATTGCAATAAATGGAGCCAACGGTGAACGTTATGTTTCATTTACTCTGCACTCGAATTGATGTTATCTCCGTCTCTACAAGATGAGCTCTCAGAGTCAGCCTTCTTCTCCGTCTGCTCTACTGCGTCGCAATTTCTCTTCTCCTGTTCTGCTGGGTTGCACTTGCCCCCCTGGTATCTCGGAGCCGAGCTCCCGAACGCATACCGAGAAGCATTGCAATCTTCTCTATTGTACTGAGTTCATACCCGGTTTACATTTCTCACAGAGCTTGCATTGCAGCTTGCATTTGGCCTATGCATTTTGGCATCCTGAGTCCTTCAATTCTTCTGCATCTGAGCATCATAGTCCTCGTCCCAAAGCTACCATGCTTTGCCTGCGGCACTGAATGCGCTGTCGTCGCGGCAGCAGCCGTGGTAGAGTCGTTCGCACGCCCCCTTCATCCCATTCTGATACCTCCTTCTCTTTGCCGGAGCATACCCATGGTCGTTACCCTGCAACGCGGCTGTCTCGCCCCCCGCCCTCGAACATTGCCTCTCATTCGCAGCCCTATTCTCAACTTCCAAATGCCGCTTCTCTGACGCTGCCCCAAATGGAAACAGCTACCTCCACTCCACCCTCTCAGCAGGTTGTTCTCCACCAGACCACTCATTCCGCCCAGTTCCATTATTCCTGCACTATGGATAAACCCCGTATTACTGCTTTCATCACAGTGTATTTTAGGGAGGAACCTTCCAGTTCCGATGACCTCTGTGCCACCAAATTGCAGAAAAATGAAGTGGGTCATGGCACTCCCACTGCCATAGAGAAAGGCACTTCTAGTCACAGAAGAAAAGTCAGGGACAGCAGCAGCGAGGATTGACCCGAGGGTGAACATAACCGCAACAAAATTCGCCTCTCTAAAGCTACCACCAACGCTGAGGATGCCACTTGTATTAAAGCCGCCACCTGTGCAAAACATGCAGCAGAAGACGCCAGCGACGAATACAGATTCTTAATCGTGGAAGAGCCTCCTCCTTCACCAAATGACAATTAGACACTCGAGTTTTAACTAGTTTTTTATCTTCGGCCCTAACTCGTTTGAGCTATTTTTTAATTTCTTAGACAGTAATGTTTTCTTGGACATGAACAATGATGTATTTCTTCAACTTTTCATGCTGGTTTCCCCTGCATGGGCAGCAAAAAACCTCTCTAAAGGACTGGTTTCCCTAACAAGGGTAGTCCAATTTTCTGCTTTTTTGATGAATTTTTCCCGTGACTTGGGCTAGCACTACAGAGGCTTAAGCCTCCTTGTATCTTTATGTCATATTAATAGAATTAGACTTACTTAGAAAAAAAAAAAAAAACAAAAAACAAAAAAAAAAAATAAAGGGAAAAAATTCAAAAAAACACAAATTTAAAGAAAAAAATAAAAATAACTTGTACAAGTTAAAAATAAAAATCAAATAAAAAACATGAAAAAAAAATCAAATATAAAAAATATATATAAAAAAACCAATACAAGTGTAAAAAAACAAAAAATAACTTGTAAAAATAAACAAAATTAAACAAATAATTCAAAATAAAAACATCTTGGTAATAAAACATAAAAATAAAATAAAATAAAAAACATGTCAAAAAAAATCAAATATAAAAAAAAAAAACATATAAAAAAAACCAATATAAGTGTAAAAAAAACAAAAATAAATTGTAAAAATAAAAAATTTAAACAAACAACTCGAAATAAATAAATTAACAAAAAAATTCAAAAAATAAATAAATAAAGGGAAAAATTTCAAAAAAACACATAATTTAAAGAAAAAATAAAAATTAATCAAAAAAAACAATTTTTTTTAAGTCACAAATAAAAAATAGAAAACAACATAATTAAAAAAAAATGATCAAATAAAATAATTTAAATAAATAATAATAATATTAATAATAATTAAGATTAAAATAAATAAATAATAAAAATAAAATAAAATAAAAAATAATTTAAATTTAAAAATTTAAATTAAAAAATATATATATAAAATTTAAAAAGAAAATTAAAATTAAAATATATATATATATATATATATGAAATATACATTTTCAAATAAAAAAATTAAACAAAATTCATTTTTTTTTAATTTAAAAAAAAATAAAAATTAAAAAAAAAATATTGAAAAAAAAACATTTTAAAAATAAAAATATAATGATGATGATGATGGTTACCATTTGATAAGACCAATGCGGTCTATCGAACGATAAGGGAGGAGAAAGAATCTAAGTTTGATTCTTCAAAATCTTGTTTCTATGGTCAAAGAGAAGGGAAATAAGTGCTCCAAGATCATTATAGGTAGGTTGGCTTAATAGGTCAAGAAGATTGGAAGTGTGGAAGATGGTAGGAAATTGAGAGCGAATGCGAGTAAGAGTCAGGCAGTCTAAAAGGAAGTGTTTTTCATCTTCCACCTATTTAGAATCACAAATCTAACAGATTACATTGTTCCAATGGGACTTGGGAATAAACCACCGCCCAGTCTCACTCTGAAGCTCATGGGAATTAGTTCTTATCTTAGCAATGTTCATTTTTTTTTCTTATTGTTGGACAACACATAGCGATAATTCTGTTTATCAAGGGTGGGGTTGATCACTTCCTTATAGTACCTTAGCTTCCTTTTACCCTCCCGCTCATGATCCTCCCACAGCTTGTCCTTAAACTTGGAGGTAATAGTATTCTTGATATTATCTTTGCTTCCCATACTGAGCTCCTCCTTAATTCCCCAATGGTTGAGCCAGGACTGGGAATCCTTATGCTACCCATGCTTGAGGCAAAGGTGAGGTTTTTTACTACAGTTAGAAGCAATTTTATGGACCCTTTTTTATTCCATGTTGTCAATCTTCTTCTTATACATCAGATATCTAAACATAGTCGTACTTTCAATGGGGGACAAACTAGATTCAATCAAGAGGATAGGATAGGGAGTGTTTCCCTTGATCTTAAGGTTGTAGGTTATGAATTTCTTTTGAATCATCTCAATCTTCCTCCATGACTCTATGGAAATACTACAACCCCAAACTTCAAATCCGTATAAGACAATAGGGGTGACAAGGGTCTCAAAGAGGAACCTCTTTTTACTCCAAATGTAAAGATCGACTGACTTACAATTTTTCTCAAGATCATAATAAGCTTTCCATCCCCCAATAATCCTTTTCTCAAAGCTATAATTCCAGTTGATATGATGAGGGAAGTCAATGCCCAAATACTTATAAGAAGAAACATGCTCTAAGCACCGGTTATTAAACATGAAACTACCCTGGGTGATATTTTTTACCATAACCGATAATGTTGGTAGAAGCTACTATATACAGGAAATAATCACGATGATAATTAGGGGGATACAGTAAAGGAGCGTTGATAAGAACATTTTTTAAGGCATCAAAGTACTTTTGAGCGACCTCATCCCATAGAAATGGGATCCCTTTCTTAAGAAAACATGTAAAACCTTTAGCCAACTTAGCGTAGTTAGGTACAAAACGACGAACGAAATTGGCTTTCCCTTGTAAGCTCTGTAGCTGATGTAAATATGAGCGAGGGGGTAAGTTGACAATAGCCTTGAATTTTAGAGTATCAAGACGAACGCCTTCCTTCAAGACAACAAACCCAAGGATTCTGTCAAATTCAACGCAAAAGACACATTTATGCGGATTAAGTCAGATATTATAGTGTCTACAGTGGAGAAAAATTGTTGAATGTGAGCAGGATGGTCATGGCGCTTAGCTGAATGGGCGGGTAAATCATCTTGATAAGGTTGAACGATGTGTTTCATATCATGAAAGGCATATGACATCGCTCATTTAAAAGTGGCGCCGACATATTTTAAGTTGAAAGGGAACTTCTTATAGGAAAAATTTCCCCATGGATAGATAAAAGCAGTCTTACGTTGATCATCTAGTAGGATATTAATCTAGTTGTACCCAGAAAAACCATCCATGAAAGAAAATAACTCACTCGCAGTGAATTCCTCAATTATTTTCTCAATAAAAGGAGTGGGAAAGTTATCTTTAGGACAAGCACGATTGATTTCACGGTAATCAACACAGTCGTGGATAGTACCCTACCTTTTAGTTACAGGGATGATATTAGAAACCCAATTTATCAACGAGATCGTATATATGAATCCAGCCTTGAGAATATTTTCAACTTATCCCTTCATAGTGACTGCCTTTCTAGGATGCACGGGGCAAAGTTGTTGATGAACAAGCTTCACATGAGGATAAGTGGATATCTCATGCACCATTATACTAGGATCGATGCTAGGCATTTCTTCATATGACCATGCAAAGACATCACGGAACTCTTGACAAAGACTAGTGTAAATCTTCATCTCATCCAGAGAGCAAGTTACCCTCATGTGGATGTTCTCAACAACTCCTGGTTTGACAAAAAATTCGATAGGCATCGTAGTAGTGATGTTTCCCATGTTTCCTTCAGAAAATACCTCATGCGTTAATATGGGCGTCTGAAGTGGATAGGTTGGAGCATGGGAAATAAAGTTTTCAAGACATGGAGAAATTGCTCCAAAACTTGGAATAAACGAAGAACAATGATGGGTATCATCCCAGGGTGTTTCATCAAGAGACATGGTTTCAACGATACTTTCGTCAGTGGGAAATGTCTCATTAAAGGGATCAGAAGAATCCCAAGAACCAAGCCAAGGAGATTGAGAATACACGTCTAAGTGCATACTAGGAGTAGTATGGCTAGAAGTGAGAGCCGAAGCTGAGATAATTTCAAAATAATAGAGTTCAGCGGGGCTTAATGGCATAACATCACCAAAGGAATCAACTTTATTAGGAGAAGGAATGATCCAAGGATCATACGAAGTAGAGATCATGTTTATCGGGACGGTATTTGGAGGTGGGAGAGAAAAAAGAATCATTAAGGCACATGGAACATTTGTATGCCCTACATATGGCACATTTCCTTCTTAGGAAGTAGAAGCGAAGGAAAATTGGTCGTCAGTGATGATCTTCCCTTGATGCAGGAAATAAAGGAAACGAAATAGAGTGCACACCACACAAAACATGGTGTGGGTCCAAATGTGACTGAGTAGAAGATTGTAATTGAGATTAGCGCCAAAAACCTCTACTTCGATATTGACCGCTTTGCCTTCCAAGGTGATAGGAAAGCTAAGGAGAATACCAAAAGGACAGGAACCTATTCCATCGAAGGCCTCCAAGGTCTTCGAAGATTGACTAAGAGTCATAGAGCCGATGGCTATCCAACAAGACAAAAACATGATGCAGGTGGATGCACCTTCATCTACGACAATCTAATGGATTGTTTTCTCATTAATGATGACCTGAATGAGGAAGGAAAGCTAATGAGGAAGGCACGGAACGTGGTTTTTCAGATAGAAATTAATAAGTTCAAATCATTTGGGTCAATTCCTCCAATTGCAGATAGGAGTGATTTCCGTTACGAAGGGTAGCTTTGAAGAACCTCCAATGCAAACATAGTTGATGGTGCTTGAGCAAGATCCTCAACAATATTATAATGTTGAGCAGATCGACCATTCGAGTTATAAGAGGATTTTCGAAGCACACCTTTATAAGGTGGTCGGATGATGGGATCAGGGCTAGGTCTCTTGATGTGAATGGGACCGGAAGTGGGTGGAGTAGAAGGAGAAGGAGCATCAACAATTTATTTCTCCACCAACTGACAAGGAGGAGTCGAGAAATATTTGGATCTGGTGCCTAGAGAAATGGGTGTTGTCCCACTCATCATAAACACTTGGGAAGTAGACGAAGAAGAAGATGGGGGTTGTTCTACAATTTGATTTTGTTGAGACATAAATGGTTCTTTGAGGACAGTCAGATTCCCTTGAGTACCTTTGAGACGACTAACTTCAGCCTGTCAGGGACATTCTTTAGTATAGTGTTCTTCATCGAAGATTAAGCAAGGGTACTTGGGGTTACGCTTAGTTCCCATCATCATTATTGGGTTTGGGAGAATCCTGTTTCGGGGCATAAAATTTGGATTTCCTTTGCCTTTCTTTTTACCTTTAGAATTTTTGTCTTCCGTGGTAAACTGGATGACATTAACCTGTTGGAAATATTGTCATGGATGGAAAAGGAGCACTAAGGAGTAGCACCAAGTCAAGGGAGAAGATCAGCTTCAGATGTAATTCTTGTAGAGAAAGAAAGTAAAGTGGCAGAGGCTACAAGAGGAGAGTTTAGACAGGAAGAAGTTTTTTGAACAGTCAGGTTTTTGTAAGCCTACGAGACAATTAGACAAAAATGGGTTTGAAGATTGGAATTTGGCTTGAGATCGAGAAGTGTTAATTTATGTATGGTTATTGAGTTACGCAGCAAAAAAGATGGTTTTATCCCTTTGAAAAAAAAAACCCTTTGTAGCATTGAGAGTTATTAACCTCTGTAGTAAGAATTCGGAAGAAAAGTAGAACTCTGGTTCTTTGGTTGAGAGTGCAGCGATAATCAGTCTTTGTTTATTGAGTTATGCAATGAAAAGGAGGTTTCATGAGAAATTGAAGTTAAACGAAGAAATGGTGAAAATTCGTGGTTGAACGCAATTTAAAACAAAGTTTGCAAGTTAAACAGTTTTCCAAAAAACCAGACACTGTTGTCGCACAGCCTTTGAGATGTGAGCAGATTTTCCCATTTCGAACGCGATCGAATGATATTGCGACACGTCACAAGCACAATACCACCCATTTTGCATTGCTTTTGGTTGATAAACTACGAAGGCGGAATGAACACGACTACTGTCCGATTAGATCTGTGGGAGATCTGACGGTGTTCACGTCGGTAATTGCACGGGGTTTAAAACAAGGAATGGACCTGACAGCGAAAAAGGTATGATAAATGTCATGCATCTTAGTTATGTGATAACCGTTGGATTTTTTAGATGGAGCACGATGAGGCATCAGCCATCGAATTTATGAGCATATGTTCTTTTGGTAAATTGTGGGCCATATATGATTTAACGTGCAAGCATGCCTCGACATGTGTGCGGCCTATTGATAAGTGGAAAGGGTAAGTTATAAAGTATTATGTTAACTATATAACATAAAGTTAAATATTTGGGAATATTATGGAGAGGCACGGTGAAATAAAGTTGTGATCCCATAAGTAATTATATGGTTTATTTAGAGTTTTAAACCATAGAGTTGAAAATCATAAGAGGAGATAATATTATGCTAAGCACTTGAAGTGTTAATCGGAAGTTCCAGTAGCAACGAGGCCTGTAGATCTGGACAGATCAATGGTGATGATTTCATCGGCGTACATCAAATCATAAATCAGAAGCAAGAGCGATGAGATGAGATGTGATGCGATGAGAAGATGCGATGCGATGCCATCGAATATCGCAATCAGGGAAGGAGGAAAATTGCACAAACACAGTGGTCACAGAAAATGCGAAGCGTGATATGATGACGTGGAAATGACATGGAAAGTGACGTGGCAGTTGATGTGGACCTGACCCCACAAATCGCAAATAAATCAATATGACATGGAAAGATAACGTGGCAGTGACATGGCAATGACGTGGCAAGGTGACAAGGCACGATGACATGGAGATGACGTAGTCTCGGCCCACATATGGCAAATCGAAAGATCAGAAGGGTGAATATCATAAGAGAAAAGTTGCGATGCGATGGATAGAAGCGATGCGATGTGCTGATGCGAAGGGACATGTGGCGGCACAACGCAATATCACACATCGGCAATGCAAAGTTAATCGCATATCGCAAAGTGGCAATGCGATGTGATGCAAAGTTGCGATGTGAATCGGTGACGCGAATTTCATCACATATCACAGATCACAAAGCTTAGAAGAGATAGCACTCATATATGCTGAAGTGCGATAAAGGATCTGAATGTGATGCAACTCAGAACCATTATTTAAGACATTTCAAGTCCGGGTGTATGTGATTTCCCTTTGTAAATCGCATCAGAAAGAAAAGGAGCCATATAGAAAAGAACGTTTGAAACCCCGAAGTGCAATAAAGCAATAATATAGCCTGGTGGGACCCTTCGCTCATCGCATATCAAGAGATTAGAGGGACAAAGGCACATGGGATATCTAAATCACCGAAGTGCAATAAAGAGAGCAAACGTGATAAATAACAAAGCCGAAGCCTAAAGCATTTCAAGTTCGACAGTATGTGGATTTTATTTTGTAAATAATTTCGGAGATAAAAAGGAGGACTGTAACGGAAAACAAAAAGGAAAGTATAAACGCTGGTAGAAAGGCTCAGGTAAGGACCCGACACAAAGAAGAAGGCAGAACCAAGTGTTTAGAAGAGCGGTGAAGGCTGAACGCTGTGGGCATGAGAAAAAGAGGCTGAGTCGAGAAAAGAAGAATATAGTGGCACTGTTGAAAACAAACAGAATGGGTCAAGTCAGAAAAAATGAGCAGTTATGCAACAGAGCTAGACTATAACAGCAGAAACTGAAAAGACAGTGACATCAACAGAAAAGACAAATGTATGGCGAACCAAGAGCCAAAAGGACTGATTGAAATGTTTGATTGTAACTGTAATTGTATTGTTGAATTTATATTGTTTGTGATGTAAAGGCAAGTCTCCAAAGGCATAGAAAAATTCCACTGTAATACACAAATATATATATACATTCTGCTATATTATTCTAAAGGTGTTGGACAAGAAAATGAGAAGAGGGAAGGCAAAGAGTCATACCTGTTCATTTCGAATTCCCTGTGGAATGCAAACAGTTATGAGGTGATCCCTATAAATAATGTTACCAGCATATGCAAAAAAAAAGGTTGGGAGAATGAAGAAAAGAGTGATACAGTGTAAGAAGAAGGAGTAGGGAGAGGAATTATGAAGATCCTGAGATGATATAAATTAGATTAGAAGACTGGAAGGACAACAGTAAAGAAGGGGGAAAACAAATCTGATATCCAGGTAAATCAGCATATGATTTTATTGTATAGTGAGGAAGTTGGTGCTTCCATATCAAGTTGTAGCTTGATAGATGTCTAGTTGTAGCTGGCTGAGGCAGGAGCCTTGTTAGTATGAATCCTTTGTCGAAGTGTACGAAAAAGGACCACTTTAGCTACGCATAACTAATATCCCTAACAACAAAAGTGGCTGCCAATATCTTCAGATCTACGGTTAGTTGAACATAAAAGAGCTGCAAAAACCCGGATCTATGCATGGAAAGACATTAAGCGAGAAAAAAAATAAGGGTTTGCTCCATATACCAATAGACAAGACAAGAACAATTTTGAAAGAATTTTTATATTAATGGGGCACCTGGGAGGAAAACAAGAAGGCGTATCCAATTCTCCTCAGTGGGATGGGTTCTTGGAAGTCCTCAGCGCTTCAGATCTAAGATTTCTCTCTCTTGTTGGTGTAGAAAACCCACACAAAGAATAGAACTCAAAGGGAGCTCACACAACAAATGGTAGAAAAGAGTGACCAAGTGTATAGATCCAAAGTGATCTAATAGGCAACAAAAGGTGAAGAATGGTAGGAAAAACCCTCCTATTTATAACAAAATATTGGGTCATTCTAGATCTTGGTGCATGGGTTAACCACATCTAGATCCACTTTTTATGGAATATTTTATTATATTTGTTGGAGGGAAAAGGTATTTGACTTGGGTCAAATCCCTTAATTTGTCAAAAATAAATAAATAAATGATTTATTTATCTTTTTAAGAAAGCGGTTAGAAGATAATCAAATAAATAATGATTTATTTAATTATTTAAGGAAGTGGTTGAAAGATAATTAAATAAATAATGATTTATTTAATTATTTGTGGGTGATTTGGTCATATTTAACAAGGAATACTATCTAAATAAGATTTAAATAATTATTCCTAGAAAATAATAAGATAAATAAAGGTTTATCTAATTAATTTCTTTGTTTTTGGGTTAAACATGACTAGGAATAATAATTAAATTATGGTTTAATTAATTATTCCATGAGGAAAATCAAACAACTATAGGTTTGTTTAATATTTCTTTTTGGGGTTTCCTGTTTAGACCATAAACAACCTAATAAATGTGGTTTATTAAGTTATTTAACATAGTGAAGGCAATTTTACTTAGGGTAAAATTGGCCTTACATGGTGTACTTGGGTCCATCTAATGATAATAGGTTAGATGACCAAAAAATGGTGTAACAGATTGCCCCCCAGCGTGCGAGTGTCAGGAGCAAATCGTATGACCAAAGTACGTTGTAAGAACTCAATCACTAGACAAAAAAAGGGAAGTCAGAGAGAGAAATGCAAGGTAGATAGTGTGCTGAAGAACTAGACCCTGAGGAGACGAGACTCGCAGGTGCAACAAGTCTCTTTTTTATGAGAGGGTACCTGTGCTGAAGGCGGCGGGGGAGGCATACCTATGCCCGCCGAGACAAAGTACAAAAGAATAGTGTGTCTAGTAAACAAGGGACCGAACCATAAAGTACAGCTGGCATAATCATGAGCCAGATAAAAATACAATGAAGAATCCCATATACATGCTGTGCCTGGGATAACAGCCAGGACTTGTACAATAATATCTGAGTACATGAGATACAAATACAACCCAAATGCCCCCTGTAAAATGGGGAAGGGCTCACAAAATCTGACTGGTGCATGCAAATCGAAGAGGCGTTGCAAGTGGCTACGGCCAACATCATCAAATATCTGGAGCTGCATCGAAGGCTGCAAGGAAGAGGTCATCCGGGCATGTGGGGGGCTACCTGCAGGGCCACCCCCTCATGAGGGTTGATACATCTCACACACACCCGGGAATCATCAAGAGCTGCTGCTGGATCACTGGACCATCCAGTATACGGATCTCAAACATGCTGAAAGGAGCTGGAGAAGCAATCAAGTCAAAGGGAAACGAGAGATCCCTTTGCCTGATCCGAGGCACCAAACAAGAGTGGAAACTGGAACCAAGGTACACTGCTCTCTAGACCTGGCTTCTGGAAAGAATGAGCTGATGTCGACAGAAGGAAGTCCGCCATAGGTGAGGCAATGAGACATCCTCAACTAAGGCACGAGAGAAAATAGTGGAGTGACGGACAGACTGACACTAATGATGATGGTGAAATGGAGAGGACTGAGTAGTGAATGGATGACTTCCCTTGTTAGAGCATAAAGAGCACGAATGACATGGCAGCGACTGACACAATATCATAAGGGATAAGGGACAGTGAGACTGAAGGTCATAAGATGCGACACAAGAGAGAGACCAAGCAATGAAGGATAGAGGGCTATAGCGGGGTACAAAGGGACTCGGGATAGACACCATGAATGCAATGATGACTCAACTTGGATGCTCTAAACAAGGGCGACGTGATAGTGCTGCTACACAGTAAAGGCCCAATGGGGGACCATGAAAACATGAGTACAAGATGGGAACTCATGATGAAAATCGACACGAACAAAGACAAGTAGGGAGGCGAAGTGGTGCCCCGAGTACAAGTGTCGTAAGTGAGGAAATTCGATTTTAATGAGAGGGGAAGTGACCCTTCTTGGACAAAATGTGTCCTGGTGAAGTGTTAAACACAAAAAGCGAAAAATATGCTGGCTATCGAAAAGAAAATAAAACATGCATTTCAGAAGGGAAATGCTAAGGGTAATATTTCTTAAGATAGAGTGCGTTGCGAGGATTAGGAAGGGGGTTGCCTTTGAAATCTTCTAAGAGGTATGCCCCCTTACCGAGATCCTTACTGATGATGTAAGGGCCTAGCCATAATGAGTCGAACTTCCCATGACCAAGGACATCATGGGCCTGGTCATAGACTAGAACAAGGTCGCCTTCGTGAAAAGTGTGAGGTTGGACTTATCGGTCATACTGGGCTTTGGTGCATTTCTTGGCCGCTTCCATGGTTTGCAAGGCAACACGGCGGTCTTCGGAAGCACACTCGAGCATGATAAGTCGTTGTTCTAGAGTTTGGGTGTCAGGGAGAAGTTCGATGGCCAGATGCAGGGAATGGATTTCACACTCGATTGGTAAGATTGCCTCCTCTCCAAAAACGAGGTGGAAAGGAGTGAACCCGGTGGCGGTTTTAACAGAAGTCTGATAGGCCCATAAAGCAGGGAAGAGCATGAGGTTCTAGTTGGTTTTGTGCTTATTCACCATCCGTTGAAGCATATTCTTGAGAACTTTGTTGACTGCTTCAACTTGACCATTACCTTGGGGGTAATAGGAGGAGGAATATTGGTGCTCAAAACCCAACAGTGAGGATAGCTCGCACCATATCTCATCTTCAAAATGTCTGCCATGGTCAGAGACCAGTTGTTTCGGAACTCCGAATCGAGCGATAACGTGGTTAAAGAAAAAGAGGGCCGCGGTAGCTGCCGTGTTGTTAAATGTAGGCATGGCCTCGGCCCATTTTGTGAAATAGTCGACCGCCACGATGATATATTTGTGGTTACCAGCGGATGGCGAGCGACACTCCATAAAGTCGATGGCCCATTTACAGAAGGGACCAGTAGAGACGACCGGATGGAGGGGAGCTGGGGGAGCTCGCGCCTTAGGGGCGAAATGTTGGCAATTGGGACAGTGTTTGACTGCCTCAATGCAATCATTGAAGAGGGAAGGCCAAAAATACCCAGCATGCATGACTTTTTGGGCGGTAGCAAGACCGGAGAGGTGGCCACCGCAAGCACTGCTATGGCAGGCATTAAGGACCTGTTTAGCTTCAGCGTGTGTGAGACAACGACGAAGGACAGTATCAACCCCGCGACAATAGAGGTCGTCGCCGATAAGGAGGTATCGGGGAGCTTGGTGTCGGATACGTCGGCGAGCCTCACGATCAAGGTGGAGGGTGAACTTTTGGGTTCGCAAGTAAGTAAGAATATCGCCATACCACGGGTCGTCGGTAGTAATGGAAAGTAAGTGTTCATCAGGAAAGTCATCATTAACTGGAGGGTCATGCGATCCGGTAGGTAATTCAGAAATGAGCTCAGCGAGGGCTAAGCCTTTCTTACTCTTTGGCGTGACAAATTCGAGATCGAATTCCTGAAGAATGACGACCCAACAGGCATACTTCCCAGTGAGGATACGACGACTCAATACGAAAGCCAAAGGGTTGGAATTAGTCACAACCTTGGTGGAGCGCATGAGGATATAATGACGAACCTTTTGGACTGAGAACACTACAGCCAACGCTAATTTTTCTTCCGATGAGTAGGAAACAGGGGGCCCTACAAGGTTCTTACTGACGTAGTAGATCACATGCTCGATACCATTGTCATCTTCCTGGATAAGGACTCTAGCGACCGAATAGGTGGAAGCGGAGATATACAGGATGAAGTCCCGATCAAAGTCAGGAGGACGGATCAAGGGAGCGGATGTGAGAGCCTGTTTGAGGGCATCGAAAGACTCATGAGCAAAGGAATCCCAAACGAATGGGATAGTAGATCGGAGGAGTCTAAGGAACCCATGTGCAGTGGTGGCATAGTCAGGGACGAACCGACGAAGATAATTAGCTTTGCCTTGGAGACTTTGGAGTTGGCGAAGGGTACGCGGAATGGGAAGTTCAAGGATGGCTTGAACTTTCAAAGGGTCAAGAGTGATGCCATCCTTAGACATGATGAAGCCTAAGAGACGGTCGACAGGAACGCAAAAGACGCATTTCAATGGGTTAAGGTGGATATTATACTTGCGACATCGGAGAAAAATGATACGCAGATCGTGGAGGTGTTGCGCCCGATGCTTAGATCATCCGGTGAGGGCGTCTAAATAAGCAAGGATAATATGAGCTAAGTCATGGAAACAATAAGACATGGCCCGTTGAAAAGTGGCGCCGGCGTTTTTGAGGCCGAAAGGCATGACCCGATACGCAAAAATTCCCCACGGACTAATGAACGCGGTTTTGAGTTGATCAGCAGGACGCAAAGCAATTTGCTTGTATCCGGAGAAACCATCCATAAAGGATAGAACCTCGTGCCCCACACACTCGTCAATGATTTGGTCAATGAACGGTGTGGGGAAGTTGTCTTTGGGACAAGCTTTGTTCAAGTCGCGAAAGTTTGTGCAGACACGGATGGTGCCTTGTTTCTTGAGAACGGGAACTGGGTTGGATACCCAAGTGGTGTATTCAATGGGGTAAATGAAACCAGCCTGCTTGAGCTTATTGATTTCGGCTTTGATAGCGTCACGTCTGGAAGGATGAATGGGTCTCAACTTTTGACGGACCGGTTTGGCATCAGGCCATGTGTCGATATGGTGTTCGACAATGGCGGGATCGAGTCCGGGCATTTCAGAATAGGACCAGGCGAAAATATCACGGAATTCTTTGAAAATCTTAGTGTAAGCTTCGATTTCTTCCGTGGTGCATTGGGTGCCTAAGGTGATATATTCTTCGATACCGGGTGTGACTGAAATGTCAATTTTGATGGTAGGAGAGATATTGGCCATGTTTCCTTCTTCGAAAGCATCAGGGGCAGGGATGGGGTTTTTGAACCAATCGACCGCATTGGGGATGAAGTCTTTGGTTTCCACAGCAAATTGGTCATGGGACTGCTGTGGGAGGAAGTATGCGTGATGGTGCATATCATCCCATGGAAAGTCCGGGTTGGTCATGGCTTCCATAATGTCTTCATCGGACTGGAAGATGGGAAGACTGGGGGAAGAAAGGTTACCCGAGGAGGTAGTGATGTGTGACGGGTCATCAGGAGGAGAAGGGCTCAGATGTGCAATATCAACAGATCCAAGGTCGGCAGAGGAGCCGAGAGTATCTACAAGTTGAAGGGCAGATGAACTATCTCACAAGGATGATGACAGGTACAAAATGGTGGTTGGCGGCTCTTGTGGCTCGATAGCGGGAGAAGGAATGTGAATGGGAGCAGGAAGATCCTCAGGTCCTATCGAAGTGGCCTTGAATCGGCGGTACATGTCCAAGGAGGAACGATACTCATCAAGGCGGGGACAGAGGTGGGTGTAATGGCCATGGAAATCACACAAAGCACAAGGGTGGTTTGTGCGCAAGGTTTTGAGTTTTGGGATAGAGTTTGGGATAGTGACGTAGACTTCGGGGATGTCAGAGTCGGGAAACGTCTCGTTGACCAGAATCTTGAGGTGCGGCAATTCAGGACACATATGGGTGGCGTGACTGACGATATCACACAAAGCGCATTGGATAGCGGGCTTTGGTGGTCGCAGAGGGGTAGGGGTTGTCAGGGCGGCCTGGTCCTGATGGGTTTCCCCCTTACGAGCTTTTCCTTTATTTCTGGGGGCTGGCACCGCAGGGCTAGGGTCCTGTGGAGGTGCTGGGGGCCCAGAGGAAGTAAGGGGGACCGGTTGAACCGGTGTCAAAGCAAGGTAAGGTTTGGGGTGACCGGGAGGGGTAGCGGCTGGAGGGTCAATGTACCAAACGGGTATGCCGAGGGTCAGGTTAGGGAGAGAGAAGGTGGCCATGACGGGGACAGAAAATACTCCGGGAGGGGGAGCCAGGAAAGGTATCTGCCCAGCAGGGTGATGACCAGGAGGAACGGCACCGAGGTGGTTAAGGCCTGGGGGAACCGCTCCAAGAGGATAAAGGGGTTTGAAGATACCAGCTGTAGGGGGAGGGCCAGAAGGAGAAGGTCCGGCTGGCTGAGATGAATGGCTAGGAGCGGGGTGCGAAGGGCAAGGGGGAGGTTGCTGACTAGCCGAGGCAGGCCGCTTAAGGGTAGCCTGAGACGATTGCATCATGCAAACATTCGATAAGCTGGGATCAGTGATAGGAGGAGGAGGGAGATTAGGAAAAGTTCCAAGCAGGGAGGAATCTTTGTAAACGCCGGGGGAGACAATGGTCAAGGAATCGACGGTTTGCTTGTTGGCTACAGAAGAGATGGTCGTCTCAGGTGAGGTTTGAGATTTTGGGGGAAAGACATCTTGCAGAAAACCGCAGATGGGACAGCGGACATAGCATAGGTGTAGCTTCGCCCCAATAGAATGTTGTAGTCTAGCGGGGCGTCTATGACTTCGACGTCAATGCAAACAGTCTTACCGGCGAGGGTGATAGGACAATTACGAAAAAGGCCAATGGGCTGGGAGGCATGGCCGTCCCACGCTCGAAGGGTGATCGTGGAAGGGGCCAGCTCAGGGGATCCGAGTTGCTTCCAAACCGAAGCAGACATCACACAGGTGGATGCCCCCTCATCAATTATACACCGCGAAACGTTGGCGTTCCGGATTTTGACTGGGATTTGGAAGGCGACGGAAGCAGGAAGAGGGGGATGGTCCGATTGAGTGGCGTCGAAAACAATCATTTGGTCATCAGCAAGATCTACAGCGCCCACGGCAGATAGTAGAGCCTTCTTTTGGGAAGGGCACGACTGGAGGAGTTCCAGTGTGGAAATGGCAGCAGGAGATTGCGCCAAATCATCTACTATACTATACGAATAAGCAACTCGACCGGAAGCAGAGTTTCGACGTAGGGGTCCCTTAGGAATCTTGGTATGGACCTCAACCTTGGGTTGAGGGATATGTAAGGGGCCACTGGATGTCGAAAGAGGCTCTGTAGAACCTGAAGAAGGAGGCTCGGGGGCAGACTGAGCAGGAGGTTTGGGGTACTGGCGAGACCGAGTTTGAAGGTGAAGATTGACGGTCGGGTTAGGATCGGAATGCATCATAAGGATATGGTAATCAGAGGCACCAGAAAGGGAAGGGGGAGTGGCGACCTGGCTGTCAGGCGGTTGGGTAGCCATGAATCCTTGCTGAGGGAAAGGATCAGTAAACACAGCCGGTTGGGTAGTGGCCACATTAGGAGGAACATGAGGGGAGGCGTGTTGTTCACGCAATGTGGCTTGAGACTCCCACATCTGCCGCATCTGGGGTAAGAGGGGACAATCGTGGGTGTAATGACCATAAACACCGCAACACGAACAAGGCTTATTTGTGCGAAGCGGCCTGTCCGGCTTGGGCTGAGTGCCCTGTTACTGGTTGGCAGTGTTAGGGTCCACACCAGGATTGGGTCCATGGGTACCAGGGGCAGATTGGTTTTTATTGCCTCTCCGCCTTCCTTGAGAAGAAGGGGGATTAGTCGTGCCCTGTTGTGCAAATACTTGCCCTGGAGGGGGCTGTAAGTGTTGTTGCAGATTTTGAGGAGGCAAGGGAGATGGAAGCGCGTATGCTAGAGGAGCTGGCGCACCAGGCTGCGGATAAGGGTAATGGTGGGGTTGGGCAACATTGAGGTAAGTAGGAGGTTGGGCAAAAGGAGGAGGCATGCCATATCCTGGATACATGCTACCGGGAGGGGGAAGAGTGCTAGAGGTGCTGGCCCCTCCCTGAGGGAAACCATAGCCCATAGAAGGTTGAGCGTACGGATGGGAAAGGGCTCCAACGATACCGTCGGCAGAATGAGATGCCCCCGGGGCGTTAGCGCCGCTGGGCCTGGGGAGGTCAGGAAGAACGGTATAAACATAACCAAATTGAGCGTAGATCAGGTCATATTTCAAGGCTATTTGGAGGGCGGCTTCTTCAGTTTGAGGAAAGTGAGAGGCGACATCTTTGCCGATAGGAGCTAAGAGGGTGCGAAGGAACCAGTCCATGTAAACCTGATCTTCGAAGGGGGGGGCTCGACATAAGCTTCATCTTCGTCGCCATTCCTGAACATGGGCGGAAAGGCGGGTCGAAGAGGTTTGCTTGAATGAAGTCAAGAGCTTCGTGCCAGTATCGTATCGGAGAGGGAGCTGGAAATAAGATAAAAAGGCTTGGGAAAGGGTCGCAAAGGTGGTATGGGAAGAGGTGGCTTGTTCAACATACCATTTAGAAGCTTCGCCGGTAAGCGTGCATTGGAACAAACGAAGATGGATGGAGTCATCGGTAATGGAATTGGAGGAACACCACATGTGGAAAGATCGGACATGATTGGTTGGATCTTCTCCAGCAAGGCCTTCGAACTTAGGGATGTCAGAGGGGAGCTTGGTTGGCATAGCAGGCCAACCAACATCATGGCGGATAGGGTCATTGATCAACTGATTGAAATCGAGGAGGCTAAGGCGTGCAATGTATGGAAGCAAGGGTGTGGCCGAGGTAGTTCCTGTGGTGGTTCCGCTAGTGGCAAGTCCGGCATTAGGGCCTGGAGCACCACCAGCGTTAGGCCCTGGACCAGACATGGTGAAGGTGACAGGGGGAGAACCAGGAGGAGAAAGGGAACCCGATGAATCAGGAGAGGAGTCGGAGTGCGGACTCGGAGGAGGACTGGCTCGACGACGGAGGGTCGGAGCAGGTCAATCGATCGGAAACTGAGGGTGAAGGCCAAGAAGTCTCTGGGAAAGGCGCCGTGGGGGCGCAATGACGACAGGAAGAAGGAAACCGACAGGGGCAGAAAGGGACAGAATCAAGTGAGGTCAAGAGAAAAAAAGGTGCAGTGACAATTGATTTTAGAGTCTTTTCCAGGCGGTGTTAACCAGGCGCTTCTTCACTTAGGGTCAGTGTGTGGCACGCATTAATTTTAATTTTTAAATCCTTTCCATTTTGAGAGCAAGAAAAAAGTGTGTTGCGTAACTGAAAATAAACCTACAGAGAACAGTATATAATGTTGAAATAACAGAAAATTAACAGTTACTTGTGCATCTATCTAACCCAAGAAGGCGGGTCTCTCAAAACTCAGCTAAAAAAGGGAAAAAATCTAGGCAAAACACACGGACAAGAGGCCAATAGATCTAAGGTCAAAAAGGGACAGGGATCTAGAGGATAAGGCTGCTGAAAAGAGGTGCAGATCACAGCCAAGAGACAGAGGCAAGGTGGCTGGAAAAAGGGAGGAAATCAGCAAAAAACGGAAAGGACAGGGAGGAGGTCCTAAAGAGAGGTCCAAACAAAACAACAAGAGGTGATTTGAAAGGAAGAGAGGTTGATTTAAAGGGATCTGAAAAGGAGGTAACAGATCTGGACAAGGGGGAGCTGAAACTCAGAAAAACAGAGGCTGAAACAGCTAAAAACTCTTCCACAAAAAGTGGAGGGTACTGAAGCCCTAGGGGGCTAGGTTCCCACTTAGATGAGCTAAAACAGAGCAAAACCAGGTCAAAGCGGGCTAAAACAGAGGCTGGAAAACCCTGACAGAAGCTTCAGCAGAACCCAAAAAAATTGCAGAAAAAGAGCTGAAAAAAGGGCAGGTCGTAGAAAAGAGGCTGACAAGTGCGCAGTTTCTAACCTATTTTCAGTGCAGGTCGTAGAAAAGAGGCTGAAAAGTGCGACCTGGAGGTCTAGGTTGTAGTTTTTGGGCCGAAAAGTGCGACCTCCCGTTCTGGTTGTCTCGGTGGCAGATTTTCAGAAAAGTTGTCGTCTCAGTTGCGGCTGGTGTCGCTTACCTGCGCAATAGGGCCAAAAACACACGGAAGTTAGAAATTTTAATGTTTTAGGGTTTTATGTGAGAAAAACAACATTAAAATAGGAAAAATAAACAGCTGAAAAGAAACCCTAGGGTCTGAAGTAGCTGGATATGCAGGAATATGAAAAACGACAGCGGTCGTAATTTAAAACCCGTGTGGAGTCGTCATTTGTTAGTATGAATCCTTTGTCGAAGTGTACGAAAAAGGACCACTTTAGCTACGCATAACTAATAGCCCTAACAACAAAAGTGGCTGCCAATATCTTCAGATCTGCGGTTAGTTGAACATAAAAGAGCTGCAAAGACCAGATCTATGCATGGAAAGACATTAAGCAGAAAAAACAAGGGTTTGCTCCATATACCAATAGACAAGACAAGAACAATTTTTGAAAGAATTTTTATATTAATTGGGCACCTGGGAGGAAAACAAGAAGGCGTATCCAATTCTCCTCAGTGGGATGGGTTCTTGGAAGTCCTCGGCACTTCAAATCTAAGATTTCTCTCTCTTGTTGGTGTAGAAAACCCACACAAAGAATGGAACTCAAAGGGAGCTCACACAGCAAATGGTAGAAAAGAGTGACCAAGTGTCTAGATCCAGAGTGATCTAATAGGCAACAAAAGGTGAAGAATGGTAGGAAAAACCCTCCTATTTATAACAAAATATTGGGTCATTCTAGATCTTGGTGCATGGGTTAACCAGATCTAGATCCACTTTTTATGGAATATTTTATTATATTTGTTGGAGGGGAAAAGGTATTTGACTTGGGTCAAATCCCTTGATTTGTCAAAAATAAATAAATAAATGATTTATTTATCTTTTTAAGGAAGCGGTTAGAAGATAATGAAATAAATAATGATTTATTTAATTATTTAAGGAAGTGGTTGAAAGATAATTAAATAAATAATGATTTATTTAATTATTTGTGGGTGATTTGGTCATATTTAACAAGGAATATTATCTAAATAAGATTTAAATAATTATTCCTAGAAATTAATAAGATAAATAAAGGTTTATCTAACTAATTTCTTTGATTTTGGGTTAAACATAATTGGGAATAATAATTAAATTATGGTTTAATTAATTATTCCATGAGGAAAATCAAACAAATATGGGTTTGTTTAATATTTCCTTTTGGGGTTTCCTGTTTTAACATAGTGAAGGCAATTTTACTTAGGGTAAAATTGGTCTTACATGGTGTACTTTGGTCCATCTAATGATAATAGGTTAGATGACCAAAAAATGGTGTAACAAGCCTCCTGTAGGTTGTAGTCTGTAGAAAATAGATGGGAGTTGGAGCTTCCTCAGAAGTTCCACGTTAAAATTTTTGCACCGAGGTATTAGCCTCCCGTAGTTGCCTGCGTAAAATCCAGCAGAGAGGGAGTTGGAGCTTGCCTTTGCATCACAACAATAATAAGATGTGGTTTTCTCCCGTATGAGTTTCCACTTATATCTGTTGTCTATGTGCATGATATTTATGTGTTGATATGGTGTATCTAATATGCTTAATACTTGTTGCTCACATATTAAGATTGTTGTTACATTATGTAATAAGGTGTTCATGAAATCAAGGTGTAAATAAGTTTTAAAGGAAAGATTTAAAAAACCATGAATTTTTTAAACCGATTCACCCCCCCTCTCAGTTTAACTAAGGGTTCAACAATTGGTATCAGAGCCAGATTCCTTCTGTATTAGTTTAACCACTGGAAGGAGATCCTAGGTCCCCAAGATGGCTAGTCTAGAAGGATGCTCAACAAATAAAGCCCCTTTCTTCACGGGTACAAATTATGCCTTCTGGAAAATAAGAATGAGGACATACATAATGTCTCTAGGAATAGAAGTTTGGGCTATCGTGGAATTGGGATATGCCCCAAAGGAGTCTGACTCAGAGAAATATGCCAAACTAGATTTTGTAGCTAATGCAAAAGCCATGAATGATCTCTTAAGTGGTTTGTGTGAGGCAGAATTTATCAAAGTAATGCACAACAAGACTGCCAAAGAAATATGGGATACATTAGAAAGTACCCATGAGGGAGATAAAAAGGTGAAGGCTGCCAAGCTGCAAGTCTATAGAGCTCAATTTGAAAATATAAAAATGAATGAAGAAGGAGATGTTGCCAACTTATTCTTAAGGGTTGCAGAAATTGTGAATAGCATGAAATCTCTAGGAGAAACCATTAGAGAATGTGTAATTGTTCAAAATATATTGAGATCTTTACCATCCAGGTTTAACCCCAAGGTTTCTGCCATAGAAGAAATAGCTGATTGGGAAATGTTGACCATGAACCAATTACTTGGAAACTTAACAGCTTATGAGATGAGACTCCCACAGAGGAATTCAAATGTGAGGGAGGTAGCCTTTAAGATAGAGAAGAGCAAAGAAGAAAAAGAAGATACATGCTCTTGCTCGGATGAAGAAGAGGCCAAATTTGTCAGAAGATTGGATAAAGGCTCAGGCAAGTATAAAGGTAAACTTCCATTTAAATGCTTTAACTATGGAAGAGTTGGGCACTATGCATCTAAGTGTCCTCTTAAGAAAATAAAGAATCAGACTCAAAAGACAGAGAAAACCAAAACAAATAACTGGCAGAAAGGGAAGAGATTCAATAGAAGATCATTTTATGCTCAGCAAGATAGCAGTGCATCTGAAAATTCAGATGAATCCTCAAATGAAGAAGGAACCTCTGAATTTGTGTTGATGGCCAAGGAAGAGTCTGAAGGATTCCTTCTATAAGATGAGGAAGAAGGTGAGGTAGATCTTGAGGGGGAGCTAAGAAGTGCCCTGGAGGAAACAGACAGACGTAAACTCAAGTGCAGAAAATAGAAAGACATTATCCTCAAATGTGTAAAAGAGGTACCAAATTCAGAAGACCTCATTCAATTGAAAGTAGAACTTGAAGACGCTAAGAAGGTGGAAGACATTCTGCTAAAGCAAATTAAAGATAAACATCAGGAGCAAGAGAAATTGGAAGAAGTGGTATGGCTGAGAAAGAAACTAGAAAACACGCAAAGGGAATTGTCAATGAACACTCCTTGAATGACAAGCATTGAACAGTTGGACATGATTCTAAATGCTCAAAGGTCTCCTCTCATAAAGGTTGGGATAGGATATGAAGGAGAAATCAGTAAGTCCAAGGTAGAAGGTAATAAGAATATCATTTTTGTAAAATCTATAAAGGATAATGAAACAGCTCAAAAATGAACCACAGAAGAAGAATCCAGCAAGAACTTGATGTGTGATGAAACAAACATAAACAAGTAGCAACATCAAGAGACAAATAATGAGAGGAAGAAGCAAGCAGTTGCAAAAAGCTCAATTTTTCCTGAAGATCAATTGAAAAAGTTTGGAAGATCTCAAAGGAAATTCTTTCCTCCTATGAGAAATGTCACTTGTTTTTCCTATCACAAACTGGGACATATTGTTGCATACTGTTAGACAAAGATAATCAATTTCAACCAGAAAAATATGCAGAAATTGAAAATAATACCTCAAGCAAACAAATGGAGAGGACAACCCTACACCAGGTACACTAATCGTTTCCATGAGTATTTTTTTTATTGTAAGGGGTTCAGCCATAAAGCCATGGAATGTAGAACATGTGGACAAATACTGATGTTCAAAACCCCAAGGAGATTTATGAACAATGGAGAGTTCTCTCGTACACATAAGCCTTTTAAAAATATAATCAAATGCTTTGTATGCCATAAAATCGGACACATGTCTTCCAAATTTCCTCTCAAATAATGTGGTCCATCTTCCCAGAAAAGGTGCCAAACCAATAGCTGCCTGTAGTGGAAAAAGAAGTTGAATAATCGTTGCCTGGCTCTAATAGCCCAAGATCAGAAAAGCCAATGGTATTTGGAAAGTGGATGCTCAATGCATATGACTGGAGATAGAAGCAAGTTTGTAACCTTTGATGAAAAGAAATCTGGAAATGTCACATTCGGCAATGATAAAGCAGGGAAAATCAAAGGAAAAGGCTCAGTTAGTTTGAATAATGGAAGAGGAAATGCTCAAGATGTACTATTTGTGGATGGGCTGAAATTCAATCTGCTAAGTGTTAGTCAAATGTGTGATAAAGGCTGTGAGGTCCTTTTCAGAGCCCAAGATTGTGAGGTAAGATCTAGCACCACAGGAAAGACCTTGATCAAAGGTGTTAGAATAGAAATTAATGTCTATATAGTGGAAGAAGAGAATGAAGCATGCCACATAAGAAAACTTGATGAATCATGGTTATGGCATAGAAGACTGGGACACCTAAACTTTGACCACATCATCAGTCTGAGCAAGAAGAATGCAGTCAGAGATATGCCAGCAATAAAGAAGCCTTCAAATACCATATGTAAATCTTGCCAATTGGGCAAACAGACCCACACATATTTCAAGACCAAAGATGAACTATCAACAAGTAGACCACTTCAGCTTGTACAAATGGACCTGTGTGGACCTTCAAGAACTAAAGCACGAAGCGGAGAATCTTATTTCATGCTGATAAAAGATGATTTTTCCAGAATGACGTGGGTACCAGTTCTCAAATATAAATCTAAAGCACTTGAGAAATTCAAGATATTCAAGGCATTGGCAGAAAATCAAATAAGATGCAAGCTAAAGTGCATCAGATCAGACAGAGGAGGTGAATCATTAGGGGAATTTTGAGGTCTAAAATGGGCTTCCTAAGAAAAATGTACAACCAAAATAAACTTTATAAGAACTAATGAGATTCAAGATTATGATGTCAACCATGGGAGATGATTCACCATTTTTTAAGTAAAAGGGTAAAAATATTTAAAAAATAATAAAATAATAAAACTACTTTTTCAACTCGTATTTTCAACTTATCTCCCAAATTTTTTACTCAAATTTCGAGCGAGAGTACTCGTTGGATGAAAAATTTAATTCCTCATCCAAGGAGTACCCATGTTTCATACTTTCGATGGACCCTGCTACACTCAAAATGAGAAATACGTGAAAAAACATTATTGCAATCACGTTTTTCATGTATTTCTCATTTTTCATGTAGTAGGGTCCATAAAAAGTATGCAACATGGGTACTCCTTGGATAATAAATTAAATTTTGCATCCAACAAGTACTCCCGCTCGAAATTTGAGCTAAAACTTTGGGAGGTAAGTTGAAAATATGAGTTGAAATTTTCTTTTTTCTTTTTTCCCTCTAAAATTTGATGATATCATCAAGTCTTATTTGATTATTTCCACTATTATTTTATAATTTTCTTAGGAGGCCCATTTTAGACTTCAAAATTCCCCTAATGTCACAGACTATGATTTTTCAGACCTATGCAATGAGCATGGGATAAAACAACAGTTTACAATTGCAGGTACACCTCAACAAAATTGAGTGGAAGAGAGGAAAAGCAGGTCAATACAACATATTGCTAGAGCTATGATGCAAGAAAGTAAAATTCCCCAAACCTACTGGGCAGAAGCAGTACACACAGCTATTCACATTCTCAACAAAGCTCATCTAAGACCAAATTGTGATAAGACTCCTTACGAATTATGGCATGGTAAACCAGCATCAATCAAGCACTTTAGAGTATTTGGAAGAAAGTGTTTCATAAAAAAATAATGATGAAAAACTGGGGAAGTTTGATGCAAGAGCTGATGAAGGAATATTTCTAGGATATGCATCCAAGAGTAAGGGTTACAGATGCTACAACAAAAGACTGCACAAAATTGTGGAAAACATTGATGTAAGATTTGATGAAGATCTACCAAACATGACAAGAAGCACAAGATACAACAATCCTCCAGATGATCATGAAGATGAGAACCAAGATAATGATGAACTAAGCAAGACAGCAGAAGATACTGAATTAAGCTCAAAGGGTCCCTCAAGACACACTCAAAAGAACCATCCAAAAGATCAAATCATTGGGGACAAGAGTGTGGGAATCCAGACAAGAAGACAGCTTGTTGAATAGACAAAAGAAGTATACCTATCCATGCTATCTCAAATAGAGCCAAAGAAGTTCGAAGAAGCCAGAAAAGACAAAAACTGGGTAAATTTTATGAATGAAGAACTAGACCAAATTGAGAAGAACAATACTTGGGAATTAATTCCAAGACCCACTAGGAAAAATGTCATTGGCACAAAATGGATATTCAAGAATAATATGACTGAAAAAGGGAAGGTAATCAAAAATAAAGCTAGACTTGTATGCAAAGGATATTCATAAATCGAAGGTCTTGATTATGATGAAACCTTTGCCCTGTAGCTAGAATGGAAGCAATCAAAATGTTTTTGGCCTTTGCATGCTATCGTGATTTCAAGGTATATCAAATGGATGTGAAGTCTACCTTCCTGAATGGAGATCTAGAGGAAGAAGTCTACATGGAACAACCTGAAGGATTCTCATTAACAGATAAACATGACTATGTGTGCAGATTAAAGAAAGCCTTATATGGTCTGAAACAAGATCCACGTGCATGGAATTCAAGGCTAGACAAATACTTGCAAAAACAAGGGTTCAAGAAAGGAGGAGTAGACAACAATTTGTACGTAAAGGCTAATGAAAATGAACTCTTAATTTTAGTAGTGTATGTAGATGACATCATGTTTGGAAGCAACAAAGATGAGTTAGCAAAAGGATTTGCTGAAGAAATGAAATCAGAGTTTGAGATTTCAATTATTGGAGAACTCGCCTTCTATTTAGGACTTCAAATTCAACAAAATAACACAGGAATATGCATTTCGAAAGAAAAATAATTAAGAGAAATGTTGAAAAGGTTTCAAATGGAAGACTGTAAACCTGTGTCAACTCCCATGATCACTGGATGCAAACTATGTGCTAATGATGGATCAACAGAAGTAGATCAAAAACTTTACAGATCTATGATAGGACGTCTACTATACCTGACAGCTTCTATACCAGAAATTATGTTGGTAATAAGACTTGTGGCAAGATATCAAGCAGCACCAAAACAAAATCATTTACTTTCAATCAAGAGAATATTTAGATATATACAAGGTACTTCACATTATGGCCTATGGTATCCAAAAGGAAAAAGCTTCACATTGATAGCTTACACATATGCAGATTGGGCCAGCTGTGTGGATGACTGGAAAAGCAAAAGTGGAGGTGCATTTTAGTTGGGAAAAATTCTGGTGGCATGGCTAAGCAAGAAGCAAACTTCTGTCTCTCTATCTACATCAGAAGCAGAATACATAGCAGCAGCTGCATGTTGCACACAAGTAATGTGGATGAAACAAACTCTCCAAGACATGAAGGTAAGCATTGATGAACCCATTTCTATCAAATGTGACAATACAAGTGCAATAAGTATATCAAAAAATCATGTACTTCATTCAAAAACAAAGCACGTCCCAATAAAGTACCACTTCCTCAGAGAACAAGTAGCACAGAAATTGGTGAAGTTGGAATACGTACCAAAAAAGGAACAAATAGTA
Organism: Pinus albicaulis; assembly: GCA_034641835.2. NCBI lineage: Eukaryota > Viridiplantae > Streptophyta > Pinopsida > Pinales > Pinaceae > Pinus > Pinus albicaulis. The sequence continues at coordinate 1,217,342,554 of CM076574.1, forward strand.
GACATATTCACAAAACCTCTTGCTAAAGAACCATTCGAATATCTAAGAGAAAAACTAGGGCTAGTGTCTGCAAATGTTACTCTCTGATATGATTGAAAAATAAAAATTAAAAATTAAAAATATAAAAATTAATATTTATATAATTTTTAATAAATATTATTTAAAAATATTATAAAAAAATTATAACCCTACACACAGCCCTAACTTCTTGCTTGAGAATGATAATTTGGTTGCTGGAAATGTAACTCTATTAGTTGTAATATTCTTGGAAAACTTAGTCATGAAAAACAACAAACACAAAATAAACCATGGAATGAGATGGAAATAATGAACAAGTGGAGGAAACAGTATGCTATTTCGCAAGATAAAACCTTACAGCAACACAAATTGGTTTGGCAGAATCATATATATTCTAACTGGGAGATCTTGATTATCATATAAGGATATATATTCTAACTGGGAGATCTTGATTCTCGTGATAAGTTAAAGAGTAAAGTGCATCTATCTCCCAGAATCATATCGTGTTTACTCTCTGATATGATTGAAAAATAAAAAATAAAAAATAAAAATAAAAAAATCTAAAAACAATGATTCTTTTATTAAACTAAGAAAAAAAATATACTCCTAAGGGTGGTGTATTTTTTTTTTTTTAATTAAACTAAGAAAAAAAATCTAAACCTAAGAAAAAAAATATACTCCTAAGGGTGGTGTATTTTTTTTTTTATTATTAAACTAAGAAAAAAAATATACTCCTAAGGGTGGTGTATTTTTTTTATTTATTTTTATTAAACTAGGATAACAGTGACAAATAAAAAATTAAAATAAAAATAAAAAAATAAGGGTTGCATACAAGAAACAGGATCAGTGCAGAAGACAAGTGATAGTCAATATCAGACAAGAAAGCATCACTCCAGGGGGGGAGCAGTCAATAAATTGTAATAAAAGAGCTAGAACAATGGAGCAATGCATGGAACAGGTCCTCAAGATCACAGGAAATGAAAAGATCGAAACTACATTTGGAAAAGTTCAACCCTTTGCCATTGATGTCAAAGGGGGAGGAAAAGCAAGCAAAAGAAGAAAGGGTCTTCTAAAAAGCAAGCAGAGTAAGTCCTGGAGGAAGCATTGGAGTATTGGCATCAATGCCAAAGGGGGAGACTGTTGGAAATATTGTCATTGATGGCAAAGGAGCACTAAGGAGCAGCACCAAGTCAAGGGAGCATATCAGCTTCAAATGGAATTCTTGCAGAGAAAGAAAGTAAAGTGGCAGAGGCTACAAGAGGAGAGTTTAGACAGGAAGAAGTTTTTTGAACAATCAGGGTTTTGTAAGCCTATGAGAAAATTAGAAAAAAATGGGTTTGAAGATTGGAATTTGGCTTGAGATCGGGCAGTGTTAATTTATGTATGGTTATTGAGTTACATAGCAGAAAGGAGGGTTTTATCCCTTTGAAAATTCATTGATTTATGGTTTTCTGTGTAGCATCGAGAGTTATTAACCTCTGTAATAAGAATTCAGAAGAAAAGTAGAACTCTGGTTCTTTGGTTGAGAGTGCAACGATAATCAGTCTCTGTTTATTGAGTTATGCAATGAAAAGGAGGTTTCATGAGAAATTGAAGTTAAACGAAGAAATGGTGAAAATCCACGGTTGAACGCGATTTAAAACAAAGTTTGCAAGTTAAGCGGTTTTCCAGAAAATCGGACGCTTTTGTCGCACAACCTTTGAGTTGTGAGCGGTTTTTCCCATTTTGAATGTGATCAAATGATATTGCGACACGTCACGAGCACAATACCACCCATTTCGCGTTGCTTTTGGTTGATAAACTACGGAGGTGGAATGAACGTCACTGCCGTCTGAATAGATTTGTGGGAGATCCGATGGTGTTCGCGTCAGTAATTGCACGGGGTTTAAAACAAGGAATGGACCCGACAGCGAAAAAGGTATGATAAATGTCATGCATCTTAGTTATGTGATAACCGTTGGATTGTTGATTTGGAGCACGATGAGACATCAGTCGTCGGATGTACGAGCATATGTTCTTTTGGTAAATTGTGGGCCATATATGATTTAATGTGCAAGCATGCCTCGACATGTGTGCGGCCTATTGATAAGCGGAAAGGGTAAGTTATAAAGTATTATGTTAACTATATAACATAAAGTTGAAGCTTTGGGAATATTATGGAGAGGCACGGTGAAATAAAGTTGTGAGCCCGTAAGTAATTATATGGTTTATTTAGAGGTTTAAACCATAGAGTTGAAAATCATAAGAGGAGATAATATTATGTTAAGCGCTTGAAGTGTTAATTGAAAGTGCCAATAGCAACGAGGACCATAGATCTGGACAGATCAATGGTGATGATCGCATCGGCGGAAATCAGATCATAAATCGAAAGCAAGAGCGATGAGATGAGATGCGATGCGATGAGAAGATGCGATGCGATACCATCGCATTTCGCAATTGGGGCAGGAGGAAAATCGCACAAACACAGTGGTCACATAAAATCCGAAGTGTGATATGATGACATGGCAATAACGTGGCAAGTGATGTGGCAGCTGACGAGAACCTGACCTCACAAATTGCAAATAAATCAAGATGATGTGGCAGTGATGTGGCGATGATGTGGCAATGACGTGGCAAGGTGACGAGGCACGATGACATGGAGATGACGTGGTCCTGGCCCAGATATTGCAAATCGCAAGATCAGAAGGGTGAAGATCGTAAGAGAATAGTTTCGATGCGATGGATAGAAGCGATGCGATGTGCCGATGTGAAGCGACACGTGGCAGAACAGCGCAATATCGCACATCGGCGATGCAAATTTCATCGCATATTGCGAAGTGGCAATGCGATGTGAGGCGAATATGCGATGCGATGAAAAGTTGCGATGCGAATCGACGATGCGAATTCCATTGCATATCACAGATCACGAAGCTTATAAGAGATAGCACTCATATACGCCAAAGTGTGATAACGGAGTCGGATGCGATGCAGCTCGAAACCATTATTTAAGAGATTTCAAGTCCGGGTGTATGTGATTTCCCTTTGTAAATTGCATCGGAAAGAAAAGGAGCCATATAGCAAAGAACGTTTGAAACGCTGAAGTGCGATAAAGCGATAATATAGCCTGGTGGGACCCTTCGCTCATCGCATATCGGGAGATCAGAGGGACAAAGGCACATGGGATATCTGAATCGCCGAAGTGAGATAAAGAGAGCGGATGTGATAAAGAACAAAGCTGAAGCCTAAAGCATTTCCAGTCCGGCAGTATTTGGATTTTCTTTTGTAAATCGTTTTGGAGAGCAAAAGGAGGAATATAACAGAAAACAAAAAGGAAAGTATAAATGCAAGTAGAAAGGCTTGGGTAAGGACCTGACACAAAGAAGAAGGCAGAACCGAGTGTTTAGAAGAGCAGTGAAGGCTAAACGTTGTGGACATGAGAAAAAGAGGCAGAGTCGAGAAAAGAAGAAAATAGTGGCACTGTTGAAAATAAACAGAATGGGTCAAGTCAGAAAAAATGAGCAGTTATGCAGCAAAGCTAGACTATAACAACAGAAACTGAAAAGACAGTGACAGTAGCAGAAAATAAAAATGTATGGCGAACCAAGAGCCAAAAGGATTGATTGAAATGTTTATTGTAACTGTAATTGTATTGTTGAATTTATATTGTTTGTGATGTAAAGGCAAAGCAAAACCCCACTGTAATACACAAATATATATATATACATTATGTTATATTATTCTGAAGGTGCTAGACAAGAAAATGAGAAGGGGGAAGCCAAAGAGTCATACCTGTTCATTTCGAATTCCCTATGGAATGCAAACAGTTATGAGGTGATCCCTATAAATAATGTTACCATCATATGCAAAAAAAAAAGGTTGGGAGAATGAAGAAAAGAGTGAGACAGTGTAAGAAGAAGAAGGAGCAGAGAGAGGAATTATGAAGATCCTGAGATGATATAAAGAATATTAGAAGACTGGAAGGACAACAGTAAATAAGGAGAAAAACAGAGCTGATATCCAGGTAAATCAGCATATGATTTTATTATACAGTGAGGAATTTAGCGCTTCCATATCAAGTTGTAGCTTGATAGATGTCTAGTTGTAGTTGGCTGAGGCAGAAGCCTCCTGTAGGTTGTAGCATGTAGAAAATAGATGGGAGTTGGAGCTTCCTTGCAAGTTGCAGCTTGCAGAATTGAGGTAGTAGCCTCCTGTAGGTTGGAGCCTACAAAAAATCAGTGGTGAGAGGGAGTTGGAGCTTTCCTTTGCATCACAACAATAATAAGATGTGGTTTTCTCCCTTATGGGTTTCCACTTATATCTGTTGTCTATGTGCATGATATTTATGTGTTGATATGGTGTATCTAATCTGTTTAATACTTGTTGCTCACATATTAAGATTGTTGTTACATTATGTAATAAAGTGTTGATGAAATCAAGGTGTAAATAAGTTTTAAAGGAAATATTTAAAAAACCATGAATGTGGTAAACTGATTCACCCCCCCTCTCAGTTTAACTAAGGGTTCAACATAACCTCCTCGGTTTTACCAAGATTCGAAGGATTCTGCGGGACAGAATAGGATGAGGAAATGAATTTCTGATTTTTGGAAGCAGAAGGAGCCTCTTGAGAAGTCTGGGTAATTGACCCAATGATGCCATCGACAGGTGGTGTCATCGAAGCTTTTAAAATTTCAAGATTCATAGAAGTACGTGGGGCATTAGGCAGGATTTCATATAACATGTCGGAATAGGAATAAACCAAATCAAGATATTGTGCCCAAGAAATGTCTTGTTCTTCAGTGACACATGCCCCCATATAAATATCCTTGAATATCTCATTGACGAAGGATTTAGTGAACCGTGCGGTTGGGAGTTGGTCAGGAATGTTGAATTTGATCATATGACGCCATTTTCTCCATTCATGGATGTGATCGGAGATGTGTGTGGCAATGTCCTATTTTAAGGATGTAAGGAGGTGAGTTCTTGTTTCATAGCCAACATGTAACTAGAAGTGCATGAGGAAAGCCATAGCTAGAGAATTGAAATCTTGGAAAGTTCCACGAGGAAGCTTGATGTACCACTTTACAGTAGCACCATTCAAAGTTATTTGGAAAAGATGCAGATGAATGGAGTCATCAACCCAGGAGTTAGAGGAACACCAGAGATGGTATGTCATGACATGTGCATGGGTTCTTCTCCAGACTTGCCTTCAAATTTAGGGAAATCGCTTGGAATCTTAGTAGGAACAGGAACCCAATATGGATTATGGATAATCGGGTCATTAGTCAATCTTGACACGTTAGGTAGTTCCAAAGTTGCAAGAAAATGCAATTGTAGATTAAAAGGCATAATAGGCCTTTGGTATAGGCCCATTTTGGGATTCCAACCAGGTTGGGAGAAATTTTTCCCCCACGAGTTTTGTCTAGAAGGATTTCTCCCATAAGGATTGAAACCTTGGGGATTTTGACCATATCCTGGTTATGGACCAAAAAATGGATATTGACCTATAGCAGACCACTGAGGTCCAAGCTAAGTATAACTCATGGAAGAAGCATATGGATTTTGATGTTGTTGAATTTTTTGCAACACAATACCTTGAGGTTGACCTTGTGAACTCAAAGGTTGATCTTGAGGTTGTTGAGGATTTTGCACCATGGTACCTTGAGGTTGACCTTATGAACTCAAAGGTTGAACTTGAGGATGTTGAGGATTTTGCATCATGGTACCTTGAGGCTATTGAGGTTGGCCCTGAGACCCAAGTTGACCTGGTTGAACAAATATTTGACCTTTTTGAGATAAGGGTTGTCCTTTTTGAACAAAAATTTTTCCATGCTGAGTGTAAGGTTGTCCTTGTTGAAAAAAATGTTGCCCATGTTGAGCATAAGAAAACTGACCCTGGTGAGCAAAAGGTTGACCGGATGGAACATAAGCATGTCCTTGTTGAACAAAGGGTTAACCTTGCTGCACATAGGGTCGTTGCTGAACGAAAGTAGGCCTCTGCTGATATGCATAAGTACTTGACTGTAAAGGAACTGTTGAGATTCAACAAGATGATGAGCTTAGTGAAAATCAGTCACCTTCACTAAGTGGGATCGCAGGCTATTTTTAGGTGTAAGTCTATTTTTAGACATGGTGATCATATTTCAGAAGTTGCAGGATGCTATTTGTGGATGGTTGGTCAAGTTGGAAAAATAGATGAAATTGTATTTTTAGAATATTGGGCGAAGTCTATTTATAGATCGTCAATCTAAAAATAGAAGTGTCGATTATTATTAGCTCTTAATAATAATTCGACAATAAATATCAACTTATTCTCTTGGAGCACTTAATTTTAGTGTACAGACTTGTCAAATCAGTGGGCTGAAAGAATTACGCAATTCCTAGGGTTTATTGGTGGTTCGTGCATAGAGGACTCAGTTAGAAATGAAGTGGAAAAGTTATGACAAAGTTGGAAGAGTAGTTCATGGAGTTGTTATTCAGTTTAACTCGGTTCATGGAGTTAAACTCAGTTGAGCTATTTGTATCTAGTCTAACTGAATGATACACTAGTGAGAGTGGAGTGAATTAATTAGTTAATTAATTCACAAATAATAACTCATTAATCAACTGAACAAATACAACAGTTAACTACAGTGCATGTCAGTTCCAGTGGAGACCCAGTGGAGAGGTAGGTGAAAGGGCAAGATGGACTATTTGTTGTGACTATAGTGATGCATTGATTGCGTCACACACACATTGGAGTTGCCAATGAGGATTGCGCATTTCAAGCAAGGTAGATTCAAATTCATTCAGGGGTCTTCTTCAGCAGGGATTGCACAGTGGAGGTAGGCTATCAGGTGGCAAGAAATCAGTGCATGGATTTGCAAATTTCTTCTGACTAGTGTGTGACGATTGATGTACTAAGCTTTGTATGAGATTGTTACATGATCTCCATGATACATAATATATCATATTCGGGGTTTTCAGCTTCAGGCTTTCCCGTTAAACAACTGTGTTATGTGCGATTGTTTTTATTGCTTCATGTGTTTGCAACTGAGTTTAAATTTCCGCAAAAGATTAACAGTGGAAGGATTATGTATTTAGCAAGAAGATAAAATATTGTTAGATCACGAGAATCTGGATATATACATGCATCTTGTATATAATTTCTACATGGTATTAGAGCAGTGTTAATTCTTGAAGATTGCAATAGTGAATAATTGTTGAGTCTGTGCTGGTGGACAATTCGAATTTTCTGCAGAAAATTCTTGGTGCGACAATTGAGTATACATTGAAATGTCTTTCAATGGGTTGCGATTGGATTATGCCCTTGAGGGAAGGTCGAATTACATAGCCTGGAAGGATAGGATGGAGGCGGTGATGGAAGATAATGTATTGAAGGAGTTCATCGATAGCGATGTTCCTAAGCCGGGATCTAGCTATGCTGCATCACTTGATGCATGGAAAAAGAAGGTAGAAAAGACAAGAAGAATTATATTGGAAGGTATGAAGGACCATATTGTGTCCAAACTTTATGAGAAAGCCACTCCATTTGCAATGTTGAAGGCTTTGACAGATTTGTTCCAAAGCAGCAATGACCAGAGGAAGCTGGCACTGAAAGATAAACTCAGAAAAAATAAAAATGGAGAAGAACTACAGTATTCCAAAATATCTCATGAATTTTTTCCACTGTAGGGATGAACTGGGAAGCGTTGGGATTACTATTGATGATGATGACTTGGTGAGCTTGGCTCTCCTTGGGCTTCCGAAGAGTTGGCATAGCTACTAAGACTCTGTCAATGGATGGGAGAAACTGCCGGGTTGGGAGCGACTTTGGTCGGATCTTGTGCAGGAGGAGATAAGGCGAAGTACCAATGATGGCTCTTCATAGAAGAATGAAAATGAAGAGAATTGTGCTTTGACTACCAAATCAAGGAAACGGAAGTGGAAGAAATCCCATCCAAAATCTGAAGCTAAAGGCAAGAAGTAGGATTTGTGCAAGGTGAAGTGTTTTCATTGTCACGAACATGGGCATTTCGCCACTAATTGCCCACAGAAGAAGAAGAACAAGAAGGTTGTTGGAGCTGTAGTTGGAGAGGGCTTAGCCTCACAATTTGAACTTGATTTCTCTTTGATCACATGCTTGGTTTCAAGCTCAATGGGATCAGTGTGGTATCTTGATAGTGGTGCGTCTTTCCATATGATGGGAGATAAGGAGTTGTTTAGTGACTTAGAGGAGAAGGACCTTCAAACGCATATAGAGATGGGCGACAATGGTCGATACAGTGCGACCGGCATTGGGACCATTACCTTTGAGAGGGAGTCAGGTAATCCATTTCTGTTGAAATATGTTATGCATGTTCCAGGTCTGAAGAATAACTTGGTCTCGGTCGCAATGTAAGAAGACAGAGGTTATGACGTTGTTTTTAGCGATGTAAAATCTTTCTTGTGACATAAAAAAATGGGTCAAACCAAGAGGATAGGGATTTGAGTTAATAATCTCTACAAGCTGGAGGTAGATGGCTGCGCTGCAATTATGGGAAAAGCAGAAGAAGTGGTGAGTCGGGATGAGGGTGAATTATGGCACAAGAGATTGGGCCATCTTCACCATGGCACCTTGAAGATTTTGCAATAGATTTCTACTGGAATTCCCAAGGGTACTCTTGCGCAGTCAGATCAGTGCAAGGGATGTACTATGGGTAAGTTTGTGAAAACCACCTTTCATGAGAAGGAGAATCGTGCTTCGGTGATCCTTGAGAGAATTCACACAGACGTGTGTAGACCTTTCTCGGTTGCTTCAACAGAAAAACATAGGTATTATGTTATATTTTTTTATGACTATTCTCGTAGATGTTGGATCTTCTTCATGTAGAAGAAGAGCGAAACATTCTCAAATTTATGTGAGTTTAAAGCATTGGTGGAGAAGGAATCGGGGAAGCAAGTGAAAGCTCTACGAAATGATAATGGTGGTGAATACATCTTGGGCGAATTCAAAGACTTCTGTAGCAAAGAAGGAATTCAAAGAGAACTCATAGCGCCTCATAACCCACAACAGAATGGGGTCGCAGAGAGGAAGAACAGAACGATCGTGGGTGTTGCACGAGCTATGCTGCATGACCAAGGCCTACCAATGCACTTGTGGGAAGAAGCATGCAACACTACGGTTTATGTGCAAAACCGTTGTCCCCATAGAGTACTTGGCATGAGTACACCTGAAGAAGATTTTACTGGTAAGAAGCTTGATATTTCTCTTTTCAAGATTTTTGTCTCATTTGTTTACATTCATGTGACAAAGGACACCAGGAATAAGCTAGAGCCGACTGAAAAATTTGGGATATTTGTGGGATACACAGAAACACCCCATAATTATCGTGTATATTTTCCAGACAGTCGAATGACTATGTTGCGACGGGATATAAAATTCAATGAGGTGAAAGCCATGAAGTTGTCACTTGAGAGGGAACTACACTTGCATGCAGAGGAGGAACTTCTTGTTCCCAAAGATGAGCCTCTAGATGTGGATCAGCCACAGGAGGAGATTCATGGAGTGGAAAATTCCACTCATGCAGAACCAAACATCAGACAAGGCAGAAAGCGTACCACAGAAGTTGAGAGACTGAAGCTTGATGCAGCACAGACTGTAGGAGTCCCTACATCACAGCGCAGACAGAGACAGTCACCTAACCGATTTACTAGATACATGGCTCTTATGAGCAAGTGTATCGTGACAGAGCCATCTTCAAGAAGCAGTGCAGGAGCCCACATGGTTAGATGCCATGGTGGAGGAGTATGATTCCATTGTCAAAAACAGTGATTGGGAGATTGTTCCAAGGCCGATGGGGAAATTAGTTGTAGGATCAAGATGGATCTACAAGGTAAAGCAAGTTTTTGATGGGAGCGTCGATAAGTATAAGGCAAGATTTTTTGCCCGGGGCTTCTCACAGATCGAGGGGATTGATTTTGAAGAAACCTTTGCACCTGTCGCACGGTATTCTTCCATAAGGACCATCCTTGCTCTCTCAGCGTAGATGGGTTGGCACATTGATCAAATGGATGTGAAGACTGTGTTCCTTAATGGGATCATTGAGGAAGAGGTGTACATTGAGCAGCCTGAAGGATTTTAGATCTTCAGCAGCAATTCTCATGTGTGCAGGCTCAAAAGAGTATTGTATGGGTTGAAGCAAGCACCTCGTGCTTCGTACACATGGATAGACAGCTATTTCACTGGACTTGGCTTCACCAAGAGTGAGGCAGATGAAAACCTATACCAAATTGTGGTGGAGGGTAAGCTTTTAATCATTTTTCTTTATGTTGATGATTTAATACTAATGGGTGATGAGCATTTGATACACTCATGCAAGGCAGATCTTGCAAAGGAGTTTGAGATGAAGGATTTGGGCCTCCTTCATTATTTCCTTGGATTGGAAATATGGGAGCCGGAAGGTGAACTGTTTGTGTCTCAAGGCAAGTATGCCCAGGAGCTATTTGAGAATTTTTACATGCAAGGTTGCAAGCCTATTGATACTCCTCTTCCAGGAAATTAGAGGAAAGAAGATGCTACATCGGCAGAGGTAGTGGATGCCATTATTTATCAACAGTTGGTGGGTTCACTCATGTATTTAGTTAATACAAGACTGGACATATGCTATGCAATGAACCATCTTTCATAAGCGATGGTTAAGCCTACCAAGATCTTTTGGAAGGCAAGCAAGCACGTCCTGAGGTATCTCAGGGGCACATCTGAGTATGGCTTATGACAGGCAGCCCAACAGACAGAAAGAGCACATCAGGAGGGATTTTTCAGTATCAAATCTATAGCGTTTTCTTGGTACAGCAGGAAACAAAGATCCGTGGCACTCAGTTCAGCGGAAGCAGAATACATGGCAGCAATTCATGCGGCATGTGAGGCTATCTGGATGAGGAAGATCCTGGTCGGTTTGTTCAGTTCATATTTAGATCCTACAGTGATACATTGTGATAATCATAGTTGCATTAAACTCTCGATTAATCTTGTCTTTCATGATAGATCTAAACATATTGATATCCGGTATCATCATATCAGAGATTGTGTGCAGCGGAACATCATGTTGCTTCAGTACATTCCTACGAAAGATCAGGATGAAAATATTTTGACGAAGGTGCTCACCAAGAGAAAATTCGAATACCATAGAGGCAAGATCATGGTGAAGGATAATCCCTATCTTGTTGAGAGGGAGTGTTGAGATTCAACAAGATGATGAGCTTAGTGAAAATCAGTCACCTTCACTAAGTGGGCCCGCAGGCTATTTTTAGGTGTAAGTCTATTTTTAGACTGTGTCTATTTTTAGACATGGTGATCATATTTCAGAAGTTGCAGGATTCTATTTGTGGATGGTTGGTCAAGTTGGAAAAATAGATGAAATTCTATTTTTAGAATATTGGGCGAAGTCTATTTATAGATCGTCGATCTAAAAATAGAAGTGTCGATTATTATTAGCTCTTAATAATAATCCGACAATAAACAACAAATTATTCTCTTGAAGCACTTAATTTCAGTGCACAGATTTGTCAAATTAGTGGGATGAAGGAATTATGCAATTCCTTTGGTTTACTAGTGGTTCATGCATGGAGGAGTCAGTTAGATCTGAAGTGGCTTTTAAACTTCTGTGGTGATCATTTTTCAAGATGCTTTCCGGATTATCCACAGTGTTGAAGAACATGTATCGACGTTTCGAACCCCAACTGGGATCCATCATCAGGACAATTTAGAATGATGGATCCCAGTTGGGATTCTAAATTGTCCTGATGATGGATCCCAGTTGGGGTTCGAAACGTCGATACATGTTCTTCAACACTGTGGATCTGAAGTGGCAAAGTTATGATAGAGTTATAAGAGTAGTTCATGGAGTTTTTATTCAATTTAACTCAGTTATTGGAGTTAAACTCAGTTGATCTAGTTGTATCTAGTCTAACTGAATGATACACTAGTGAGAGCGGAGAAAATTAATTATTTAATTAATTAAAAATTAATAACTCATTAATAAACTGAACAAATATAGCAGTTAACTACAGTGCATGCTAGTTCCAGTGGAGACCCAGTGGAGAGGCAGGTGAAAAGGCAAGATGGACTATCCGTTGTGACTATAGTGATGCATTGATTGCATCGCACACACTTTGGAGTTGCCAATGAGGATTGTGAAGTTCAAGTAAGGTAGATTTGTAGGAATTTACAAGGTAAGTTCCGTAGATCAAGAACCAAAGGTCACCACTCACAAACATATCACAAATCAGTACACCAGTATAATCACGTGGTTAAAACCCTCAAAGAGGGAAACAGTCCATGCCCTGAGCCAACGCGGCCACTTCAGGGAATTTATTAATATAAAAGAAAAGTTACATATGTTTCTCTCATAAATGGTTACCAGACAAATGACCCTCCATGCTCTTTAAATAGAGATCATGGACCAATCGGGTGTTAAGCCATGGATCAAGTGCCATTAATACCGAGGTGAGAGATAACCGTCGGATCACTACAAATCATGACCGTCAGATTATAAGTTACAAATGTACATGTTAAAGAAACACACTTTACCTAAATCTACACTAGACTAAGTTATTCTTAACTATTTCATATGTGTTGGAATATCCTAACATCCCCCCTTAAGAACAACTTGGGATAGGATTGAAGGATTTACAAAGGTGACACAAAAGGAGCCTATTTCCTATGTGTCGAAATATCCTAACATCGCCCCTTAAGAACAAATTGGGATAGGATTGAAGGATTTACAAAAGTGACACAATAGGAGAAGGAAGGAGGCATTAGAGCCTATCCCCCCTTAACGACAACTTTCCTGAACTCCAAGCATGGGTCTAAGTTTGGTAAACTTCACTTCTGTGAGAGCCTTCATAAAGATATCAGCTACTTGATCATTGTTCGGAAAATACTGCACTTCAAGAACACGATCATGAATGAGATTTCTGATGAAGTGTATGTGGATTTCAATGTGTTTCATACGCTAATCTTGAACTATATCTTTACATAGCTTAATGGCACTCTGATTATCACACCAAAGTGTAGTTGGATGCTGCTGATGAAGACCAAATTCAGACAGGATCTGACGAAGCCACATGGCTTCCTTGTTGGCTTCAACTGCACCATGATACTCTACTTCTACTGAAGAAAGGTAGATGGCACTTTTTTTCTTACAAGACCAAGTAATAGGTCCTAGACCAAGAGTGAATACATATCCTGTAGTGGACTTCCGATCATCAGGGTCACCAGCCCAATCAAAATCAGTGAAACCAGTCAACAAGGGAGATGCTCTTGCACTGTAATGAATCCCGAACTGAACTATACCTAGAATATATCGAAGTATTCTTTTAGCTGCTTTCTAGTGACTTTCATGAGGTTGGTGCATAAACCGAGCAACAAGACCAACGGCAAAGGAAAGTTCAGGACGGGTATGGGTTAGATACAAAAGTTTACCAACAAGTTGACGGTATAAGGTAGCATCAACTTCAGGGGTAGTACAGTTGACTGAAAGCTTGACTCCAGACTGAAAGGGAGAAGGGGCTGGCTTACAGTCTTCCATGTGAAAGTGGTGTAGAATATCACAGGAATACTTGGATTGAGAGAGGGTAATGCCTTCCTTGGATTGCAAGACTTGAAGACCAAGGAAATAATGCAAGTGTCCTAAGTCTGTCATTTCAAACTTCTTTTTGAGGCTATAATTCACATTGTTTATATGATTTGGATCACTACCAGTAAGGATAATATCATCAACATAAAGAACAAGGATGGTGAAGGAATTACCCACCTTCTTAGTGTAGACAGTATTGTCAGAATGACACCTATAAAAGCCATTATCTAAGAGAAATATATCCATTTTGGCATACCAAGCTCGAGGAGCTTGTTTGAGACCATAGAGAGACTTCCTAATGTGACAAACAAGGCTAGAGTCTTTTTGGATAAAGCCAGGGGGTTGTTCCATGTAGATTTATTCATGCAAATCTCCATGTAAGAAGGCGGATTTAACATCCATCTGATGGACTTCCCATTTAAAGGAGGTAGCAAGGGAAAGAAAAAGGCAGATAGAATTCATTTTGGCAACAGGGGAGAAGGTTTCAGTATAGTCAATGCCTTCAACTTGTGAAAAACCTTTAGCGACAAGACGAGCTTTATGTCTATCCACTTTTCCATCTGGTCCAAACTTTGATTTGTAAACCCATCTGCATCTGACAAGTTTTCTTCCTTTTGGAAGAGGAACAAGATCCCAAGTATAGTTTGCCAATAAGGAACGATACTCTTCATTCATAGCTTCATCCCAATCTAGATGACCGGAGGCTTCTTCAAAGGTTTTTGGATCAAGTTTTTATGGAACTTGAGCCAATAAGGAAGAGGCTCTTTCGAACTGAGAACGTGTACATCGTCGATCAGCAGGGTCACCTGCAAGAGAACCTGCTGCATCTCGAGTAGAGCGGACCCATCTTGGAAGCGGCGGAGTATAAGGAACAATTTCATGAGCTGGAGGAGGATTTTCATCCTCGTTTTCATCATCTAAACTAGAAGGAATGCTATTAAAAATAGAAGAGAGAGAGAGAGGTGGCACATATGCCGAATCAGGTTCACAGGCCAAAGGTGGCACACCCGCCGAACTAGGCTCGCAGGCCGATATATTTTCATCAAACATTACATCTCTTATAATGATTATATTTTTGGATTTGGGTTGAAGAAGTATATATCCTTTGACATCTTCAGAATATCCAACAAAAATACATTTTTCACTCTTAGGTTCTAAGGCTTTCTGTTTCACATCTGGAATATGGGCTCAAGCATCACTTCTAAAAACACGAAAGTGACTTACATCTGGTTTGATTGAGCTCCAAGCTTCTTCTGGAGTTATATTCTTTAAAAACTTAGTAGGAGTGTGATTTACTATGTAATTCTCATAGTTAATGGCTTCTGCCCAAAAATTGAGAGCAAGTCCTTTAGATTGAAGCATACAATTATCCATTTATTTTAAGGTGTGATTCTTCCTTTCAGCTACACCATTTTGTTGTGGAGTATATGGAACAGTATGTTGCAATTGAATACCATGCTCAGTGCAGAAGTTGATAAATTTTTTGTTAACATATTCTCCTCCATTGTCTGATCTTAACTTAAGAATTTGATGTCCAGATTGTTTCTCAACAAAGGCCTTAAAGGCCAAGAACATGTTAAAAACTTCACTCTTGAGTTTTAATAAATATACCCAAGTGCGTCTGGAAAAATCATCAATGAAAGTTAAGAAGTACTTGCAACCAAAGAAAGAAAAAACAGGAAGTGGACCACATAAATCACTATGCACAAGCTGCAAAGGGGTTGAAGCGTTCCAAGAGGCACGTTTGTCAAAACTATCCCGATGATGTTTTCCAAGTACACATCCGGAGCAAACACTATCCCGGCAAGATACCATAGGGAGATCCGTCACCATATTTTCCTTACATAGAGTTTGAAGAGAGCGATAGTTTAAGTGACCAAATCGCTTATGCCAAAGTTTTCTCACATCATCATTATGAGCAACAAAAACAGAGGGAAGAGATGATGGCCCAAAGTTGTCAAGCTTGGACAACCTTGTGGAATCACTGAGCAATTCCAGTAGCTAAAATATGTTTAGGATATTTGAGGTCCTTGATTACAACATCATGACGTGAGAATTCTACTATTTTCCCTTCACCTGAATGAGTTATCTGATAAACAGATAGAAGGTTGCATAACAAGGTAGGAACACATAGTACATCATTAAACTAACCATTATCTAGATGAATGGTTCCAGATCCTACAACACTAAGAGATCTATCATCACCAACATAAATATGTTTGGTGTTACAATCATTTAAAGAAGAAAACATGGATTTATTTTTAGCCATGTGGTAAGAAGCTCCAGAATAAATGAGCCACTCATGAGAAGGAGAAGAAGAAGATACATTTAACGCATAACCAGATCTTGATGTTTGACAACCACAAGAAGAAAGTTCCATGCCTGAAGATGAAGGTGAAGAGTGCTCCAAATTGATGTTGTGCTTCTTCATTGCTACTTCTAAGGCTTCCATCTTCTTAAAACATTTGGACTCTATATGGCCATCCCGGTTGCAAAAGTTGCAATGTCTCTCTATCTTGTTCCCTTTGTTTTGATTTGCCTTATTATTTTGGTGATTTGATTTTTTAGTTTGCGGCTGAAATTGCTTAGGGCCCTTGTTTTGTTTAGGACCATATTTTTTAGGATACTGCTTCTTGGGATTCTTTTGATATGGTTGTTGTTGGGCTGCTAAGGCTTTCTTAGAATTGTTTCCAGTAGTGGTAAGACCAAGGTGTAAAATTTTTTCTTGTTCTCTTATCAGAATGACAAAAGGCATCAAAATAGGGATTCTTGTAGGTGGTTCCTGAAGAAATGATGGCTTCTCTGGTGGAATGGAAGGCGGAAACAAATACAGAGTATGCAGGACCAAGCTTAGCAAGAATGTAATATATGAGGCTACCATCGTCATTTTTTATCTTACAACCTTCCAAAAGAATTCGGAGGGTCTTAAATTTGGACAAAAAATCTTCAATGGAGGAGAAATTGTTGGGGTCCAAAGTAAGCAACTCATTTTCAAGCTGGTGGACCCGGATTTGATTTTGAACGCCAAAAACAGTTTTTAGCTTTTCCAGGGCCTCATCAGGGGTGTCAATGTCAAGGATATGAAATTGAAGATCTTGAGCAATGGCCTATCAACCCTCATGCTTGATCTTGTTTAGTTTCCCATTTAGCAACTTTATCATCATCAGAAGGTTTATTTTCTTGTCCTGTGGCTATTCTATAAATCCCTTTACTTCTAAGTATATATACCATGTGAGGTAGCCATTGGAAGTAATTGGTGCTGTTAAGAATAACCGAGCATGCACTTTCCATTTTTTTTTTAAACTGAAGCTGAGAAAAGCTGAAATGAATTGCTCCAATGGAAAGATCTCGACTCAATTAGGCCGTTTCAAAAAAACGACTTGAAAAACAGCTTCCGGATAAAGAAGTTATGCCTTTTGAAAAAACTGAGTTGTAGATACCGAATAGTTACAGGAATGGGATGAAGTGCGGCTTTTTAAAAAAAAATCCGCCCCTTTGAACAAAAACTTTTTACAAAAGAAGCTTGAGAAGGAGACTTGAACCCAAGACCTCTATTCTCATAAACTAACCCCTCACCAAGTGAGATAGTAAAAGGATCATGTTATTTTAGAAAGGAAGAAGGGGGGATTATTATTATTGTTGTTGTTGTTGTTGTTGTTGTTGTTGTTGTTGTTGTTGTTGTTGTTGTTGTTGTTGTTGTTATTGTTATTGTTATTTTTATTGTTATTGTTATTATTATTATTCTTCTTCTTCTTCTTCTTCTTCTTCTTCTTCGGTGTGCGTGCCTTTTCCTGCACCAAAAAAAAAAACGAGAAAAAAAAAAATGAAATGCAAAGCTTTAAGGCACAATGTGTTCGCCTTACCGGCAACTATCACTTTTTTCACTATTTCTGATTTCCCGAGATCACACAAAGACGCGGGGAAAGAGCATACGTAGCAAAAAAAATCCCTTTTTCCTGTTTCGTATTTTCCGAGATCGCACGAAGCGCACAGCAAAGAGCATACACAGAGAAGAGGGTATAGATCCAGCAAATAAATAAAACCTTAAAAAAAAAAACAAACAAACAAACAAACAAAAAAACCAAAAAAAAAGTTGAAATAAGCAGAACTATTAACAAATATAACTGCAAAATAGATGCTTTATACCTCTAGATCTAAACTGACATAACTTGGGTAGCCAGAAACCTTTTCGCATGAGACAAAAGGAATTCCTCACTGTAACAGATGCTCTGGACACAACCGAGCAGTTCTCCAAGCCCAAATTTTTTTATAAATAGTATATCTACAAAATGGCATTCGCATGCAGTCAAACCGGCTTCGGATTTTGATCAACAACGGACGCGACCCTCAAAATAGCTCTGATACCATGTATGAATTTATAAGGTAAGTTCCGTAGATCAGGAACCAAAGGTCACCGCTCACAAACAGATCACAAATTAGTACACCAGTATAATCACGTCGTTAAAACCCTCAAAGAGGGAAACAGTCCACGCCTTGAGCCAACCCGGCCACTTCATGGAATTTATTAATATAAAAGAAAAGTTACATATGTTTCTCTCATAAATGGTTACCGGAAAAATGGCCCTCCATACTCTTTAAATAGAGATCATGGACCAATCAGGTGCTAAGCCATGGATCAAGTGCCGTTAATACCAAGGTGAGAGATAACCGTCAGATCACTACAAATCATGACCGTCGGATTATAAGTTACAAATGTACAT
Source organism: Pinus albicaulis (assembly GCA_034641835.2). NCBI lineage: Eukaryota > Viridiplantae > Streptophyta > Pinopsida > Pinales > Pinaceae > Pinus > Pinus albicaulis. The sequence goes on from CM076574.1 coordinate 1,217,360,867, forward strand.
GGTAAAGAAACACACTTTACCTAACTCTACACTAGACTAAGTTATTCTTAACTATTTCCTATGTGTCAGAATATCCTAACATATTCAAATTCATTCAGGGGTCTTCTTCAGCAGGGATTGCGCATTTCAGGCAAGCTATCAGGTGGCAAGAAATCAGTGCATGGATTTGCAGATTTCTTCTGATTAGTGTGTGACGATTGATTGTACTGAGAGCTTGATGTACTAAGCTTCGTATGAGATTTTTACATGATCTCCATGATACATAATATATCATAGTTGGGGTTTTCAGCTTCAGGCTTTCTTGTTAAACAATTGTGTTATGTGCGATTGTTTTTATTGCTTCATGTGTTTGCAATTGAGTTTAAATTTCCGCAAAAGATTAATAGTGGAAGGATTCTGTATTTAGCAAGAAGATAAAATATTGTTAGATCGGGAGAATCTGGATATATACATGCATATTGTATATAATTTCTACATGGTATTAGAGCAGTGTTAATTCTTGAAGATTGCAATAGTGAAGAATTGTTGAGTTTGTGCTAGTGGACAATTCGAATTTTCTGCAGAAAATTCATGGTGCGACAATTGAGTATACATTGAAATTTCTTTCAATGGGTTGCGATTGGATTATGCCCTTGAGGGCAGCTCGAATTACATAGCCTGGAAGGATAGGATGGAGGCGGTGTTGGAAGATAATGGATTGAAGGAGTTCATCGATAGAGATGTTCCTAAGCCGGGATCTAGCTATGCTGCATCACTTGATCAATGGAATCGATGTTAGTACACTGACAGGAGATGTCGAATCACTAATTTAGATGGTTGGTTGCGTTGGAATAGTTGTAACTGTAGTTTGAGCAGGGATAGAAGAAGATGTGATAGATACAAACGGACCAGATGTATATACCGTAGTATTTTTCCAAATGGTGTTGTGGTACAAGGACATGGCACTTGAAACACCAGAAACTAAGTGACCCAAGGATGTGTAACCAACTAGGATCAACGGATGGGTAGATAGATGTGAAGGAGAGTGAGGGATCTGTTCCCCATAAGGAAAATGCTCAAGAGGTAACTGATGCCCTTCATACAAATAATCATCCAAACCACTAAGATAACTTTAAACTTCAAGGGGAGAAGAGACCTCGCCTTTGGAAGCCATAAGTGGAAATAATTGACGAGTGGTAGTACGATGTGTACATGGTGAAGGAACCAAAGGTACGCCTGATGTATGAAATGGACTATACTTCTTTTGAGGAGAAACTTCTACTGAATCAAACAATGGGTTCTGAGGAAAGAAGACGTAGCTTACTGCCTTGTTAGGAGGAGACCGGGTAGCAAGGGGTTGAACACTTGGAATAATTGTAAGCTCAACAATTTGGGCTCCAACCGATAGTGACGTGTCACAAGAGACTCGTGGTGATGTCCCTTCAGTGGTAGATGATGAAGGGGAAGCCGAACTTGATGGTTCAACCACGATTACTTTATCTCTATAGCAGGAGAGGAAAGGAGGTGATTTATTCAAGGCTTTTAAAAATGTATCTATAAGGATTTACTCATGATGTGGCCCAGAAATAACTTCACGGGTGTGCCACGTTATGGGGTAATTGATTTTAGAACTAAACAACAAAAATAAATCAAGAAGGATTTTTCTAGGCAAGAGGGTTTACCAAGTATCCGTGAACTGAAAAATACCTCATGATGAGGCAAGAAGTATGGGCAGGAAATCTCCCCGAATATTGTGTTAGGTGTATCACGTTTATTAGGTGGTAGAATCGGTTACATGTGGCTAAAGGATAGCAACCTCGTGGGGTCTCTTGTTATATACTCGACGATACGGGGAGCACAAGTCCATGTTGGCGATGTCTAATGTGTAACCGTTCAGTGAGAGCGTCCCTTTATACTTATCATATGTGCCGCAAGTGCTATATATTTCCATACGTGGGATGGGGTTTCACTCCCGGAATGCAACACAAGATGTTAATGACAACTTCTAGGTTTATAGACGTTGGAACACGTCTGTAGCCTAGACCTCTAAATTTTTTGCGTTAAGTTCCAAATGATCCTTAGATTCATTGAATAAATTTTAAACTCTATCTTGAATTTAAGTCTCGTTTTTAAGGCCTTACCGATGTCACCTAAATCCATAAAATGCAACTATATCAAAAAAACACAATTGTTCATTTTGATGAAAAACTACACTAACTAAGAGGAAGAGTTTCACACAATCAATGCAATGGGCAAGCAAATTTACTAAATGACAATTATTTTCACTACTTTCTTAAGTGCATATTCCAAATCGAAAATGAAAATCTTTTTCACTTTCCTAGTTTTTTCACTAAATGCACTAGAAGTAAACGAAATGAAACTTTTCACTTTAGATGTGAAATGAATGAAAAATAATTTTTTTTATATAAACAAAATGAAAAAAGGATCAAAAACACACTTCAAATGTAATCACTTGCTTCGATTACTTTCTAATGAAATTCTTCAAAATGCTACAAGGCACAATAACCAAAGTACCAAAGAGAAATTTCAAATCATTTCCTAAAAAAAAAACTTTCTTTCATTTTCACAATGATTGACACACAGAAAAAATTTCCAGTTGAAGGCAAGAAACGTTATCTATGCTTGTGTGTGAAAGAGAGAACAAAGTGGACACGAAATGGACACTTGAAACTCTAGTCACAAAAACCAACCGAAAAACTAAAGACAACCAAATCCAAATGGTTTAAACTGAATGAGAAAACTGACTCAACAGTAGGCCTGGTATTCAGTGAAGCATGCAACCGTTCAAACGATATAAAGCACCTAGAAACCCTAGGGCGATGAGGATGCACAATTCAATAGACAAGAGACCAAATCTAGGCTAATTGAGACAATCCATTCACTTGAACAAAAGACAATAAGGGCAATCTTGAGCAGAGAAATAAACCTAGAAGAATCAGACGCACTAGTAACCAATGAAGAGAAAGCCTAAAAAAAACATACTCAGAAATCAGCACGCCTATGATGCTACATCTGGTACTAGAAGGGGATAAGCGCTTCTGTTTTAATGAAACTTGCACCGGTTTGCGCTTCTGTTAAAGACTTAGCAGCGCTGATCAAGGAATAACACAAAAAATATAAGGGTTTTCTCAAACAAGGCTAGGCTTATCACTTCAAAAAGAATATTGATGACTGAAATCAATCACATAAGCTAAAATCAAGAGAGAAATGGACATTCGACGAAAGTGGTCGAAAAATAAAAATCTCAAAGTGTTTGGAGGACACTAGAAGAACTCCCTAGTGGAGTTGCCAATTTTTTGTCAAGGTAAATCCTCTCTACTAATAGCAACGATCCCTCTAGCCATAGAGTGGTTCTAGCAACAAAAAAGACAAACAAGCGTCTACTTTCCTAGATTACATTCAATTGAAAACAAACGATAGGAGTACCTACCTTCAACGTATGTCGATTGCTTTTTCCCTTGGAGTATATCCACATATATTTCACTCCAGATCACGTTCCTTGCTCCTCTTTTATGATCAAGACCTGTTGGCAAGAGACAAAATACAATACAGAACGAGATAGAACAAATAATACTTATATTGAATGAAATCTATCTAACAGATCAAGGAGCATTAGACTTTGAATCATAATAAGAAATGCAAATGGAAAGGAAAAACTAGTTGTATTATATTAATAATAAGAAAGGGGATTTACAACCTTCGCCTTCATGTCAGAGCTCTCCTTTGACAGGTCTGAATCCTAGCACGTATCCAAAACACTCTTTTCCAATCTTAACACATGGAGGCTAAGGATCTCAACTTTCTCCTTCTATAGCTAAAGCAGTATTTAGATTCTTCCTCTATTCTTTCTTCTTCTCTCCTATCCTCGTAGAGGCATATGGAAAGGGATCATTTTGTAGCCATGGGAGGAGGGTGTTGAATATTTCAACAAGAAATAGTGAAGGAGGCATCCTGAAACATCATTCCTGATCCTAGTTGGAAAATGATCACCTAAACTAGGTGGGGCCCACACATGTGATTTTTGTCTCAAAGTCTATTTTTAGACTATGTCTATTTTTAGACATGTCGATCATATTCTATGAGTTGCGGGATGCTATTTTTGGATGGTTGATCAAGTTGGAAAATTAGATGGACTTCTATTTTTAGACATATTGGGCAGAATCTATTTTTAGATTGCCATTCTAAAAATAGATATGTCGAATATTATTATCTCTTAATAATATTTGGACTCTAAACATTATCTTATTCTCTTGGAGCACTTCAGTTAAGTGCACAGATGTGGCATAGGAGCTGACAGAAGGAATTACGATATTCCTAAGGGTTTAGTGGAGCTATTGCATGGAGGACTTCAGTTAGAACTCATGTGACAGAGTTTGGTGGAGTTATAGAAGTAGTTGGTGGAGTTGTGTTCAGTTTAACTCAGTTAGACACAGTTGAGCTAGTTGTATCTAGTCTAACTGATTGATACACTAGTGAGAGTGGTGTGAATTAATCAATAATTAATTCACTAAATATTAACTCATTAATCAAATGAAGAATACATCAGTTAACTACAGTGCATGGACAGTTCAGTGGAGACTAGTGGAGAGGTAGGTCAAAGAGCAAGTGTGACTATCAGTTGTGACTATAGTGTTGCATTGTTTGCACCAAAAATTTAGTGGAGATGCATTTAAGGATTGCGTGAGCAAGGCTGGAGAAATTCGATTTCATCCAGAGCCATTCTTCAGCAGGGATTACGCAGTAGAGGCAGGCTAGCAGGTGGCAGAGATCGGTGCATGGATTTGCAAGATCATGCCTGATTAGTGTGTAGCGATTGGATTGTACTGAGATCTTGTGATAAGATTTGTATGAGGATTGTTACATGATCTCTATGACATATATTATATACAAATAGTTTGGGTTTTTAGCTTCAGGCTTTCCGGTAAAACAACTGTGTTAATGTGTGTGAATTTTTATGGTTTCAATGTGTGCATGCAATTGATTTAATTTCCGCATGTGATGTTCAATGGTGGAATAGATTTTATATTGTGCATGAAGTTAAAATAGTGTGTGATCAGGAGAATCTTGGGCATATGCATGCGTAGTTCATATAATTTCTACATGGTATCGGAGCGTTGATCATTGGAGCAATTGCAATTATTGAAACAGTTGAGTTTTGTGCGGGTGGAATTCGAAATTGCTGCAGTGTTTTCTTGGTGTCGAAGTAGAGCGTTCATTGAAATGTCTTTCAATGGATTGCGATTGGAGTATGCCCTTGATGGGAGCTCGAATTATATTGCATGGAAGGACAGGATGGAGGCGGTGTTGGAGGCTAATGGGTTGAAGGAGTTCATAGATGTTGAAATTCCTAAACCGGGTTCTAGCGATGCAGCCGCACTTGACGCATGGAAAAAGAAGGTAGCAAGGTGTCAAAGGATTCTGTTGGAAGGTGTGAAGGATCACATTGTTTCTAGCCTTCACGGTAAAGCCACTCCATTCTTGATGTGGAAGGCTTTGACAGAATTGTTCCAAAGCAGAAGTGACCAAAGGAAGTTGGCGCTTAAAGACAAGCTCAAGAAAATAAAAATGGAGAAGAATGACACTATTTCGGTATACTTGACAAAGTTTTTCCACTGCAGGGATGAGCTTGGGAGTGTAGGAGTTAGTGTGGATGAAGAATATTGGGGCTCACCTTGGGCTTCTGAAGAGTTGGCATAGCTACGAGGACTCTGTCAATGGTCGGGAGAAACTGCTAGGATGGGAGAGACTTTGGTCGGATCTTGTGCAGGAGGAGATAAGGCGGAGTACCAGGGATGGCTCTTCATAGAAGAATGATGATGAAGAGGATTGCGCTTTGGCTACCAAAGCAAGGAAAGGGAAGGGGAAGAAAAATCCTTCTCAATCCGGTGTGGATGGCAAAGAGCGTGACATGTCCAAAGTGAAGTGTTTTCACTGTCATGAACATGGGCATTTCGCCACACATTGTCCACAGAAGAAGAAGAAAAAGTAGGTTGCTAGAGCTACAGCTGGTGAGGCTCTTGCCTCACAATTTGAGCTGGACTTCTCATTGATCGCATGCATGGTGTCTAGTGCATTGGGATTGGGGTGGTATTTTGATAGTGGCGCTTCCTTTCACATGACGGGAGATGCGAATATTTTCAGTGACTTGGTGGAGAAAGATCTCCAGTTGCATGTTGATTTGGGCGAAAATGGACGATAAAATGCGACCAGTATTGGTACCATTACCTTTTAGAGGGAGTCAGGTAAACTCATTCTTTACAAGATGTAGTGCATGTTCCAGGTTTAAAGAAGAATTTAATCTCAATCGCAATGTTAGAGGATAAAGGGGATGATGTTGTCTTTAGTGAAGGAAAATTTTTCCTGCAGTACAAAGCAACAGGACAAGTCAAGAAGGTTGGGATTCAAGCCAAGAATCTCTACAAACTTGAAGTAGATGGGATTTCTACAGAGCTTCCTACTGTTGGGAAGTGCAAGAGGAGCAGGATTTTCATGCAGGTAAGAGTGAACCTCGGGATGTGGAGCAGCCACAAGATGAGGATCATGGAGTGGGAGCAACCACTCATGCAGAGAAATTTTGTGCCAGAAGGGCAGAGGGAGTGCATGAAGCTATACCACCAGGTGAGAGGTGGGGCGACATGCATGGGTAATCCCAAGAGGAGATTTCTGGGAAGGATTCATTGAGATGGTGTGGATCTCATGAATTGAACCTGGCTACGAGGAGCCCACAGAGCAGCAGTAGCATGATCAGTTGGATTGATGCAGGAAGATCAAAGTGACAGTGTCGGATACTGGAGCGCGGTTCAAAGTTGACAGCAAGTGCAGAGTGCATGGGTGTAGAGTTCAACAGTGTAGTGGTTCCTGAAGACATGTGCATTAGCTAAGTAGAAGTCAAAGACTTTGATGATAGATGCATTAGATTGATTGAGTTTTTTGGAGCCTATTCAGTTTCGGAAGAGTTGCAGAGCAGATGCATGGAGTTGCATGGTGCTTGCAAAGGTTGCAGGGCGAATGCATGGAGTTGCACGTCGCATGCAAAGACAGTCCTTTCTTGTTGAGAGGAATTTTTGAAGATTGCAACAAGAAATAGTGAAGGAGGCATCCTGAAACATCATTCCTGATCCTAGTTGGAAAATGATCACCTAAAATAGGTGGGGCCCACACAGGTGATTTTTGTCACAAAGTCTATTTTTAGACTATGTCTATTTTTAGACATCTCGATCATATTCTATGAGTTGCGGGATGTTATTTGTGGATGGTTGATCAAGTTGGAAAAAAAAATGGACTTATATTTTTAGACATATTGGGCGGAATCTATTTTTAGATTGTCAGTCTAAAAATAGATATGTCAAATATTATTAGCTCTTAATAATATTTGGACTCTAAACATTATCTTATTCTCTTGGAGCACTTCAGTTAAGTGCACAGATGTGGCACACGAGCTGACAGAAGGAATTACGTTATTCCTAAGGGTTTAGTGGAACTATTGCATGGAGACTTCAGTTAGAACTCAGGTGACAGAGTTTGGTGGAGTTGATTGAGGAGTTAATGGAGTTGTGTTCAGTTTAACTCAGTTAAACATACTTGAGCTAGTTGTATCTAGTCTAACTGATTGATACACTAGTGAGAGTGGTGTGAATTAATTACTAATTAATTCACTAAATATTAACTCATTAATCAACTGAAGAATACATCAGTTAACTACAGTGCATGGACAATTCAGTGGAGACCAGTGGAGAGGTAGGTGAAAGAGTAAGTGTGACTATCAGTTGTGACTATAGTTTTGCATTGTTTGCACCACAAATTTACTGGAGATGCCTTTAAGGATTGCGTGAGCAAGTTTGGAGCAATTCAAGTTCATCCAGAGCCATTCTTCAGCAGGGATTGCGCAGTAGAGGCAGGCTAGCAGGTGGCAGAGATCTGTGCATGGATTTGCAAGATCAGGCCTGATTAGTGTGTAGCGATTAGATTGTACTGAGAGCTTGTGATAAGCTTTGTATGAGGATTGTTACATGATCTCTATGAAATATATTATATACAGATAGTTGTTGTTTTTAGCTTCAAGCTTTCCCGTAAAACAACTGTTTTAATGTGTGTGAATTTTTATGGTTTAAATGTGTGCATGCAATTGATTTAATTTCTGCATGTGATGATCAATGGTGGAATAGATTATGTATTGTGCATGAAATTAAAATAGTGTGTGATCAGGAGAATCTTGGATATATGCATGCGTAGTGCATATAATTTCTACAGAGGGGACATCGATCCTCAAAATATGGAAGTAGGCCTTATCCCCTTGGGTGGTTCCTTTTTTGTAGGAACAAGAAACCCAAAGGAGAAAGCTTGACTATATCATGATCAACAAACATCTAGCTCTCTGTTATCGAAGCTTCTAGGCCATGAAGATTTGTTTCCTTTTCCGAAACACTTCCAGAAGTAGATCAGCGCAAATATGGGGTCAATAACAGCGCTAATCAGCATAGGTCATAGGCTAAGGATTTTCCATAAGTGTTGGTGATACACTGGGTGGTTGTGCCACTCCAAAAAATTAGGTTTTTTAGGGAGATTCTATTATGTCCCTAGATTACTAGTTTATTCCCTTATTTTTGTTAGTGTAACCCACTTATTGTTATTGTTATACCCCTGTAACCCCCATATTGTTATTATTTTTCCCTTACAATATTATTGTTAGGTCGTCTAGGATTATATTGTGACCCCATGGACACCTATATATAGAAGTAGGTTTTTTCATTTGTATCATCTAAGAATTTTTCATACATGTAATGTAAAGGAGGTTTCCCCCTCGAAGTGGTTGAATTCTAAGGCGTTGATCTCTCTTTTATTCTATTTTTGGAGCTGGTTTCATAACATTTGATATCAAAGCTTTGGATTCTAGGGTTTCGCTGCTCGAAACAGGTCATCATGGAATTTTCTCTATAACGTTCTTTCTACGAAGGTTCAGAAGCTGAAATTTTTAACACGTGAAGCCTAAATCATGAGAAACATCGTGTAAATATTTCTGATCTTGGTTCACAATATTTTTAGAGATATGAGCTATGGAAGTTAGGGTTTTTGCAGCCTCCTAAATTTCATCTAAAAGATGTGACCTTGCGAAAATCTTCATAACTCTCTCTCTAAGCATCGTATTGGAATTCTGTAAAAAGTGGCTGAAATTACACAGAATATAGTTTTATGTGTACCAATTTTAGAGATGGAAGAGGAAACAGTGACATGTGGCACGTCGTACAAGTTTTCTCTACTGAACTAGTCCATAATTAGGTCATTGTGGGAGATTGGACATAACTTTGCTTGAAGCATCCAAATCAATTCAAACATGTGGCATTCGAAATAATATCGAGAGGGATACTACAGGACCAAATTTCAGATATTGAAGATATGAAATCACAAAGATAATTCAGTTTCAATATCGAGCTCCTCAAAAGCAAGAAAAAGGTGTGTATTTTTTTTCAAATTGCATAAGTCTTGCTTGAAAAATTAGTTTGAAGTGATTCCAAGGGCATAATGAAGCACAGATATCAGTATTTGGTTTTAAAATTCTCCCCTAAAAATGATTCAACACCCTTTAAGCCCTCATAATACTCTACTATGAATTATGAAGATGAAGAAGTGCAACATGATATATCAAAATTACAAGAGCAAGTGCACCAAATTTCGCTCTCGCAAAGAGAAACAAAAAATGAAATGGAAGTTTTGAAGAAAAGTGTGGAAGCTAAGATGGATGGTTTGAAGAAGGGCATGGAAGCTAATATGTATGGTTTGAAGAAAGATGTGATGGATGGTTTGAATAATGGCATGGAAGACATGGAAGCTAAGATCGAAGAAAAAATGAAAGACAACATGGAAGACATGAAGACTTATCTAAAAGCACAGAGGGAAGGTTTGAAGGAAGGTTTGACAAATTTAATACAAGAAATGATTCCTAATGGCGAAAATATAGTAGAGGAAGCTCATGATGAGAAAAAATTAAATGCTAATCGTGATTTCATAAATTTGAATGTTGGATGGAAGACCCACCATATTCCAAAGATCAATATGAGGAAGTTTGATGGCAAGGATCCTGTAACATGGATACTACATATGGAGCAATATTTTGATCTCAATAATGTGCAAAACACACAAAAGGTACGCATTGAAACTTTATATTTAAAACAAAATACATTTGTATGGTATCGATGGCTTTACTCCCATAAAACTATTTTCACTTGGTCAATTTTTATGGAGGAAATGATAGCACATTATGAGGATACAAAGAGCAACGCCTTCTTTAGCCAATTGATAAATCTCAAGGTTTCAGTGGTGGAGCACATTAAGGACTTCCAAAAATTGAATATAAGGGTAACTGATATTCCATAGGAACACATGATTGATGTCTTCTTAGGGACTTTAAAGGATAACATCCAACATCAAGTTCACGTTTGGGAACCTGATTCATTGGAGAAGGCATTTAGGTTGGTAAGAAAAATTGAATGTAAAATTACAAAGACAAGGAAGCCTACCACTCACATCTATAAATATGGAAGTGTTGCTACTCCCAAAATTCCACAGCCTGCAAGGTTGACAACACAACAATTGGAAGAAAAAAGAGCAAAAGGGATTTGCTACAGTTGTGATAGTAAATACACTAAAGGTCATAAGTGTGTTGAGAAGAAATTATTTTATACATATTGTGAAGAGGAGGAAGAAAATGAACAAGAAACTTCAAAAGAAGAGGATATACACCAAGAACCAACCCTACAAAAAGAATAAATGAGTCCGACCATATCATGTAATGCATTGGCAGGCATTACCACTCCTCAAGCTCTCAAGATAGAAGGACATATCAAGAAGAAAAAGGTAATAGTGTTGATTGATTTGGGTAGTACCCATAATTTTATTCATTATAATGTAGCCAAGGAATTGAATTTCTTCCTATACCCAAATCCAGAATGTCAAGTGATGGTTACAAATGGAGGAACTATAAATTACCCTAGAAAATTCCATAATATCAAGCTAACCATGGGGGAATAGGTATTAAGTAGTCCAATGCTTTCCATTACAATGGGAGGTGTTGATGTTGTACTAGGATTACAATGGTTACAATATTTGGGGGCGGTAGATTTTAATTTTCAAGAACTTTTCTTGAAATTTTTTTCAAAAGGAAAGGAAGTTGAATTACAGGGTATCACAGGGAATCCCAAAAAGATAATAATCTCTAATGTCATGACAAAGCTTCTAAATAAAGAAAAATGAGGTTTAATTGCCCAATTATGCTCACTAGAATTTCCAACATCAAAATCATCTATTTCTCCATATCTCCAAAAAGTCTTGGACAGTCATTCTAAGGTGTTTGAAACTCCCAAAGGACTCCCACCTATTCATGATCATGATCATGCTATTAATTTGATTCCAAGAAGTGTTCCTCCAAACATAAGGCCTTACAGATATCCTTATGTCCAAAAGGGCAAAATTAAACGTATGATTGCAGAAATGTTAGAGGTTGGTATAATTCAAACTAGTCAAAGTTCTTTGTCTGCTCCAGTAGTTTTTGTGCACAAGAAGGATGGATCATGGCACATGTGTCCAGAATATAGGGAGCTCAATAATTTCACTATTAAAGATAAATTTCCCATTCCTGTAATTGATGAATTATTGGATGAATTACATGGAGCAATTTATTTTACCAAGTTGGGTCTTCATTCAAGATATCATCAAATTAGAATGAAGAGTGAAGATATTCCAAAAACATAATTTCGAACTCATGAGGGTCATTATGAATTTTTGGTCATGCCTTTTGGCCTTACCAATGCACCTTCTACATTTCAAGGGTTGATGAATTCCATTTTCCAACCCTTCCTTATAAAATTTGTGTTAGTATTTTTTGATGATATACTAATCTACAGTAGGTTTTGGAAGGATCATGTTGAACATGTTGATAGTGCTAAAACTATTGGAGGAGAAACAATTATATGAAAAAACCTCCAAATGTTTTTTTGGAGTACAAGAGGTGGAATATATGGGTCATATTGTATCTCACGAGGGTGTTAAGGTAGACCCTAACAAAATTAAATCCATTAAGGAATGGAAAGTCCCAAAAACCATAAATCAGTTTCGAGGATTTCTCGAGTTAACAAGGTATTATCACAATTTTGTTAAGAATTATGGGAGAATAGTAGCACCTCTAACAACATTATTGAAGAAAGATGCATTTTCATGGACTCCTGAAGCAACTAAGGCCTTTTAACATCTTAAAGAGGTAATGTGCCTAACACCAGTCTTAGCTATGCCAGACTTCACGAAAACCTTTATTGTGGAATGTGATGCCTCGGGAAATGGAATTGGGGTTGTTTTGATGCAAGAAGGAAGACCCATTACTTTTTAAATTCATCCAATCAAAGGAAAGTATTTATAGAAAGCTATTTATGAGAAGGAAATGTTGGCAATACTATGTTGAACCCTTAATTAAACTGAGAGGGGGGGGGGGGGTGAATCAGTTTAATGTTGGAAATGATTGTCATTGATGGCAAAGGAGGTAGCAGATGGAGGCAGTTACAAGGAGACAAAGACAGTCAATGGAGGCAGCAAAGAGGAAATGAATACAAAATAACAAACATGAAGCAGAGGCAGTTGTGTAAGAAAACTAAGTTGTGTATGAAGAAGGATTGGTTTCAGTATTATATGGATATTGTTGATACAATAATTCTATGTGAAAGAGCTATGATATATAACCATCTATGCATTAACACTAATTGCACATGTGTATCTGGTGCCAGAAGGAATAAAATTCTAGGGGTGAGGTCAGTGGAGTTCTACGTAAAATGAAGAAAAAAATCTTGAAGATCCCGTTTGTATGTTCAAGTTTGAGAATGTGTTCTCAGTTGTAGAGGGTTTCATTCGGGTTTCTTTAGTAATCCGAATAAGTCTAACCGGGATGCTCCGTGCTCCGCAGTCCAAACTCGTATACGCCGTGGGAGGATATACAAAGCCCGTGAGTTTGAGAATTCCGTATGAATGAGACCCCGTAGTGAGTATTTGAAAGAAATGCAAGAATAAAACTCGCATAAGAAGAACAAACCCACATATGGTGAACTCTAGATCAAACATAAAAGAACCATTTCTAACAACAAACCGTGTTGAAATACGCAGTATGAATGAAGGCGGAACCATAATAGTAACAAATATATATATATATATATATATATAATTGAAATCGTTGGAGAACGGAACCCGGAGTAAAATTTTCGATCGAAACCTGGAGTGGAGAACGAAACCTTGCAAGAGGAACAGTGAAGTGGTTTAGCATGAACAGTAAAATCCGTAATAGATTTCATCGCACTGCCTATCGACCATAAGTGCTATTTCCCAGAGGAGCAGCGATTCCATTGATTGATCAACACGTGTCCTCGACCGACATACCAAAACGTCGTTTAACGTGCGCCTTTGCGCATTAACTATCGTACCAGGACACAGAGCGAAATAGACAGGAGTTGTCAATCTGGTGGGCTGACATCTAACGGTGATCGCTTATTGAACCCGCACGAAGGTTAATAAAGGAGTCTGGAGGTTAAGCCAGGTACAGTGGGCGCGTTTGACTGGTCTTTGACTGTATTGTGGGCCCGGGGTGGAGTCATACAAAATGAATTGGTTTATTTATGTTTTTCGATGTATTATAGTTTTAATATAAGGTTCGACGGAATATTTTAAAAGAGTTATAACCACGTTTCCAAGGTTCGGAGATAATACATAAGTCGGAGATATGTGTAATACATTCGAGTTATTAATATAAGGCGACAACCTTGGTTATAATGTTCGACAATAGAGTTGAAACTCATAAATATATTACATATTACCACGGGTCTTGACATTTGATCAATTACAATATAGTTTAAATATGCGAATGACGGGTTATCCGTGTGAACGAATTGCAGATATTATATACACTGGGATAGTGAACAGGTGATTAAACACAGAGATGACAGTTCGTGAACAAGAAAAATACAGGGATTCAAAAGAGCAGTGAACAGGTGAAATGTACAGATGACAGTAAACAAAGAAGATGCAGAACAACTTCTTAACTGCAGTAGAAAAAGACAAAATCCAGTAAAGCCAAAGTTCAGAAGAGGAGCTAAGTGATATTGAAATATGTAATTAAGAATGTGAATGTAAATTATGTAATTATTTTTTATTGTTTGTGATGCAAAGGCAAGTATCCTAAAGAAAATACAAAACCCCACTGTAGCATGGAAATTTGTACATATTGCTATAATTTTAAAATGAGTTGGATAAATGAAAAGGCAAAAGGCAAAAAGTCAGGACTACTCACTTCAAATTCCCTGAGGAATGTAAAGAGTCATGTAATGAACTCTATATATAATATCACATTGATATGCACAAAAAAAGGTTAGAGAGTGAGAGAGAGCAAACATTGAGAATGCAGAATATAGAAGAATAAGGCAGAGAAGATTAAGAGAAGGAGAGCAGAAAGAGAAGCTACAGAACAGAGCTGATATCTGAAGTAAATCAGCAAACATTCAGTTTGATAAATTGAAGGGATTTGGTGCTCGTTGTAGTCAGCACTGAGGTAGGAGCCTCATGTAGGCTATGCCTATATGAAAAACAAAGGTGAGAGGAGTTGAGCTTGTTTTGCATTACAACAATAATAAGATGTGGTTTTCTCCCTTTATGGGTTTCCACTTATATCGTGTCCGTGCATGATATTTATGTATTGATCTGATAGACATCAGCTTAATACCCGTTGTTCTCATATTAAGTTCACTATATTAAACTAATACTTGTTGCCATATTCTAAGATTACTCACACATTAAATTGGATATGAAATGAAGATGTCAATAAGTTTAATGAAAAGTTTTAAAAGATCGTAAATGTCTGATTTGTACTCACCCCTCTCAGTTTAACTAAAGGTTCAACAATTGGTATCAGAGAAAGTTCCTTTTGTATCAGTCTAACAACTGAAAGGAGATCCCAGACCCTCAAGATGGCTAGTGAAGAAGGAAGCTCAACCAATAAATCACCTTTCTTCACTGGTGCTAATTATGCCTTCTAGAAAATCAGGATGAGAGCATACATAATGTCTTTAGGATTAGAAGTTTGGGATGCTGTGGAATTTGGATACTCCACAAAGTCAACTAATTCAGAGAAAGAAGCTAAACAAAACTTTGTAGCTAATGAAAAAGCAATGAATGCAATCTTAAATGGACTATGTGAAGCTAAGTTTATCAAATTAATGCACAGTAAGACTTCCAAAGATATGTGGGATACTCTAGAGAATATCCATGAGGGAAATAAAAAGGTGAAGACTGCCAAACTTCAAGTATATAGAGCCCAGTTTGAAAATTTAAAAATGAATGATGAAGAAGATGTTGGCAGCTTCTTCTTAAAAGTTGCAAAAATTGTTAATAATATGAAAGCTCTTGGAGAAACCATGCCAGAAAGTATAATTGTTCAAAATATTCTAAGATCTCTTCCATCCAGATTTAATCCCAAGGTGTCTGCTATAGAAGAAACAACCGACTGGGAGACCTTGACCATGAACCAACTACTTGGAAATCTAACAGCATATGAGAAGAGGCTTCCACAGAAGCAACCAAGTACAAGGGAGGCAGCTTTTAAAACATAAAAGAAGAAAGAAGAAAAAGAAGACATATGCTCTTGCTCTGATGAAGAAGAGGCTAAATTTGTCAAGAAACTGGATAGAGGCTCAGGTAGATACAAAGGTAAAATTCCTTTCAAATTCTTTAACTGTGGAAGAGTTGGACATTATGTGGCTAAGTGTCCTCACAAGAATGTAAGAAATCAATCTCAAGAATCAGAGAGAAACACTTCAAAGAACTGGCAGAAAGGAAAGAAATTCAGCAGAAAATCCTTCTATGCTCAACAAGACAGCAATACATTTGAAGACTCAGATGAATCCTCAGGAGAGGAGGGAACCTCTGAATTTTTACTGATGGCCATAGAAGAACTTGAAGGATTCTTGCTAGAAGAAGAAGAAGAAGGGGAAGTCGACCTTGAGGGGGAGCTAAGAAGTGCTCTTGAGGAAATTGACAGACTCAAACTAAAATGCAGAAAAAAAAAAAGAGATTCTCCTCAAATGTGTGAAAGAAGAACAAAATTTATAATTCCTCATGCAACTGAAGGTAAAGCTTGAAGAAGCCAAGAAGATTGAAGATATGTTACTTCAGCAAATCAAGGATAAAACTCGAGAACAAGAGAAGCTGGAAGAAGAACTTGTATGTCTGAGGAAGAAATTAGAAAGTGCCCAATAGAAAGTAACATATACCCTTCTCAAATGACAAGCTCTGGTAAGTTGAATGAAATTTTGGATGCTCAAAGATCTCCTCTAATAAAAACTGGGATATGCTATGAAGGAGAATCAAGTAAAGGCAAGGAAAAAGAAAACAAAAATATAATTTTTGTGAAAGCAAAGAAGGCTGATGAAGCACCTCAAATAATTCCTACAAAAGAAGAAGCATGTAAGGAGGGAGACAGAACCCAGAAGAATCCTCGAATAACAAAGAATGAAAGAAATACTCAATCAACAGAAAAAGGTTCATATACTCCTGAGTTTGTCAAATTTGCAAGCCATCAAAGGAGATTCTTCCCTCCTATAAAGAATGCCACCTGCTATGTCTGCCACAAGTTGGGACACATTTCTGCATATTGTCATGCAAGGAGGAGTAATTAAAACCAGCTAAAGATGCAAACAGTAAAGAGACTGTCTCAAATAAACAACTAGAGAAGACAAACTCACATCAGGTATGCAAGTTGCTTCTATGGTTACTGTTTTTATTGTAAAGAATTTGGCCATAAAATCATCGAGTGTAGAAAGTATGGACAAAGATTGATTTTCAACACTTCAAGGAGATTTATGAATCAAAGAAATTTTGTTCATACTCACAATTCTGCAAAAACTATGATCAAATGCTTTATGTGCAAACAAGCTGGACATATGCCTTTCAAATGTCCTCTAAAAGGATGCAATTCATCACCTCACAAAAGATATCAAACAGAAGGATGACTCCAGTGGAAAAAGAAGGAGAATAAGTGTGACCTGGCTCTAACTACTCAAGATCTGAAAAGCCAGTGGTATTTG
Source organism: Pinus albicaulis (assembly GCA_034641835.2). Taxonomy (NCBI): domain Eukaryota; kingdom Viridiplantae; phylum Streptophyta; class Pinopsida; order Pinales; family Pinaceae; genus Pinus; species Pinus albicaulis. The sequence continues at coordinate 1,217,377,972 of CM076574.1, forward strand.
GACAGTGGCTGCTCTAAACACATGACTGGAGACAGAAGCAAGTTTATAACTCTTGATGAAAATAAATCTGGCAATGTTACTTTTGGCAATGATAAATCAGGAAAGATCAAGGGAAAAGGCTCAGTCAACATAGAAAATGGCAGAGGAAAGGCCCAAGATGTACTATTTGTGGATGGACTGAAAGAAAATTTACTGAGTGTCAGTCAAATGTGTGACAAAGGATGTGAGGTTCTTTTTAGAGCACAAGATTGTGTAGTCAGGTCAAGCACAACAGGAAAGACACTCCTCAAAGGTTTTCGAACAGAGAGTAATGTGTACATAGTGAAAGAGGAAGATGAAGCTTGCCATCTTAGCAAACTTGAGGTGTCATGGTTATGGCATAGGAGATTGGGACATCTCAGTTTCGACCATATCATCAGACTGAGCAAGAAGAAAGTTGTCAGAAATATGCCAGAAATAAAAAGACCTTCAAATACCATATGCAAATCTTGTCAATTGGGGAAACAAACTCACACATCCTTTAAATCTAAAGATGAGCTATCAACAAGAAGACCACTCCAGCTTGTGCACATGGATCTGTGTGGACCTGCTAGAACTAAGACAACAAGTGGAGAATCCTACTTCATGCTGATAATAGATGATTTCTCCAGAATGACATGGGTTGCTTTTCTCAAGAACAAATCAAAAGCACTGGAAAAGTTTAAGATATTCAAAGCATTAGCATAAAATCAAACTGGATCCAAGCTAAAATGTATCAGATCAGATAGAGGAGGAGAATTCACAGATTATGACTTTGCAGACCTATGTAATGAACATGGAATAAAGCAACAATTTACCATTGCAGTGAACACTGCCAGAATGGAGTAGTAGAAAGACAAACTAGATCTCGTTCAACAAATTGCTGCAGCCATGATGCAAGAGAATAATATCAAGCCAAACCTTCAAGTGTACACGTACACAGCAAAGACATATCCTTAATAAAGCTCACTTAAGGTTGCCAGTTGACAAGACTCCCTATGAACTTTGGCATGGAAAGCCAACTTCAATCATACATTTCAGAATCTTTGGAAGCAAATGTTACATAAAGAATAATGATGAAAATCTGGGGAAGTTTGATGCAAGAGAAAATGAAGGAATATTCTTGGGATATGCATCCAAGAGTAAAGGATATAGATGCTACAACAAGACTCTTCGAAAAATTGTAGAAAGTATTGATGTAAGATTTGATGAAGAACTCCCAAAAAAGACAAGAGATATAGACTGCAGCAACTATTCAGAAAATCATGAAGAAGAGGACCAAGATGATGATGAAATAAGCAAGACATCAGAAGATACTGGACTGAACCCGAAAACCCCCTCGAGATACACTCAAAAGAACCATCCAAAATATCAAATCATAGGAGACAAGAGTGTAGGAGTGCAAACAAGAAGACAAACATTTAACCGAATGCATGCGAAGAGGTATACATAGCCATGTTGTCACAAATAGAGCCAAAGAAATTTGAAGAAGCCAGCAAGGACAAGTATTGGGTAAAAGCAATGAATGAAGAATTGGACCAAATTGAGAAGAACAATACCTGTGAACTAGTTCCTAGACCAATTGAGAAGAATATCATTGGTTCAAAATGGGTATTCAAAAACAAAATGAATGAGCAAGGACAAGTAATCAGGAATAAAACAAGGATGGTCTGCAAAGGATACTCACAAATTGAAGGACTTGATTATGAAGAAACATTTGCCCTTGTAGCCAGAATGGAAGCTATCAGAATGTTTCTAGCATTTGCATGCTATCAAAACTTCAAAGTATATAAAATGAATGTAAGATCTTCATTTCTGAATGGAGACTTAGAAGAAGAAGTCTACATGGAACAACTAGAAGGATTCTCATTGACAAAAAAAGAAGACTATGTGTGCAGACTGAAGAAGGCCCTATATGGACTGAAACAGGCTCCTCGTGCTTGGTACTCAAGACTGGATAAATATTTGCAAAAAAATGGCTTTAAGAGAGATGGAGTAGATAGCAATCTATACATAAAAGCCCATGAAAATGAACTCCTAATTGTTGTAGTATATGTTGATGACATCATGTTTGGAAGAAACAGAGATGAACTAGCAAAAGGGTTTGCTGATGAGATGAAAACTGAGTTTGAAATGTCTATGATTGGAGAGCTCAGTTTCTACTTGGGACTGCAAATTCAGCAAAAAAACACAGGTACATTCATCTAACAAAAAAAATACTTAAAGGAAATGCTGAAAAAGTTCAAAATGGAGGACTGCAAACCTGTGTCAACTCCCATGAACATAGGTTGCAAGCTGTGTGCTGATGATGGGTCTGCTGATATAGATAAAAAAATCTACAGATCCATGATAGGAAGCCTGCTGCATCTGACAGCATCAAGACCAAACATCATGCTAGCAGTAGGACTAGTGGAAAGATATCAAGCAGCACCTAAACAAACCATCTTCTCGGGCAACAAAAGAATATTCACATATCTACAAGGAACAACATGCGCATGGACTCCTGTATCCAAAAGCAAAACTTCACTTTATCAAAGATACACAGATGCAGATTGGGCCGACTGTGTGGATGACAAGAAAAGCACAAGGAGTTTTCTATCTAGGAGAAAGTCTAGTGGCATGTATATAAGAAACAAACATCCATCTCTCTCGTCTACACAGGCTATATAGCAAAGAATAGTGATGTTGTACACAAGTCATGTGGATGAAGCAAACTCTTCAAGACATGAAGGTAAGCATTGATGAACCTATCTCAATCAAATGTGATAATACAAGTGCTATAAGTATATCTAAAAATCTTGTACTTCACTCAAAAACTAAACATATTCCAATCAAGTATCATTTCCTCCGAGAACAAGTGGCTCAGAAGACAGTAAAGATGGAGTATGTACCAATGAAAGAATAGACAGCTGATATATTTACGAAACCTCTTGCTAAAAAACCATTTCAATATTTGAGAGATAAACTAGGGGTAGTATCTACAGATGCTACTCTCTGATATAAAGAGAAAGCACAATCTCAGGGGGAGAACAAAAATGAAAATATCATTCTCAGGGGGAGATCAACCAGCAAGGAAAGCATGAATCGGGTCCTCAGGATCAAAGGATAAAGGCAAAAGAACACCAAGTTACTATCCTAGAGTTATCTACATTATTCAAGCATCAAAAGGTCAATTACAGAGCAAAAGGATCAGTATTGTGTTTTGAAACATTATATTAAGAATCTAAAACATAAAAGATGAGTAGTGACTATCATTTGAAGCCTTTCAGCATTTTTGGTTGTTGAACACAATCATACATCTCAAAGTGTTCTCTCAACAAGTCTTATACATCACTATGGAGCAGCATGGTACAAAATCAGCAGAAGAGGGCCTAAACATAACTCAGAGACAGGAAATGCAAAATGCAAACTAGGAAATGAGCAACCCTTTTGCCATTGATGACAAAGGGGGAGGAAAAGCAAAAAGGGACTTCTAATAGGCAAGCAGAAGAAGCAGAGGATTATTGGTGGAGTGTTGCCATCAATGCCAAAGGGGGAGACTGTCGGAAATGATTGTCATTGATGGCAAAGGAGGTAGCAATGGAGGCAACAAAGAGGAAATGAATACAAAATAACAAACATGAAGCAGAGGCAGTTGTGTAAGAAAACTAGGTTGTGTATGAAGAAGGATTGGTTTCAGTATTATATGGATATTTTTGATACAAGAATTCTATGTGAAAGAGCTATGATATATAACCATCTATGAATTAATGACTTAATTGCATATGTGTATCCTTGGTGTATCGAATAAATAAACTCTGTAGTGAGGGTTTTGTGGAGTTCTACAGAAAAATGAAGAAAAATCCTTGAAGATCTGCTTGTATGTTCAGTAATGAGAAAGTGTTCCTGATGAAAGGCTTTGCCTCTGTCTTTAGTAATCTGAATAGAAGTCTAACTGCATGCTCCATGCTCCAGAGTCCAAACTATATGCGCTTGTGGGGAGGATATACAAACCCTATGACGAGAATTCCGTATGAATGAGACCCTGTAGCAGAGTATTTATAAGAAATGCATAATAAACCTCTGCATAAGAATAAATGAAACCATGTTGAAATACACAGTATGAATGGAGGCGGAACCATAGTCAAAGGCGAAACCATAATAGTAACAAATATATATATATATATATATATATATATATAATTAAAATCGTTGGAGAATGGAACCCAGAGTAAAACGTTGGATCGGAACCTGGAATGGAGAACGAAACCTTGCGAGAGGAACAACGTAGTGGTTTAGCGTGAACAGTAAAAGCCGTAAGTAGATTTCATCGCACCGCCTATCGACCATAAGTGGTATTACCCGGAGGAGCAGCGATTCCATTGATTGATCAACACGTGTCCTCGACCGACATACCAAAACCGGCGTTTAACGTGCGCCTTCGCGCATTAACCATCGTACCAGGACACGGAGCAAAATAGACAAGAGCCGTCGATCTGGTGGGCTGACGTCTGACGGTGATCACTTGTTGAACCCACACGAAGGAGTCCAGAGGTTAAGCCAGGTACAGTGGGCACGTTTGACTAGTCTTTGACTGTATTGTGGGCCCGGGGCGGAGTCATACAAAATGAATTGGTTTATTTATGTTTTTCGATGTATTATAGTCTTAATATGAGGTTCGATGGAATATGTTAAAAGAGTTATAACCGTGTTTCCAAGGTTCGGAGATAATACATAAGTCATAGATATGTGTAATGCATTCGGGTTATTAATATAAGGCGACAACCTTGGTTATAATGTTCGACAATAAAGTTGAAACTCGTAAATATATTACATATTACCAATGTCTTGGAGCAATTGATCAATTACAATATAGTTTAAATATGCGAATGATGGGTCATCCGTGTGAACAAATTGCGTATATTATACAGACCGGGATAGTGAACAAGTGATTAAACATACAGATGAAAGTTTGTGAACAAGAAAAATTCGTGATTCAAAGAGCAAAGGAATGTAGTGAAATGTACAAGATGACAAGTAAACAAAGAAGATGCGTAATGCCTTCTAACCTAAAGAGAAAGACAAAACTAAAAGAAAGCCAAAGTTCATAAGAGGAGCCGAGTGATATTGAAATATGTAATTAAGAATGTGAATGTAAATGATGTAATTATTTTTTACAGTTTGTGATGCAAAGGCAAGTATCCTAAAGAAAAAGCCACAAACTCATCAGAGCATGGAATGAGGCTGATAGCTGCTATAACGAAATGAGTTGGATAAATGAAAAGGCATAAGGCAAAAATTCAGGACTACTCACTTCAAATTCCTTGAGGAATGTAAAGAGTCATGTAATGAATTCTATATATAATATCACATTGATATGCACAAGGAGAGGTTAGAGAGTGAGAGAGAGAAAATATTGAGAATTCAGAATATAGAAGAATAAGGCAGAGAAGATTAAGAGAAGGAGAGCAGCAAGAGAAGCTACAGAACAGAGCTAATATCTGAAGTAAATCAGCAAACATTCAGTTTGATAAATTGAAGGGAGTTGGTGCTTCCTTGCAAGTTGTAGCTTGCAGAATTGAGGTAGGAGCCTCCTGTAGGTTGGTTCCTGTTGAAAAACAGTGGTGAGAGGGAGGTGGAGCTTGCCTTTGCATCACAACAATAATAAGATGTGGTTTTCTCCCTTTATGAGTTTCCACTTATATCTGGTGTCTCTGTGCATTATATTTATGTATTGATCTGATATGTATCATCTGCTTAATACCTGTTGTTCTCATATTAAGTCTATTGCTATATTAAACTAATACTTGCTGCTTACATTCTAAGATTACTCACACATTAAATTGGATATGAAATGAATATGTCAATAAGTTTAATGAAAAGTTTCAAAAGATCAAGAATGTATTAAACTGATTCACCCCCCCTCTCAGTTTAATTAAAGGTTCAACATTTAACACATTCATGATCTTTTAAACTTTTTATTAAACCTTATTTACACCTTCATTTCATGTCCAACTTAATATGTGAGTAATCTTAGAATGTGAACAGCAAGTATTAATATAATATAATAGCAGACTTAATATGAGAGCAGCAGGTATTAAGCAGATGATATAAATCAGATCAACACATAAACATCATGCACGGAGACACCAGATATAAGTGAAAACCCATAAAGGGAGAAAAACACATCTTATTATTGTTGTGATGCAAAGGCAAGCTCCAAATCCCTCTCACCACTATTTTTCTGCAGGCACCAACCTACAAGAGGCTCCTACCTCAATTTCCGCAAGCTACAACTTACAAGGAAGCACCAACTCCCTTCAATTTTCCGTAGGCACCAACCCCGCCGCCCATAACCGCTGCCTTTCAAGCTGCAACTTGATAGGGAAGCTTCAACTTCCTCAATTTTTCAAACTGAATGTTTGCTGATTTACCTCAGATATCAGCTTTGTTCTGTAGCTTCTCTTTCTGCTCTTCTTTTCTTAGTATTCTCTGCCTCACACCTCTATATTCTGCCTTCTTTAGATTTACTCTCTCTTCCTTCTCATGTGCATATCAATGTGATATTATATATAGAGTTCATCACATGACTGTTTGTATTTCACAAAGAATTTGGAGTGAACAGTCATGACTCTTTGGCTTCTGTCTTCTTATTCCTTTATCCAACTCATTTTTAAAATTATAACAATATGTACAAATTTCCATGCTACAGTGGGATTTTATCTTTTCCTTAGGATACTTGCCTTTGCATCACAAACAATATAAACAAAAATATTTACATTTTCAGTTACACATTTCAATACCATTCAACTCCTTTTCTGAACCTTGGCTTTAATGGATTTGTCTCTTTTGCTGCTGTTGAGTGACTTTTCTATATATCTTGGTTCACCTCTGTGTCTATTTATTTTTTCACTGTACTTGTGTGCACCAGCTACATATATAACTGCTTTTAAGGTTTTATTCTCAAATACATATGAATCTGGGTGATGTCTGTTCATTACCATCTCTGTTCTCGGGTTCCCTGTCTACATTCTCTGTTCATATATGAGTTTAAACATAATGGTTTGAAACTCACATTACAATTTCAATTGATCCTTTTTCCCTGTACTATTTTTCTACCACTGTCTCTAACTCTTTGGTTCTTGCATGCTCTTATAATAAACCCAATCTTCAGGCTCTTGTAATAAACCCCATCTTATTACTTTAGCAAAGTATATAAATATATATCGTCATGTATGCATATTCTTGATTCAAACTATTAATAAACTGTGGCTTTTGTTTAGCGCCCAACATATATATGGTCACAGTTTTATAATCTTTAAAAACATCAAACTGTATTACATTCCCCACTTAAATATATAATGCTTACTCGAATGTTCAGACCTTGGGAAATTTGAATATATATCTCGAGCTTTAAATCAATTGAACCGCTTATAACGTACCTTTGTTAAACCCATAGACCTTAACAACGAGCAATATAAATTAAACTGGGGCCCAGCGCTAACAATCGACCCGATCTGAGGGCTCATGTTCCATCGTGCTGCAACATCCAATCCGACGGATATCACTTGGGCAACTTGCACAGGAAATAATGCGCGATGGCGCGCCGTATTTAGGTTATCCTTCGTGCACCTTCCTAAAACAGCCACCGTCCGATGGTATCTTCCCAGATCAACGGTATGTATCAATAACGCACCACATCTTTAGTCGATGGTTAACGCGCGATGGCGCGCAGTGGGAGGCGGTTTTCTGTGGGTCCACCTCGCCATGTGTCGAATGATCTATGGAATCGCTCCCAACTCCTCAAATACCGCCCACCGTGTAAAGGTGGTGCGATGAAAACCATAAACCGCCGTCACTGTTCACTCTTCTTGGTTCTGCCCTTTTGGCTCGGGGTTCTGCCTACCTTCGCGTTCCGTCGTCCTTTATTATTTTAAAAGGGTTCTCCTTCTTGCACCGTTCTATTAACGTAGCTCTTCTACGTTTCGCTTAGTATAGGGTTCCGCTCCCTTTTTCACACAGTCCTGCTTTAAACCTTTTTCTTGACCCTGTGTCACCTTATTTAATGGAATTGCTCCAGAAAATACCTTCACAAGTTTGATTCTTAAGTACCAATGTTCTGTTCCTTCGACCGAGCTAGCGGGGAATCCATTGCCCCTGGTTCAATTACATTCACCTTCAATATTTGCTGCATTTATGGGTTACACTAACCGTGATTTCACCAAATTTCTCATAACTTGCGTCTAACGCACTTGGTTTTTCAACTGTGGAATGGAATATATTAGCCCTTGGGATTTATTTTTTTGCTACAATAATTCCCTAACCAAGAGAAGCTTCTCAACCTCGATCTCATTTCGCAGGTTATGCACAAGAGAGTTTATAACTAAACCCTTCTTCTAAGTACTGTGTATGGGACAACATTATACATACCCCAAATTCATAAACTCAGAAAAATACAAGGATACACATATGCAATTAATTCATTAATGCGTAGATAGTTACATATCAAATCTCTTTCACATAGAATTCTTGTATCAACAATATCCATATAATACTGAAACCAATCCTTCTACATACACAACTTAATTTACTTACACAACTGCCTCTGCTTCATGTTTTTTACTTTGCCTCATTGCTGGTTCAGGTACTCCTCCTTTGCCATCCCCTTTGCCATCAATGACAACATTTCCAACAGTCTCCCCCTTTGGCATTGATGAAAATATTCTTTTTCTGTTTGCCTTATAGAAGTGCCTTTTTTCTTTTCCTCCCCCTTTGACATCAATGGCAAAGGGTTGCTCATTTCCTAGTTTGCTTTCTGCATTTCCTCTCTCTGAGATCTTCTGACTTTGTACTCTGCTGCTCCAAACTTTGGATTAAATCTAAAATTCTGACCCTTTAGCCTTTTCTTTAACTCTTTTATGCTGGGTGTATTATTTCCATAATCATTTGACCCTAAGGACCTGTTTTATGCTTTCCATAATCCTTTGACCCTGAGGACCTGGAATGACATTTTCATTTTTGTTCTCCCCCTGAAATTGTGCTTTCTCTTTATATCAGAGAGTAGCATCTACAGATATCATCCCTTGTACTCATTTCTCAAATATTCAAATGGTTCTCTAGCAAGAGGTTTGGTAAATATATCGCCTGTTCTGTTTTGTTGGTACATATTCCAGTTGTACTATCTTCTGAGCCACTTGTTCTGGGAGAAAATGATACTTGGTTGGGATATGCTTAGTTTTTGAGTGAAGCACAGGATTTTTAGATATACTTATAGCACTTGTATTATCACATTTAATTGAGATAGGTTCATCAATGCTTACCTTCATTTCTTGAAGAGTTTGCTTCATCCACATGACTTGTGTACAACATGCTGCTGCTGCTATATATTCTGCTTCTGTTGTAGACAGAGAGATAGATTTTTTTTTCTTGCTTAACCATGCCACCAGACTTTTTCCTAGATAGAAAGCACCTCCACTTGTACTTTTCCTATCATCCACACAAACGTCCAATCTCGCATCCGTGTAAGTCGTCAAAGTGAATCTTCGCTTTTAGGATACCAAAGTTCATTCGTGTTGTTCCTCGTAGATACTCCAATATTCTTTTTCGACCGCGAAGGTGATTTTGTTTAGGTGCTGCTTGATATCTAGCCACTAGTCCTACTGCTAGCATGATGTTTGGTCTTGATGCTGTCAGATACAACAGAATTCCTATCATGGATCTGTAAAGCTTTTGATCTATATCAGCAAATCCATCATCAGCACACATCTTGCATCCTGTGATCATGGGAGTTGACATAGGTTTGCAGTCCTCCATTTTGAACTTTTTCAACATTTATTTTAAGTATTTTTCTTATGAGATGAATGTACCTGTGTTCTTTTGCTGGATTTGAAGTCCTAAGTAGAAACTGAGTTCTCTAATCATGGACATCTCAAACTCTGATTTCATCTCCTCAGCAAACCCTTTTGCTAGTGCATCTCTGTTGCTTCCAAACATAATGTCATCCACATATACTACAACAATCAGGAGTTCATTTTCATGGGTTTTTATGTATAGATTGCTGTCTACTCCACCTCTCTTAAAGCCTTGTTTTTGCAAATACTTTCCAGTCTTGAGTACCAAGCACGAGGAGCCTGCTACAGTCCATATAGGGCCTTCTTCAGTCTACACACATAGTCTCCTTTGTCTGTCAATGAGAAGCCTTCCGGTTGTTCCATGTAGACTTCTTCTTCTAAGTCTCCATTCAGAAATGAAGATTTTACATCCATTTGATATACTTTGAAGTTTTGAGAGCATGAAATGCCAGAACTCACCGATAAAATCAATTCTAAATACAAAGTTCAAATGTTTCATCGTAATCAAGTCCTTCGATTTGTATCCCTCCCTTGCGTACAAGTCTAGCTTTACTCCCGATTACCTATCCTTCCTCATCTGTCTTATTTTTGAATACCCATTTTGACCCTATGACATTTTTCTCAGTGGGTCTAGGAACTAGTTCCCATGTATTGTTTTTCTCAATTTGGTCCAGTTCTTCATTCATTACATTAACCCAAGACTTGTCCTTGCTGGCTTCTTCAAATTTCTTTGGCTCTATTTGTGACAACAAGGATATGTATACCTCTTCAGTTTGTTCTGTTAGCTGCCTTCTTGTTTGGATCCCTGCTTTCTTGTCTGCTATGATCTGATCTTCGGGATGATTCTTCTGAGTGTATCTTGAGGGGGATTTTGAGCTCAGGCCTGCATCTTATGTTGTCTTGCTTGTTTCATCATCATTCTGGTCTTCTTCTTCATGTTTTTCTGATGGACTACAACAGTCTGTATCTCTTGTATTGTTTGGAAGTTCTTCATCAAATCTCGCATCAATACTTTCAACTATTTTCCGAAGAGTTTTCTTGTAGCACCTGTACCCTTTACTTTTGGAAGCATATCCTAGAAATATCCCTTCATCTACTCTAGCATCAAATTTGCCAAGATTTTCATCATTATTCTTTATGTAACACTTTCTTCCAAAGATTCTGAAATGTTTTACTGAAGCTGGCTTTCCATGCCATAGTTCATAGGGAGTCTTGTCACTGTTTGGCCTTAAGTGAGCTTTATTAAGTATATGCACCACTGTGTGCACTAATTCTGCCCAGAAGGTTTGAGGAATATTACTCTCTTGCATCATGGCTCTAGCAATTTGTTGAATAGATCTGTTTTGTCTCTTTGCTACTCCATTCTGCTGAGGTGTCCCTGCAATAGTAAATTGTTGTTTTATGCCATGTTCATTGCATAGGTCTGCAAAGTCATAATCAGTGAATTCACCTCCTCTGTCTGATCTGATGCATTTCATCTTGCATCCTATCTGATTTTCTGCTAATGCTTTAAATATTTTGAATTTGTCCAGAGCTTCCCATTTATTCTTGAGAAAAGAAACCCATGTCATTCTCGAGAAATCATCTATTATCATCATGAAGTAGGATTCTCCACTTGGTGTTTTAGTTCTTGCAGGTCCACACAGATCCATGTGCACAAGTTGGAGTGGTATTCTTGTTGACAACTCCTCTTTGGCCTTAAAGGATGTGCGGGTCAGTTTACCCAATTGACAAGATTTGCACATGGTATTAGAAGGCCTCTTTATTTCTGGCATGTCTCTGACAGCTTTCTTCTTGCTTAGTCTGATGATGTGATCAAAGCTGAGATGTCCCAATATTTTATGCCATAACCATGACTCCTCAAGTTTTCTAAGATGGCGTGCTTCATCTTCCTCTTTCACAATGTAAACATTGCTCTCTGTTCGAATACCTTTGAGTAGAGTCTTACCTGTGGTGCTTGATCTGACTTCACAGTCTTGTGCTCTAAATAGAACTTCATAACCTTTGTCACACATCTGAATGAAACTCAGTAAATTTTCTTTCAACCCATATACAAATAGTACATCTTGGGCCTTTCCTCTGCCATTTTCTATTCTGACTGAGCCTTTTCCCTTGATCTTACCTGTTTTGTCATTGCCAAAAGTGACATTGCCAGATTTTTTTTCATCAAGAGTTATAAACTTGCTCGTTCCCAGACGCCAAGTGTATTACAGCAATATCCAAACACCATCAAGCCAAAAGTCTTGAGCAGTTAGAGCCAAGTCACATTTATTCACCTTCTTTATCCACTGGAGGCACCCTTTTTTTTGGTATCTTTTGTGAGGTGATGAACTACATCTTCTTAGAGGACATTTTGAAGGTATATGTCCAACTTGATTGCATACACAACATTTGATCACAATTTTTGTAGAATTATGAGTATGAATAGAATTTATTTGATTCATAAACCTCCTTGAGGTGTTAAGAATCAATATTTGTCCATACTTTCTACACTTAATGATTTTATGGCAAAATTCCTTACAATAAAAACAGTAACCATAGAAACTATTTGCATACCCGATGTAAGGTTGTCTCTTCCATTTGTTTTCTTGAGGCTGTCTCTTCAATGTTTTCATCTTTTTCTGGTTTGAATTACTCCTCCTTGCATGACAATATGCAGCAATGTGTCCCAGCTTGTGACAAGCATAAGTGGTGGCATTCTTCATAGGAGGGAAGAATCTCCTTTGATGGTTTCCAAATTTTACATACTAAGGGGTCTTAGTATTTATTACATTCTTTGCTACTAGTGGTTTCTTCTGGTCTCTGTCTTCCTTATTACAGGTTTCTTTTGTAGGAATTGTTTGAGCTGCTTCATCATTCTTCTTTGATTTTACAAAACTAATTTCTCTGTCAACCTTTTCTTTGCCTTTACTTGATTCTCCTTCATAGCCTATTCCAGTTTTTATCATAGGAGATCTTTGAGCACCAAGAATTTCATTCAACTTACTAGAGATTGTTGTTTGAGAAGAGTTTATAACCATTTTCTTTTGATAATTTTCTAATTTCTTCCTGAGACATACTACTTCTTCTTCCAACTTTTCTTGTTCCTGGGTTTTTTCTTTGATTTGCTTAAGTAACATGTCCTCTATCTTCTTGGCTTCTTCAAGCTCTATCTTTAGCTGCGTTAGGACTTTTGAATTCTGTTCCTCTCGTACATACTTGAGGATAATGTCCTTTTTTTTTCTGCATTTCAGCTTGAGTCTATCAATCTCTTCCAGAGCACTTCTTAGTTCCCCCTCCAGGTTGACTTCACCTTCTTCTTCTTCATCTTCTAGTAGGAGACCTTCAAGTTCTTCTATAGCCATCAATAAAAATTCAGAGGTTCTATCTTCACTTGAGAGTTCATCTGGATCTTCAGATGTACTGCTATCTTGTTGAGCATAGAAGGATTTTCTTCTAAAATTATTTCCTTTCTGCCAGTTCTTTGATGTATTTCTCTCTGACTCTTGAGCCTGATTCCTTACCTTCTTGTGAGGACACTTAGCAGCATAGTGTCCAACTCTTCCATAGTTAAAGCATTTGAAGGGGAGTTCACCCTTGTATTTACCTGAGCCTCTATCCAATTTCTTTACAAAATTTTCCTCTTCTTCATCCAAGCAAGAGCATATTTCTCCCTCTTCTTCTTTCTTCTTTTCTGTTTTAAAGGTTGCCTCCCTCGTACTTGGCTTCTTCTGTGGGAGCCTCATCTCATATGCTGTTAGATTTCCAAGTAGCTAGTTCATGGTCAAGGTCTCCCAATCAGTTGTTTCTTCTATTGCAGACACCTTGGGATTAAACCTGGATGGAAGAGATCTTAGAATATTTTGCACAATTATACTTTCTGGTATGGTTTCTCCAAGAGCTTTCATATTGTTAACAATTTCTGCAGCTTTTAGGAAGAAACTGGCAATGTCTCCATCATCATTCATTTTTAAGTTCTCAAACTGGGCTCTATAGACTTGAAGTTTGGCAGTATTTACTTTCTTGTCTCCCTCATGTATGTTTTCAAGAGTATCCCATATTTCTTTGGCAGATTCTTTGTGCATTACTTTAATAAATTATGCTTCACATAATCCATTCAAGATGGCATTCATGGCTTTTGCGTTAGCCACAAAATCTTGTTTTTTTTTTTTTTTTTTTCTGTGTCAGTTGCCTTTGGGGCATATCCAAATTCCACAGCAGCCCAGACTTCTATTCCTAGAGACATTATGTATGTCCTCATTCTAATTTTCCAAAAAGCATAATTTTCACCAGTGAAGAAAGGGGCTTTATTGGTTGAACATCCTTCTTTACTAGCCATCCTGAGAACTAGGATCTCCTTTCGGTTGTTGGTAGTACGAAAGGAACCTTCTGCGATACCAATTGTTGAACCCTTGGATGGCGAGAGGGGGGGGTGAATCCTTTAAAAGAAAGAAATGCGGTTGCTATTGTATTTATGGAAACAATTCAAAAGCTACATGGAAATCCAAAGATTATTGTAAGCAACAGAGATCCCATTTTTACTGGAAATTTTTGGACGGAGTTACTTTCTTGTTTGGGTACTCAATTACCTCATAGCTCATCTTATCATCCTCAATCGATGGTCAAACTGAGATAGTAAATAAATGTTTGGAAGGATATCTTCGTTGTTTTGTATCTGATAAACAAACACAATGGGTCAAGTGGTTACCTCTCGTTGAATGGTGGTATAACACTTCCTTCCATACTGCAGCAAAAATGACCCCATTTATGTCACTTTATGGATATCATCCACCATCCATCACATCATCTTTAAGAGAAAATTCAAAGGTTCAAGCAGTGGAAGATCACATCGAGCATTAGCAAGAAGTTCTCCAACTCTTAAAGGATAACCTAAATTTGGCACAAAATTGAATGAAACAATAGGCAGATCAACATCGCAGCGAGAGAAGTTTTGATGTAGGAGATTGGGTATTTTTACGGCTACAACCATACAAACAAATGTCCCTCAAACAAGCTAAGAAGGATAATAAATTATCGCCAAAGTACTATGGTCCTTACAAGGTGTTGCAAAAGATTGGTACTATGGCATACAAATTGGAGCTTCCTGCTTCTTCACGAGTGCATCAAGTTTTCCATGTTTCATGCTTAAAGAAGGTTATAGGTGAAAATCTTCCAGTTCAAACAATATTTCCAGAACTTGATGAGGAAGGAAAAATCATATTGGAACCTGAAGCGGTCACAGAAACAAGAACTCGACAGCTACGGAATCGATCAATTTTAGAGTATCTCATCAAGTGGAAAAACTTACCCACTGAAGATTCTACATGGGAGGATGAGAATTTTATACAGAAGCACCCAGAGCTACTCAAGTGTTGAGGACAACACTTTTTTGAAGGAGAGGGGCATGTTAGGTCCCTATATTACTAGTATAGTCCCTTATTGTTGTTAATGTAACCCCCTTATTGTTATTATTGTACCCGTGGACTCCTATATATAGAAGGAGGTTTTATCATTTGTATCATCCAAGAATTGTTCATTTATGTAATGTAAAGGAGGTTTCCCCCTCAAAGTGGTTGAATTCTAAGGCATTTAACTCTCTTTTATTCTATTTTTGGAGCTAGTTTCATAACAGATTCTCCAGAAATGAGTCAAAGGGAGATTTTTCTTTATACTTTTTGTGATCCAAGGGCATGTGCTCCATGATAGGAAAATTACACAAGGACCATTGTATGAGTTCTCCAAGATCTAGGAACGAGGAGTAAAAGTACAGTGACAAAATGTTGTGTAACAATCTTGGGAAATAAATTCAATGGATATTGTTGGAATGTGTGGTCAGGGGGGAGGGGGTTGGGGTTAGGGGCATGTGTTGGCCGGATAAATCGTTCTTGCGTACAAGACCGATCTCCCTAGTGTCAGAAGACAATCTAGCAACAAACGAACAACTAATTTTGTCTTTCTCTAGATATATTCATTTTACAAATAAATGTTATGAAGGTGTCGATCCTACCTTAGATCCAAATGCTTATTTGCGGTCGTAGTGCTTCCATCGCATCAATAATCCTTCGTCATAACAAGAGCTCTTTTGTCGCAAGAAAGTGTCGTATTGTGCCAACCTGCAATCACAAACAAGAAAATATCAATAGCACCTGTATAACAAATAATTATAAAACATACCTATCATAGTGATCAAGGAATCTATGAAATAAATGATCAAACAATAGCTTATTGAAATAAACAATCGAACGAAAATTTATTGAGAAAAACAGAACTTGATTGTATTAATCTTAAAATATACAGAATAATCTTACAACCTTAGCCTTGATGTTCGAAAGGCCTTCCCGGGGTCCGAAGCAGGAATCTCCTCTACTTTGATAAGTCTTGCACTCTTCCTTCAGGAGCACAAAGAGGTATGTGATCTTTCCTCTCAAAAGCTCAGCAGAAAGAAGTCTAAATCTTAACAACACTTCAACTCAATTATTCTAAAGCTTCAACTCCTCAATCCTCCAATAGTTTTCTTCACTTTTTAACCAATCTTCTTGTTAACCCTTTGAGGCTACCCAATGCCTCCTTTTATAGAGCAGATGAGGAGGTTAGGATTCCACCTTTAAAGGGATAGAATCCTCCTTCAAAGGGATAGGCTCTTCACATCAAGGGATTAGTTCCTTAAGGTGTGGGATACATGCACCTTACTAAAGCGTACTCATCCCCAAAAAATCTCATCCAGAACCTTCTAGAATTGACCAAAATTCAACTTTTTCAGTTTAATTTCGCGCTTTTTTGATCTTACAGGGGTTCCGCAGACATAACACTAGAAAACTACGTTCTAGAATGCAGTTCCTCTTCACATTACCTGCGTACCCAAGGCTTTTTTGAGTTTTAAGGGTTTTTCCTCCAGTTTCAGGGCTTGGAATGAGGAAAAAAGGTTGTAAGACTTGCAGCGGAGGTAAGTATGAGTGTCAATGAGCTCATACAGTCATCAGAATTTCAAGGTGACAATTTTTAGTGTAACAGCATGACTACTTGTTCCTAGTAATTGACATGTTCAATAAGACATATTTTCTCATGCCTTGTGAAAATACCATCAAAGGAAAAGAAGCAACAAACTTGTTCTTTGAACAACTTTGGGTGCACTTTAGTATACCAATGGGTATCATTTCAAAAAGGGACACTAGATTTATCAGGGCATTTTGGACTATACTACTGGATAATATGGTTGCAAATTTGAAGAGTTATATAGCATTCCTTATACATAAACATACATAAATGGAATTAATTAACAAGACTTTTTTGAAATTCTTGAGTGGTTACAACAGAAAACTTTTGTAGAACTGGGATTAAAATATGATCTATATACAACACCTTTACGAGAGAGAAATCCACACAACTATTGCTAAGTGACATTTTGAAAATTGCTTTGAATATTTTCCACCTCACACTTTGATGTTATGTATGGAAAATAAGGTGGAGAGAGGGAGTACCACAAAATTGATGCATTGTATGGAAAATAAGGCAGAGAGAGAGAGAGAGAGAGAGAGTACCACAAAACTAATGCATTAAGAGCAAGAAATTTTGATGATAATATTAGGAAGATCCATTTGCAATAGGATACATTGAAGAAGTCATGGGAAAAATATAAGTCCAAGCATGATCAACAAAGAACAAATAAGTCATTTACAGTGGAAAAGTGAGTATGGTTATGATTTTATAGAAAATGAGTATAGGGTCTTGGTAAGAAGATCAAGGATCTGCAATATTATCTTAAAGATAATGGGAAAGGTAGGAGATAACTCTTGTAAACTTAATCTACACCACATACAAGTTCCTTTACTCAATATTTAATGTGGATAATCTCAAAATCTATGAGCCTTCCATGTTGGATTAGGAGAAGCAAGTCCTGGCTTCCATGGAGGTCTTAACACCAGATGCTCAAGTGGAGTTGGAAGATGACATAGTTTTCCATAAAAAAATACATGACAACAAGATTGAAAGTGCCATTGCCTTTGGTAGATATCATTAATTGGATAATTTCCATGCAAATAAAACTGGTACTCTAGGAAGAAATTAGAGGAAAGATTCCTCATTTGATTTAGTAAATATTTTGGGGACTAGAAGCCTTCTTAAATGAGAAGGTATTATGTAGATTATATCACTATATTATTTTTCATCCATCTTGTTATTTTCAAAGTGAGAGAAGTTAGAGGAATCAACTTGTGAGGTCATTTTAATGGTGGGTCGCCGTTTAGAGAAATGGGTTTGAAACCTTCCAGAGCCATTTTTATGCATCAAAATGAAACTTTTGCAGCCAAATCACTCTATTGGTAGTACGAAACCCTACAATCATAATCTACTCTCAAAATCCTTTCTAATGGTGCAATAATAATGTTAATTGGATTTCATACACAAAAAATATTCCTAGCACAAGTTATCCTACTATGTTGACCACCATGGTACAAGAGGATTTAATGTCATCCCACTCTACTTATGCAAATATGTCTAGCCACATGTGGAATTTCAAGAAGACTTTACAAGGTACAAAATCATTTGCCTAGTTGAGCTGGGGAAAGTGAAAAATAACCCTTAATTGCTTACTGAGTTATGTTAAATATGGGGTTGCTAGGAGGAGTAGAGGTTCCATTCTACGACACTATATATATTCCATCGATAAGAAGAGCAAGTGGGAAAAGGAAGATAAAGAGTAGAATAAATGTGAATGAGGTTTTGTAGTAATCTTACAAGCTATAGGTATCAAGTAAATCCATAGGGAGTACCTCCTCCATTGTACTTAAGTATTTCCATACCAAAGAAAGGAGAGAAAAATAGCCTCATCTTTCAATTGAATTTTCTCTTATAAGGGTTTATCATGGTAAAATTTGTGTTTATTGTGTATGTGTGTGTGTATTTCTTTGTCTTATGTATGTCTCACATTTCAGTTATCTCATTCGTTCAAGTAGAAAATAAACCATTAAAGAATCTAAGATGTAACGGAAAATCAACCTTGATAGTATAGATGTTAGTGGTTTTTCTTAGATTTGTTGTGAATAATTGTTCTAGTAGAATATCCACAAAAGTTTAGATATCAATGGCATTATTCGCCATTTCGATATTGACATTAATAATGATTTCTATGTCATATCCTATGGGTCATGTTTAGCTCATAGATATTATTTATATGGTTTTACATGTCATCTTATTATATGTAAAATATAAACAATTTATAGGGAATTACCTACATCGAAAGTGTTGCTAATAAAAAAATTAACTCTAGGGTTTATAGTTTCATGCTCATGTGAAAAACATGCTCTATCCATCTAATACTAGCATTTTTCATGCCTTATGGCCTCTTTGAATTGTCATTGTTATTTATATTATTTATCACAAGCTATTTTCATAACATCATATTCATAACATCATATCTCCATGTTGAGGTTTTATTTGTCATTAATAAATATTTTAGTATTTCCATGTGTGCATCCTTTGATTAATCCTACATGTATAACAAGAATGGGAAACAAGGGGCTTATAATACATTACATGCTTAAAAATTTTGTATGAATTTCAACGTTGTCTTTGGGGTGAAGTGTGATAACATTATTTGTCAATAGAGATTCTTTCGGGTGAAGTGTGAGAACATTATTTGTTAAGAAATATTCTTTGGGTGAAGTGTCATAACATCCTTCTTCAATATAGGAATTAATGTTATGCTTATTTTGATTTGTGGTTATTATATATAAAAAACTAGTGTTAGTATTTAACATTTTGGTTTTTTTTAAATAAAAATGTGATTTTTTATTATTTAACATGTGTTTTTAAATACGTAATTACACTGAAGATACTGAAAAAAAAAAAATGAAGAGCACTATCTATATATATATATATATATATATATATATATATATATATATATATATATATAATAATGATTACCTGAGAGAAGTGTGAAGAACATAAATTTTTCCGAGACGCAAAAAAACCCACCAAAACTTAAAATCACCATTTCCACCCACCAAACCTTAAAATCATGAGGCCCATTTCCACTCTTTGTCGATTGTTCTCATCAATTTCTATATCATTCGGCTTCTTTGATTGTCCTCATCAGTTATTACAGTACCATACAATTCTCGGAAAGGTTACAAAAGCTTCATTGCAATTCGCAGAGGTAACTTCAACTCTTTGTCAGCATAGTTGAGCTTATTTTAACCCACAATTTAAAGGGAAATCTAGAAGTGAAATGAGTCTAATATGTGAACTTTAATGCAATGGTCATCATTTTGTTTCTGCAGCTACGCAAAATTACAGGGAACATTATGGCACAAGGAAATAACAAAAGTCAAAAAGAGCGCAAAAATGAAGAAGGATGTGAAGTTCGTGTAGATGTTGCAGACACAAGAAATCCTAGTAATCGAGTTTCTCATATGAAGAATAAATTCGTTGGGTTGATATTTATGTGCACTTCTAGATTTCCGATGTCATGTTTTTGGCATGCCATCAGTCAAAATGGAGCTTGTACGAAAGGTTTACCTCGGAATGCCATCAGTCAAGTGCACATGTCGAGACCCATTTGTTTCATATCATGTTCCATCATTCCTTCTGAGTACATTTTTCCATATTATGCTCCATCATTGCCTCGGGGTACAATTTTCCCGGCTGGAACTAGAAGTGCTAGAATTACTCCATGAAGTTAAGACCCATTTGTTTCATATTATGCTCCATCATCAATTGTCTTAGATTGATTATTGCATCTCTATGGAATCCGTAATTAATTGGTGTAACGTCAAACCTCTTCATGGTGTCAGAGCGTGGATTAGGTTCCATTCTCCCAAGCTGCGTTTGAGAGGGGTGTTGATTCCCCTGAGCTGCGTTTGAGGGAGGTGTTGGAGTAATCACCGCACTTCTATGGAATCCGTAATTCCCACCCTATGGATCCTAGTTACTGGTTTGGAATTTTACCAATACCTATGGGTTTTGGTGTAGTTATCGATTTGGAAGTTTACCAATACCTATGGGTTTTGGTGTAACGGAAAACCTTTTTAAATTTCCCCCGATTACAGTTTTCCTTGCTGGAACTAGAAGTCTTAGAATGAAGGTAACTGGGTTATGATCTAAAATTTTGAACTCTGGCAACACCTGGAGGTGTCATATAGCATACAACTAATGCCCATTTTCTCTATGTGCAGATTGGCTTTCGTATCGATATAGATTATGTGCCATTGTATGAGGAAGTATTCAAGAAGGCCATCAAAGATAATTATGTCGATGGAGGAAACAAATTCAAGTTTGAACTGAGTTCAAAGCAGGTGAGTATGATCCCATAATTAACATGAAGAATTTAATAATAACGTGAATCCATCATGTGGTGATTAATTATATTGTATTTATGTATTGTATTGCAGGTGAAAAATCTTTCAAGCATATTTAGTTCCATGGACTCGAATGTTGCAAGAGAAGAGAGACCTGACAGGCAACATAAAATGAATGGACATGTCAGTGATTTAGATTTTGTTGCTGAAAGAGAGGAGAGATTGTTAAGGGAATCAAGATTGTTAATGGAAGACGCTGCAAGAAATAGAGAGGAAGTTGGCTTCGGATTATTAAGGGAAGAAGCTATTAGAAATAGGGAATTAGAAAGATTGAGAGCTCAATATGAATATGAATATAAGAGAGAGGAAGGCTTGAGATTATTAAGGGTCCAACAAGCTATTAGAAATAGGGAATTAGAAAAAATGCGAAGTGAATATTTAGGTAATGTTGATGTTGGGAATGTGTAGTATAACAGGGCATATGCCCTCTCTTTGCAGACGGTACATGATAACCCTCATCATCCAGATCCAGTTGATCTTTCTCAATATCCTCTGCCACATGAAGGCAACATTAATATTCGTGATGACCCAGTGCCAGTCCCAATCCCAGCAGTAATTCCTGTTGAAAGAAATGTTGTTCCTCTATTATCTAGTGACCTACAGCTTTTTTATCAACCATTGGAATCCTATGGGACAATCCATCGGATGTGATCATTAGCGCCAACGCAATAGTGGCTGCAAAGAAATGATCTGATAGCTAATTTCCACTACCATTCCACTCATCCACAATATGATGTGTATCAATAGAGAATCAATGTGGATATGAAGCGACGTAGTGCACATGGGCCTGATGTTTATCAAGAGAGGATGGAGATGGACATGAGGCAGAACGATCCACAATTTTATATTAATCAACAGAGAGTGGATGTAGATAGGATGCAGCGCATCAGGGATTGGGTTGGGGATTTATATCATGATGAAATGAAGAGGCCATAAATTGATTAAGGAGATATTTATGTGTATAGTGCCTTTTTATTTTTTTTGACGGTTTAGGGACAATAAATCAATGCTTTAGCCACAGGAAGTACGCTAAAGAGACTTTGTTTTTGTCATTCCAAATTTTAATTGCAAATTATCTTGCTAATGTTATTGGCATGAGGATTGTAGTTGAGAATTTTTTTTTATAATGTCAATATTTCACGGGAATTTTGAGGTCTAAAATGGGTCTCCTAAGGAAATTATAAAATAATAGTGGAAATAATAAAATAAGATTTTATTACATCATCAAATTTTAGAGGGAAAAAAAAAACAACTCGTATTTTCAACTTATCTCCCAAATATTTTGCTCAAATTTCGAGCGGGAGTACTCATTGGATGAAAAATTTAATTCCTCGTCCAAGGAGTACCCATGTTTCATACTTTCAATGGATTCTGCTACACGAAAAATGAGAAATACATGAAAAACGTGATTGCAATCACGTTTTTTCATGTATTTCTAATTTTTCATGTAGCAAGGTTCATCAAAAGTATGCAACATGGGTACTCCTTGGATGATTAATTAAATTTTGCATCCAACAAGTACTTCCAGTCGAAATTTGAGTAAAAACTTTGGAATATAAGTTGAAAATATGAGTTTAAAAAGTAATTTTATTATTTTATTATTCTTTAATATTTTTACCCTTTTACTTAAAATATGTTGAGTTATCCCCCATGGTTGACATCATCATCTTGAATCCTATTGGTTCTTATGAAGTTTATTTTTGTTGTACATTTTTCTCAGGAGGCCCAATTTAGACCTTAAAATTCCCCTAATTAATATGTGATATTCTTTATTATTGTTCCCTTATCTTCGTTGAAGAATTAATATATCCCTGAAATCTATATTTTTACTCAAAAATTGTTCCTATAATTCCAATTATAATTGGTTCAAATAAAAATAGGGTTCCCACATTGGAACAACAACTCGGTCAACCTAACTCCCTTCTCTCATCACTCAACATGACAAGGTCACAAGGGTCAAGAGCCACGACAATAGGAAATCTCCCGATGGGTAGGGTTCCAAAAATAAAATTTTGACTTTGTTGGCGTGTAAACCACTTTTACCAAACTAGTTATATCATGGGTTCGTTAGTGGTGTTCCTACCCTCTCAATTAAAGGTTGATGTTCAAGCGGTAGGCATCAATCGATCTCGACTATCATTCCTTTAATAACCTCAATATTATTTATGGAGGTCTTGTGGCACATTTGGCTAATGGACTCATCTTGATAAATTTCTTGCTATATTGATGGTATTGGCTTGTTGGACCACTTAACTCTTTGACAAGATCAGTGGCCAACAATATGGTGGCAGGGTTCCAAGGGGCTAGAACCATGGTTGGGTCAACCAAAATAATATTGACGTGCCCATTAGCAAGGTTAAAAAAGAACATGGGCTTCAATGGTTAGTGCCAACCCAACAATAAGGTTTCATGGCTGGAACCATGACTGGATCAGCTAGTTCTTCGCTGCTCACTAGATTTTGAGGTTAACATAGTGCCAACGATGAGTGATGGGCAATAAAAGGGTACCACATCAGAGTTATGGTCGGATCAACCAATCCATTTTCACTTCACCCATTACAAGGTATTAAGGTATGAGAGTATTAGCATTTGGTGATATTTTGGCCACAAGGTTCCAAGTCTAGAACCTGCATGAAACCGCCGGAATTCTACTATCACAACATCCTATAGCATACCAAGTCCCAGATTTCGTGACCGATGAAACCACCGCCAAGTTAGAATGTGTTTTAGAAGAAAGGAGATTATTCTCTCTCGTTCAACTCCCTGATGATGAGATTCAAGGCAGCCATGTCCTGGACTTCAAATTCCAGTGAGTTAAAATCACAAAGGCACATATATAAATTCATGTCTCCTACAAGCTACGGCCAAGGGCCTAAATCTAGTACTTCTAGATGTTGTACCCTGAAAAATAATGAAAGGGGATCTCAAAGTGCACACATGAGGACTACATGACTTGATAGGGATATTTTAGACTATCCTCATATGTCACCATTCCACTAAACAAATTCATCTATTTAAATTGTAGTTATTATCATCAAGAAGAGAGCACATCACATAGTTAATCACATTATTCATGAACTTATTTCACACCAACACAACCCAAGGTACCCAATCATTGCATATCATGTAAAATAACCTATAGATCATGAATATGGCATTGAACTGCCCAATTCCAATATTCCATATAATGAAAGGTTTATAAAATAGGGAGCTTCATAACACAAACATTCATCAAACCACATACACATAAGATAATTTATAACCCCTCAACCTAGCATTGAGTCCCAAGTAGTTATTCATAAGCATACATGACCATGCATTAATCATAAGCACAAAAAGGAATACCGCAATCCATAGTCCTAACATGCACAAACAATTATACTTATCCATGTATGTTTAAATGGATGGAAATTAAAGGAGGGACTTCCACTTTCCACCCAACCAAGGGCAGCTATGCTGCAAATTTCTTGCAACTTACCACCCCAAAGTTGGTTCCACAATTTGAGGAGTTTCTTGCTCAAGGATTTCACATCAAGGGCTTGGCTAGGCATTCAGATGGTGGAGTCTACTATCCTATCGGCTTATCAATTTTTCTTTAATAGTAAGCACCATAGTAACTCGTTCACCTCTTTAGTCCTCCCTCTAACCACTCAAGCATAAACATACAACCTAGCGGTCTCAACACATCAATATAAGGAATGAAACCCAAATATCTCAACACATGGCTCAATAAAAAACTCCAACATTACTCCTTGAGTTCAACACCTAGATTTTTACGCTCTCGAGCATCCATTCAAGGGATTCTCTCCTCCCTTCACCGCGTCCACCTAAATTGTAAGTTCTACTATGTTATTGTTTTCTTATCTCCTTATATTTTTCATCTTTCCTTGCATCTCTTCATGTACCCAAGAAAGTTTTGACCCCTTCTTCCACCTTGCTAAGGAAAATAAAACTATGGGGACTTTCCCCTCTCCCTTTTTCCAATAGAATCTATTTTTATCTATCAGCAAGTGGTGCGATCAACTATGCCACCTCTTACATATTTTAGGGTTAGTGGCATTGCCCTCAACTTCTCCAATCCCTTATGGTATATTTTGAATTTTTTTAGACCTAGGTTTTATCATTTGTGCCATCTCCTACATATTTTAAGGTGATTGGCATTTTCCACCACTTCTCCACTCTCCCTCGAGATGTTGATCTGTAAGTTAGTCCATTGTTCTGTTGTGATTCAATAAATTTTAAAATCATAATCATCATATTATCCAATTGTAGCCTCCACAATGGGATTATTGTTGGCTTGAGGGGTCCTAACCCAGGTTCAGAGTTGAGGTTAACTAACAAAACCCTTTTACTATTGGCCCTCTTGGTAGTGACCTTCTTATGCAAGTCAAAGTCTCACCCGAAGCAGTATGGGGGGGTGTTGGAACCAAGTTTCCACAACCTGAGAGAGATTTAAATGATGTATGTGCCCTTAGATCTAAAACAGTCATGAACAGACCTCCGCAACAGAATCCCTACCCAGGAAACCCTTACAAACTGATTTAGGTCAATTATGCAGAATATCTTGTGCACAGGTTAAAACAGATTCCATAAGCCAGGTAATAGCTCTTAACAGATAGTATCAAAACCCAAAACACTAGATCCATTCAATATCCATTTATCTAAAGCCAAAAGTAGTTGCACAATCGATCTAAACACAGTTAACACGGAAATCGGAAATAATATGAAAAAACGATCATAAAGTAAACAACAGATGCATTTCAGACTTAGATGTCATAAAAAATAGTTCTTTATTCATAAACAGTTCAAATCTTCCTTACACAACCTTTAGTTCACCCGCACAAATAGCTAGCAGGGTCCACACACAGCTAGTAGGAGCATTTTACCCAGACAAATCCACACAAAATATCAAAACTTAGACAGGTCTATCATCGATCATTTACTTCCTATCCATAACTGACTTATCTGACTCCTATTTATACTTTTTCCTGCGCTCATATTAGGTCCGCAAATCGTGGTTTGGGGCCCCTAGTTCTACCCTTTTAACCCATTACAACTCATGAAGGCCTTTGACCCACCGCAAATCCCCTTGACTTATGCTGCACACGACTAAACTTACAAAATATTTACAACAATATATCAAAATTGTCTTTAAAGCTAGGACTTAGGGGATCCCGATCCAACATACCCCCAACACAATCTTGTGACTCGTCTCGAGTCATAGCGGCATTGGGTTCTTCATCTTGTTCTGGAGCTCTTCAATGGCAGCAACAAAGGGTTCCAAGACACCCGCATTTTGATCCGCTGTGCTCTGTGCGACCTCTACTAGCTTCTGTGAAGTCGGCCCTTCTGCGGCCAGGGTGACACTACAAGGTCTGATTGAGGGTCCTTACTGAAACATCCAGGTCCTGAGACAACTTTATCACCTCATTTGCCCATAGCTTCATGTTATCAGTGACAATCTTCTTCTTCTATTGGAGCTCCTCGACTTCATCTCGTAGCAGCTGACTGGTCTGAAGGCAGGCTATGCGCTGGGCAAGAATGAACGTGAGTAAGGCATCCTACAGATCATCGAACTCCTCTGCCTTGGAGCGCAGCTCCTGAGTAATATTTTTGACAAGTGGATCTGTTTGCACAAAAATCCAGTCCCAGGGCGGTTTCTAGTAGCCTTGAGCCCTTGTCGACGTTGGCTGAAATACTTACAGATTAAACTTTAACTAGGGTGGCACGCTATGCATTAGGGGAATTTTGAGGTCTAAAATGGGCCTCCTAAGGAAATTATAAAATAATAGTGGAAAAAATCAAATAAGATTTGATGACATCATCAAATCCTTAGAGGGAAATAAAACTTTTTCAACTCATATTTTCAACTTATCTCCCAAAGCTTACTCAACCAAAGCTTACTCAAATTTCTGAGCGCTCAAGGGATGCAATTTACCTCCCATCCAAGGAGTACCTATAGAGAAGGCTGATAACTTACTATTTAAAATGAGAAATACATAAAAAAAGGTGATTACAATCACGTTTTTTATGTATTTCTCATTTTTCGTGTAGTAGAGTTCATCGAAAGTATGCAACATGGGTACTCCTTGGATGAGGAATTAAATTTCGCATCCAATGAGTACTCCCACTCGAAATTTGAGTAAAAATTTTGGGAGATAAGTTGAAAATACAAGTTGAAAAAATAGTTTTATTATTTTATTATTTTTTAATATTTTTACCCTTTTATTTAAAAAATGGTGAATCATCCCCCATGGTTGACATCATCATCTTGAATCCTATTGGTTGTTATAAATTTTATTTTTGTTGTACATTTTTCTTAGGAGGCCCATTTTAGACCTCAAAATTCCCCTAATGCGTGCACCTTCAGAGGAGTCTTAGGCTACAGCTTAGCCTGCAATGCAGCGATTTTCTGTTCAAATTCTTCCTTCACCATCTGTATTTCGGATTTGGAGGCCTTGAGCACGGAAACCAGGCTTTCAATCTTAACATGTCGCACGGCAGATGCCGGGATGAAGACTTCAGGAATTTCTCTGCACAATCTGTCTATCAGGTTCTCTAAGTCCGCCCGCTGAGCCATGACCGCCTGTTGCGTTTTTTGTGTCTGGATAAATTCAGTTGCTTTTGTGGTGGTTTTCTGCTTGGATTTGCTTAATTTCTATTTTGTGCATGCATCCCTACTCTGTAACTCGGCGGAAATAAATATGTGGAGAGCGTGTGGCTTTCTGCTGAGAAACTTTGCGAGATCAATGTCGACCTCAGGGCGGGTTTTCGCCTACGCACACAGCTCTGGATGTTCTATTGTCACCGCAGCGCCCAGGAAGGGGCGGATTCTACTCTCTAATGTTGTGATGATCGTGGTGGTTGGTAGGCTCGCTTGTACCAGCATCTCTTGATCTACGCTCGCTTGCAGATTTTCCGTCTTCAGTTGCAAAACCTGCAGTCCTGATTGCAAGGCCTCCACCGTGGCCTTGTACTACTCCTCCATAGAATTCCATATGTCCTCAGACACAAAAGTGACTACGTCCACGATCTTATCAAGGTCCTCTTCTATTAGAGTGACCCCTTCATCCCCTCCGGCCTTGGACCCCTTTCTCTTTTTGCAAGGACCTTTTCAAGATTTTGTGCCTCTCTTGGTGCCGCGTGGAGATTCAGCACCATCCCCATTTAGCCCATCTAAACCTCTGGGGTCCACATCATGCTCTCCTCCCAGATCATGTTCTTGATCTTTCTCTATTTCAGGCTCCTTATCCACTTCTGATTCAAATTCCTTTCCACCAATCTTCTCAGCGCCTGTTCCCACCTATTTCTCAGTGCGCAGTTCACTTTCTTTCTTTGTGTCCTTCGGAGCTATATCTTTGCCTGATGTGGATGGCGTAATGGGTTGGGTGGATCCAAGCCCGACTTTCCTCGTTTTTGGCCAAGTTTCCACAACCTGGTCAACTTTTGCTTCTGTTACCATGAACAAAAAGGTATACCATACAGGTTCCTTGTGTGCCCTGATCTGCACATTGTGCATGGTTACATGGAATTCAGTGACGCTCTTGTATTTCTCATACATTGCTGGCAAGATTCTGGGTCGGGAATTGATGGTAGTGGCCAACGTGCGTTCAAAGCGTACCCAGAAGATCTTATTTTCCTTTACGCATTGGGGATCATGGGAATCCCATAGGTTGGCATAGCGCGCCCTTCGCATATGCCCAACTCTATCTCGAGGAGGACTGCATCTGTCGGAGTCTCCCATGCTACCAACGCGATGAGCAATAGCATCCATGAGTAGCAAAACTGTTTACCTAGCTCCTGCGCCTCGCGCACATTATCCAAAAGTTCCTCACAAAGATACTAGGACGAGTTATAACTGACCCCTTTCTCACATTGCCCTGCCAAATCAATGACGTGTGTCGAGACCGCCTTTGGGTGACATTTGCGCATTAACTTTCAACCGAGTACTAGAGTGCCCAGGCACACTCCCGAGTCAGCGATGGTCTGAACTAGGAATCCCCTTTTTTCCCTCTCCACCTTGTACTTCTTTACATCTGTCACAACCTTGAGCTTGTTTCTTTTTCTGAATCATGTCATTGGATGAGGCCCCTTATTGGGAAAACCAGTGATCTGATGGATCAGTGCGATGTCTATCAGAATTCTCCATTGAATCCACAAACAACCATTGTGGAATAAGGCCATTAGTTGGTGCACACAGATGTTGGTGATTGGGTACCTTCCAAAATGAGGAAGCCTTAGCAGATTTATGATTCTGGCGTTGTTCAGCCTGCGCACCCATGGCATTGGCTCAACCTTCGGCACCTCTTCATAGAGCACTCGTTCCAAATAATTCTCCGGTGCTAGCTCAGGGAATGTGTCTTCATTTTCCAAATCATGGTCATCAAACTTGATATTTTTTATTTTTCTGAACATATCATCAGCAAGGGGAACGTCCTTGGGATCAAGGGAATCTGGAGGCATTCCCACATTGAATCTACATTCTTTGGTGCACGCGTGGAGGACTTGCGCAGCTTGACATATAACAGCTGCCAAAAGATGGTTTCAACAAACATAGCCTCCTCTGTGACACTCATTGGTCTCTTTGATGGATCACCGATGGAGGACCGATCCTTAGTGTCCTGACATAGGGACGTCACATTTCGTGGAGAGGTATGCGGCTTCGAGGAAGCCCATTTTGACATTTTCCCTTTTCCCTTAGACAATGTGGATAGAACTTCTTCCACCTTAGGTATCACCTCCCGAATTTCATCTGATCCCAGCTCAGTTGATGCAGTGAAGGGCGTAGAGTGCTCCTCCGTAGGGGCGGTGGATGTTATTCTCGATCGAAATATAAACTCTGGATTATTGATGTCAGATGGGGTTTATCGGCCAGACATACAGGACCCACATAAAATGCTACGGCATAAATCATGGATAATATCAGGGCGCAAAATATTCAGAAGGCAAAGGAACCAATTGTGACCCGCGTCGTTCCTTTTATAAGCCATCCAAGGTAAAAACGGTCGAATTGTCATTAATTTCCACTTACCTTTGTAAAAATGGTAAAAAATCCTCCAAGATCACCTCATTAAATGCGAAAAACCCGCTCCATCCAACGGAAAAAATACTTTTTCACCCAGCTTCATTGTTCCAACGGCTAGTTTCTTCACCTGCGCATCACCCCTGTGCTTCTCTTGCACCTATTTTTCCCTTCCCTCTGTGCTGCATGTAGACCCTTTTATTCTGATGCTCTGACCATATAGTCATTTGGTCGGCACCAGATTATCTCTATATGGCTTTAGATGGCTTCCATTGAAATACCCGGGAAGATTCTCACCGTGCAGTGTGGCCAAGCGCACGTCACTGCCATCGTTGATTTCCTTCACAATATATGGCCCGAACCAATGCTTTCTAAACTTTCATGGGTGGCACGCAAACTGACTATCGTATAACAAGACCGATTCTTCCTCCTTGAACACCTTCTGCCTGACGTGCCTATCATGCTAGTATTTTTCATGCGCCTTTTGCACTTGCTGATGAAAGTTAGCAATGAACTGATCTTCTTCTAAGTCAACGAGTTGCGCCAACCATTCCTCCATAATGTCAGGCTCGGCCATATTAGTGAAAGTTGTGATGCGCAGGCTTGGGACAATATATTCCATTTGCATGATTGCTTCCTACCCATAGACCATCCTGAAAGGTGTTTTCTCTGTCAACCTCTTGCATGTGGTCCTATACGCCCATAACAGAGAAGGGATGTGCACATCCCAATCATTCCGATTGGAATTACAT
Source organism: Pinus albicaulis (assembly GCA_034641835.2). NCBI lineage: Eukaryota > Viridiplantae > Streptophyta > Pinopsida > Pinales > Pinaceae > Pinus > Pinus albicaulis. The sequence goes on from CM076574.1 coordinate 1,217,408,930, forward strand.
ATCTCTTTGAGTGTGTTCTCCAAGATTTTGTTGAAAGCTTCTACTACGCCATTTTCTTGTGGGTGATAAGGGCTACTCTTCTAGTGATGGATCTGAAATTCCTCTGTCAAAGCTTCAATTTTTTTGTTAACAAAGTGTGTACCCCTATCACTCATCAAAATCTTTGGGCATCCAAATATGGTCAAGATGTGTTCAAAAATGAAGTGCGCAACAATATCTGAAATAAAATCCTTAACGACCTTCCCATCTGCCCATCTGGTTACATAATTATTGGCAGTGATGATATAGCGCGCTCCTGTCTTCTTCCCTGGAGGGTTGATTGGTCCAACGAAATCTATAGCCCATTTATCAAAAGCATGCAGGGCCATCTGCGGCTGCAGGGGCATCTCATCTCTACGTGAGGACTTCCCTGTCCTCTGCTTTGCATCACAGGCTTGGAAGTATGCATATGAATCACTGTGTAGCATGGGCCACCGTAACCCAGCTCGCAACACCTTCTACGCAATGGCGTTTCTAACATAGTGGCCTTCTGCCACCCCTCCATGATCCTCAGCAAAGATATCTTGCCTTTCATGTTCCAACACATATCTCCTCAACACTTCATCTACCCCTAGCTTATACAATTGACCCGCAATCAAGGTAAAATTAGCTATGCATGCAACCAACTCCTTCTTTTGTTGTACTGAATATTGGTCAGGCGCGCTTCCAATGGTGAGGATGTGAATAATATCAGCAAAGTTCTCATCAACCACCTTGATAACAAAGAGCTGCGGATCGGGTAACCCCTCCTCCATACTGGTTGGTTCTTCCCCATTTTCGATTCGTGACAAATAATCAGGTCCGGCATTTAGTCTTCCAGGCTTCACAATAATTTCAAAGTCATACCCCTGAAAGAGCAGCAACCATCCGCGATCTTCCTTCCCAACGCAGGATTATTGACCAGGTATTTTAAAGCAGAATGGTCAGTGAACATTTTGAAATGCCCTCCTATCAGATAGTGCCCATATTTTTACAGAGCATACACCATGGCCATTCCTCCCCTTTATGTGGTTGAGTAGTTGCGCTCTACACTAGAGAGCTTCCTACTGGAAAAAGCAACAGGGTGGTCAATGTCTCCTTCTCCTGGTTGCGCTAAAACAGCCCCCAGTGGTATACCAGATGCATCCACATGCACATGAAAAACCTTAGACCAGTCTGGGAATATCAAGATATAGTGACCATTTTCTCCTTTAGAAGCTCAAATATCTGCTGACATTCTTCATCCCAGAAAAATAACACATTTTTCTTTAGCAAATTCTCCATCGACGCAATGATCAGAGCATACCCTTTAATGGACTTCCTGTAATAACCAGTGTGTCCTAGGATGGAGCGCAGTTGTTTCTCATTAGTAGGAACTTCTAGGTTGATGATAACTGCTATCTTGGCTGGGTCTACCATAAATCCTTGCTGGCATACTATATGCCCTAACAAAATTCCAAAAGGAATGCAGAATATACATTTCTTCAGGTTAAGAAAAATCTGGTGCTTTCTACAAGTGTCAAGCATCATGCGCAAGCTTGACACATGTTTCTTTACCAATCAAAATACTGTCCAATCATCAAAATATACCTCCAAGAATTTACGCATAAATTCTTTGAACAAAGCCATGACTAAGCATGAGAAGATCGCCAGTGCATTTTTTAATCTGAATGGCATGACAGTATATTGGAAAGGCCCCCACTCTGTTGCGAAGGTGGTCTTGCTGCAGTCTTCAGGCGCAATTTTGATCTGATGATACCCCAAAAATCCATCATTAAATGAATAAACTTCTTTTCCTCCTACATTATTCAATATTTCATCAAAAAATGGAGTAGGGAAGGGGTCATGCACACAGCCATCATTCAACTTGCGCAGATCTACACAAATTTGTATCTCTCCTTTGGTCTTCTTCTCTTGAACCACCATTTGTATTACCCAATCAGACTATTCTATGGGCTCAATGATGCATGCAGCCACCATATTTTCTAATTCCTCCTTTACTTTCTGCTTATATTTTGGATTCAATCGATATGGTCACTGCTTGATAGGGCACACATCTAGCTTCAATGCGATCCTCATAACACCCAGGTCCCCTACAATTCCCTTGAGCTCAAAGAATTTTGTAGGAAATAGATCTTGATATTCTATCAGTAGCTCCGCAATCTTTCCTATTGTATCATCATCCCAGTAATCCCCAATTTTGGCCAACTTGGGCCACTCTTCTGTCCCAATGTTGACTTCCTTTAATTTCAGAGGCTTAGTGACATCCACCATTTCTAATACAAGCCCTGCAACTGCGTGCTCCCCTTTAGATTTCAGGATGTTAACATTTATTGGGTCATCTTCAGTATCCTCTATTGACAAGTTCCTGCAGTTGATAATGTCTTGCATCTGCACATCCCAGGCCAGCGCAACACATTCCTTTTGGGGTCGAGATTCGTCAAATACAAGGGCATATATGTCATGCAAGGCTTCATGCAATATCTCTAATCCCCCAACCAAGCCAAATTTTGTCAGGAATCCTCAGTCATCGTAGTCCAGTGATGAGTGCCTTGGTGTAGCTCAGCATCTAGGTACCATGTGGTGGGTATTGGCCCCAACGAATGAATAAACCTATGAACCCACTCATTCTAGGTCGCTTCATCCCATACCTCCATTCACATGGCCAGGTTCTTGTGCGGATCTCCCCAACCATAAAATAGCTCATTTGGTGGGGTAGATGGAGGTTCAAAGTGCAATGTCATCATTTTATTGCAGTCCTCCCAGTTCTGAAAAGCTCCCTTGTGCGTCTCTCACCAACGTGTTAGAGTTACATGCATAGCCAAATCAAGCGCCCAGAATCTTTGGTCCTCTAAGACGGCCTTTTCCAATGCTTCCATTAATACTTTGAAACTACCATAACCATCAAAATAGGGTAGTTCTCATACCTCAGAGGATATACACTGGAATTTATTCGTGATCTTGAGGCAGTGCAGCGCAGATACATCATGCAACCGATTTTTCCAATTCTCCATCTTGCCATCTGAGTCTGAGAAACACGAACTATCCTTCTCCCAATTCAACATTCCATCAGTTGTAGGGTTGATCCAATCTTCATCCTGCACACTCATATTGTAAATATGGTCAACATCATCCCCTTCGCGTATTGGTTCTGTATATTGTTCCCCTTCTGTTGGATCTAGTGGGACTATCACCCGTGTACCATCATTCTCGAAGATCATGCTTCTACGCTTTAGGTAGATGATGCCTCCCATATCAATGGCCCAATCCAATACTATTAGCGCAAGGTAGGGGTCTACATCATCCACAATTTGTATTACTTTAAAATTTGCGCATACCTTCACTCCAGAAATGTCTACCACAACTTATGGAAGCCTTCCAAGTGGAATTATCTTTTTTTGATTAGCCATGCATAACTGAATGGTGGACCATTATAGCTTTGGTTCTCCCATATTCTGCCAGGTCTGCTTGGGTAAGACATTTACATCAGACCCCAGATCCAATATTACTTGATCCATCTCATATTCTCCAATCTGCACAGTCATGCGCATCTCCCAACCAGTTATATTCTTGTGCTTATAAATCTTGTTCACAGCCTTAGTCTCCATTCGAGGAACTTCTTTTTCCACGCAGCTATCTATCAGGGCCTGGAGATTATTTACTGCCTTCTGATTGCGCATTAGCTTAATGCAGGCTTGTAGGAATGGTTTGAATTCATCATTAGCCTTTGGTTTCATGATTAATCTTAAGGTGGATGCTCCCGCAGCAACAAAATCCTTCCTAGCCTCAATGAAAATCTATTTTTCTTGTTGCAGGTTAAGTCCTTCCTTCTTGTCAGACTCCTTTCTGATTAGTTTCTTTGCATCAACCTTTTCCTCATTTCCTCCAGTGGAAATACCACTGCGTGTAATTACATTTACACTTGGACCATCATCGTGTGGCTTAGCTTTAACCATTTGTATGTTTTGCATAGGCGTTTGCTGCTTTTCCTACATTTTAGCTATTAGCACAGGACAATCTTCAACTACATGATCAAATTTCCTACAGTACCAGCAGGATTTTCACGCAAGGTTCAGGAAGTCACACGCATAGTGTCCAGTGTCTCCACAGTTGTAGCAAATTAATTTCCCTCTTCCCCGACTTGCGCCTCCACCTCTCCCCCCTCCCCGTCCTCTTGTTGGGGATCCTCCCCGTCCAGAGGGAGATGTTGGTGATGAAGGGTCAGCCTGCACTCTGTAAAGGTTTGCATTGTCTATCCTTAGTTCAAGCGTCTGACAGTGATGCTCATCGTGACCAAATGAAGAGAAAAATCTGCACCATTTTTGCTTTAGTACTGGAACATAAGCTCCTAACCACGGGAAATGGTTTGTATTGTGTCGTCCAGGCACCCTACAATAAATTCACCATATTGTTGGGGTACTAGGCCTAGCAGCATCCCTGGGACGCACTGGATTTGGTCCCTCAGCCTGTAGGTAATCTGAAAACAGAGGGCACTGATCTTTGGTGTGGCCAACACCCTTGCAGTGTATGAACCAGAAATCTATGCCAAATTCTTTACCCTGGTCTCTGCGTAAATTCTGAATTTCTAAGTGCATAGCTTCTAATTGGCTTTGAATTTGCAGCGCTCCAAATTGCGCATCTTCTGGAGGCACAGCTTCTAATTTCATAGCAATTTCAAGGGCTTCGGCATGAGAATCGATCTTCTGTTGACCCATAGGACCGCGCATATGTGGCAAGAGCATGGCAATGAAGCATTCCTTATACTGCTTATCATCATAAACAAATCCTCCGTCGTTGATGGTTTGCTTCAGTCGTTGGTCAGCTTCCCAAACTGATTCCTTAGGCCCTTTCTTAAAATCTTTTAGTTCTATTCCGAACTGTGAATAGGACTTCGGCTTCAGGGCATCATTAATATGTTGAACAGTGTGATCTAAAATTGATTGTTAGTTTTTGTTGTGCTATTATCATTTTTAGAATTAAATAAATATTGATTCGGTTTTCTTATCCATTAAGAGTTTATCCATGAGCATGTGATTGTATAATCATTAAACGTGGTGAAAATTAGTGTTTTTCATGAACTTAAAAGCATAGAAACTAATTTATGAACAGCAGCAAATAAGAGCATAGCAAGCACAAATAATAGAGCTCAATACACAAGTTTTTGATGAAGGATTTCACCCCTCCTGTGCTACATCTCCTTGGTCTAGCTTCATAGTGTGGGCCTTTGTATTAGCTTCAAATGCAAAAAATGTTTGTTTACAATCTCTTATTGCCTCTGCAACCTACTCCAATGGCTCCAAAACATCAAAATCTACCAAAAATGACTCTTCCTGAGCTCATTTTTGTCGAACATCACGTGAGTTATTGTAATATTCCCAAATGGGAAAAGCAGGAATATAGTTCAAAATGTTGGAACAATATTGCAGATCATCATTTAAAAAGAAAGAGGCCAAAATGGATACCTTTAATATTTTATCACAGCAGCAAAATGTACATAATAAATGGGCCATAAGATGCATAACAGGAAATACAAGCCTCTAATGAACAAAATCCCTCAATAAGAGGTGTTGCAATGATGTAGAAAATTTGGAAGACCCTTACAGCGTTATTTTATTAGCTCTGCTATAGAAAATTATTATACATCAGATATAGGGCTGATATGTACCTCAAAAGATAGATCTATATCAGATCTTTGCACTATACAAGCTCCTCTATAGAACCCCTCAAGGGTTTTCAGCAAAACACCAAGTACAAGATGTAGATATGAGATCTAAGACTGCAGATCTACTGAAAAATACAGATCTGGAAATTGTGGCTGATCTGATATGATCAATACAATAGCTTCCTCCAATAGATCCTCAATGTGAAAGGCGGATCCCCCTCACTTGAAAATCAGCTCTCCAAATGGTGTGCCAAACCACCCTGGAACTCCTCCTACATAAATAATGCAGATGTGGAAGTAAACTGCGATGTAGGGATGAAAACCAGTTGGCATGATGCCAAGATCTGAAAATAAGCTCAATGGCCTTCAATATTGTCCTCCCAATGGAAAGGAAGCCTCCTCCACTAAAAGTAAGCAATGAGATGGCCTAGATCTAGAGATCTAATCACCACTTACTACAACCTACAAAAACAACCAAACACTCAACAGGATCTGCATTGTAGTTGAAAGAAGAAGCTTGGCCTTAAGCCTGATAGTGGACAATGTAGTAAAAACTCTCCCAAGAGGCCTCTCAAGGAAAGAGGTGGGATTCCTAATCAAGAACACCCTGTGCTAAACAGCGCTCTATCTCAGCTAAACAGCAAGAGAAAGATATATGTCTAAACAGACCATATATTCAGAAATATAATATACATCAACATAATGAAAAATGGCTTCCATCCTCTTCCTTTTATAATTTATGAGCTTGCAAACCCTAAGCCCCATCCAAAAATATCACTATATTCACACAAAGCATCTCCATCTAAAACTACGATGTCCCTCATTGATGACCACTCCTCCATGACAACGTTGTTGATTTGGTCAAGGTTGACCCAGTTAAAGTGATCTAGCCCCTTTCACACCAAGGGTGCTTTAATTAGGCTGCCAAGATTTGTCTCTTTCATATTTGGCATTGATTTATTCATTATTAAGGAGAATTATGGACCTCCTTTGCCCTCTTATTACTTAAACAAAGCAATAAAACAAAATTGAATATTCCAATTAGCTCAAGGCTAATTGGGAATATTAAAGTCCTCCCTTCCCAAATGTTGCTTGTCCTCAAGAAATTGATAAGGTGAGTGTTGCAACTCTTCTCCTCCTCCATTGGTGACGCCAACATGTGATAAGCTTCCCTCATAAGCTAAGTGTTCACCAATCCATCCCTCCATGAATTTCTCCTCCAAAGTTCTCGTGAGATGTAAATAATCCATCCCATAAGGAGAAAATAGTTCAAATGAAACAAACATGGTTTGCCCAATGTTCTCCCTGAAACATGTAGCATATTGAACATGGAGAATCTCTCTCCCATAGGGAAAATATATACCTTCCATCCTCCCTCCAAACACTCCCATAAAAATTATAAGTACATCATCAATGTATGGGATTAAAACTAAGTACATACAAACAGAAATTTGCATAAATGGAGGTGGGTCATAGTCCCACATGTGGAACCAGCGCAATAAATATCCTAACTGCATCAGATCATGTTGTGGTAAGTGGTTTCCCCACCACTTAATTTTTGTCCAAGTCATATCACCATGGCTGAAAGTGTGAGATATGTTTGGTGCATTAGGAATGCACCCACAATGATACAATATCTCCCTTTGATGTCCAAGGGAGTGGCCATGTTCAGACATTTTTGTGGCCCAAAGTTGGCCATGAAGTTTATATGGAATAGTGCTCCTCCTTGGAGCTATGGCCTGCATAAACATGGTAAATTAATGCATATCTTCATTAAATAAAACATTATTTACATGAGCATATTCTTCACCAAAATTCCTCCTTAAATAAATGGAGTGGTGCATAGATATATATCCTTTCTCAAAATAAGGGAGAGGTGGCTGAATTAACTCCTTTATAGAGTTATGTTGTTTTCCCAACTCCACATGGTTCATGCATGTTTGAAAATGTTGATATAGTTCTCCTTCAAAGCCTTCCCAAGTGTAACTTCGCATGATAGTGTTGTAGGCCTTCATGGAATAAGTGTGGCTGAAAAAGAACTCTCCATAGGCCCTTTATAGCAACGTCTCCTTGAGCTTGGAGGCTCTAGATAAGAAGATCCTACCATGACAGTAGATGACTCCTCCTTGGACTGAATAGCCCTCTTCATGTAGATGGTCATCAAGTATCATGCAAGTGAAAAGATACTTGGAATAATCCACCAACAATTGGGATTTCCAATATGGATCAATCTACCATAGTGACAGCGTTGATGATCTATTAAAAGGAATGTTTTCCATAGGAATACTCTCATCCTTGACATCTCCTATGCCAATGGTATATGTTGGAAGTTCATTCCTTCCATGCTTCTCCTCCCACAGCGCAGAATTTGAAATGAGAGTGGGTAATGATGATGTTGGGAGAATATCGCCCTCCTCCTTGAGCCTACCCAAGACTCCCAACGTTGTATCATTGCCTTATAATGCTCCCATCCCTCCTAGATCTATGCTTGGAGCATCATGTTGTGAGATATCTCTCACCAAATCTAAATCAGGTGGCCTCCTAAGTGGTTTTCCACTAGATAATAGTGTCTCATGCAGCAATCTCATAAGCATAATAGATGGGACTGTAAGGTCCTTACTTCCATTGTGCAAATCCATCTTTTATTTCCGTGTGGAAGTGGTATGTGATGGATATGTGTGCATGCCTTTAATAATTTGAGCTTTTCCACTCTTTCTATCCACCCATTCCATCTCCAAAGTCTCCGAATCAGTGGTGACTTTCCCCAAAGTAACCAACCATTACACACCCAATATGACATTGGTGTCAGGTATGTCAACCACAAAGAAATGATCATTCAATGTACATATTCCCATGGTGAATGATAAGGATGGAACATAATGCATGCATTGAATTGTTCTATCTTCTGGGACCAAAACAGATAATCCCTCAAAAGCATCAGTGGGTATTGCCCTCCTTTACACTAGTTGGGCATCAATAAAATTGTGGGTAACCCCTCTATCAACCAAAATAGAAACCCTCTTATTCAAGATGGAACCTTGAACTCTTAAGGTCAAGTACTTAGGTGTTGGTCAATAATTTTCATTGATAGAAATATCATTTATGATTCTTGGATGAAGATATCCATAGCAGCTTTGTTCAAGCTACTATCCTCCCATGAAATACTAGGGAAAAATATTTAAGAAAATAAAGGCTCACTGACCATAATTTTTTTATACATAGGAATACAAGGACAGTCAGCAAGAAAAATAGTTTTTTTTGGGACATTTAAGGAAGGATATCAAAGTGATCCCTTATCCATCTTGAAGAAGACTCCTTCCTCTTTCCAACGAGTCCTCATATGCCCCAAAACTCTCTAGGTTTGAAAGATATGATTTTTTGAAGTTGCGAAATAATTATTTTCCTTTTGAGCCAACTTGTTCTTAAAGTCGATTTTCCTTAGGGACATGGCTGTTGACGTTCGTTTATACAAAATCACCATATATATACATGATTAGAACTTCACTTTTGGACCATCACTGCGGTCATCATCATAGAAAATGAAAAGGTATTGTTCACAGCTCGTGAACAGAGAAGAAAAGGAGTCTATGGATATTATGTTGGGCTTATACTTTAAACACAGAAGCTGTGGTAAATAGGAGACTCAGACATGTGGATAAAACAACAGTTTTTGGAAGCTCTGACATCTCAGATTTCTGTTGGAGAACAGAATTGCGGATCTGTGGAACAACAGATGCCTCAACTATAAATTGAGCTATTCATCTTGGTAGATTTCTATAACTGAAATGTATTAACTCAGATCCTTCTTCTAACTGTGATTCCTTGACTAGGCTCGGACCTTATCACAGTGATCAAATTTCAGTGACAAGGCTCTTGAATAATAATATCTTAACAACAGTCCTCGAATTCTCTGTCCTGTGCCTCGGATCAATGTATTCTTGGTTGAACTAAAGCTCAGAACTTAGAAATAAGTGGAGGCAGTGATGTACACACCTAACTTGGATTATTATTTCACACAGTTCATTCATTGACTATGATAAATGCAATACAGTGGCTTGAAGCTTGCTAAACCTTTATGTCACTCCAGCCAGGGCTATGAACTAAGATTGCAGCACTGAATTTTTTTACTCCTTAATACAATTGGTGAAGTGCTGGTGTGGAACAGAATAATAAGTGCAGTGTGCTGCAAGAACAATGGGACAGAATTAATGGAGAAGTGTGGTGCTAAATAAATGGTGCAGTATGGTGCAGAATTGGTGATGTAGACTGGTAAAACATCTTTGAACTGACAGTCCAGTAAAGAAGCAAAGAAAGGATTGGTGTCCTTGGAGTAGGAGCTCCTAAAGTCAAGGTTGGTGCCTTGGTGAAGATAGGGTCAAAGCCCTAGAGGTCGGAGCCTCATTAAGTCCAAGTTGGTGCTTGGCAATCATTGTACTCATTCATTTAAAAAGGATCATTATCCTTCCTTCTATAATAAAAGTATTTTCTTCTCTGATTTTTGTGTAGAATCTAACTGGTTATAATAACAATTGAAAAGAAATACTAATTCATCCCCCTCTCAATATTTTCAACAATTGGTATCGGAGCCAGCTTCTTCAATATCAGCCTAACATCTAGAAGAAGGATTCTTAGGCACAATGAAGAACATGGAAGCAACAGGGAAACTACTTATATTTGATGGAACGAATTTTGGTTTTTGGAAAAAGCGGATGTCCTACTATCTAATGTCTCTTGGTCCTGAAGTATGGCACTCTGTTCTGGATGGGTACAAAGCTCCTGCCAATCTTCCAACTGATCAAGATGAAAGAAGAGCCTACATTGCTAATGCCAAAGCTTTAAATTCCATCACTAGTGGAATTACCGATTCCACATTTACAAAATTCATGAACTGTGACTCAGCCAAAGAAGTATGGGATAAGTTGGTTTCTCTATATGATGGAGACTCCAAAGTCAAGAAGGCAAAGCTTCAAACCTATAGAAGACAATTCGAGAGTCTGAAAAATGGACAATGAAGAATATATTGCATCATATTTCCTCCGAGTAGCTGAAGTGTTTAACTCTCTTAGAGGACTAGGAGAAAATATTGAAGAAAGCACCATAGTTCAAAAAATCCTGAGATTGCTTCCTGACAAATTTGAATCCAAAGTAAGTGCCATAGAAGAAATGAAGGATCTAAATACTCTCAAGATGGATGAACTCCATGGAATTCTCATTACCTGTGAGATGAGGATAGGGAGTCCAAATTTCAAAGAAGCAACCTTCAAAGCCTCAAGATCTACAAAAGAAGGAAAAGGATGGAATTACAACAACGATGAATCTGATACTGAAAACGAATTAGCTCAATTTGTACGAAGACTAAAAAGGGGATCCAAGCTAAAAGGTATGTACCCTCTTATTTGTTTCAATTGTGGAAGAATAGGTCATTACGCTGCAAAATATCCCCATAAACATGATAGTGATGATGAAAAGGACTCTAAAATGATGATGTACAAAAAGAAAGGGTTTAATAAAAAGAACTTCTTCTCCAAACAAGATGAGTCCGATGAAGATGAATTTGTAGTCATCAAAAAGAAATCAACCATAAATATGCATCATCACAAAGAAAGAGATGATGAATCAGATGAGGAAATTGATTATGTTGGAAGCAAAGAAACGTTGTTCATGGCATTTACAAATGACAGAATTGGAAGATGAAATAAACATGGATAAGTTTTCTGATGAATGCCATTGAAGAAAATGAGAATCTACAAAAGAAGATGATTTCTCTCAAAATAGAAAGAGAGGAAGAAAAAATAAGGGAAGACTTGAAAATTAAGCTAAAAGAGAAGGATGATATCTGTGAAAACGTGAAGCTAAAATAGTATCTCCAGGAAAGGAATTAGAGCAAGTCAAAAGGATTTGGAAAAGCTCTCTAGCTCTAGAAAACATTCTTAATACTCAAAAACCTCAACACGAAAAGTCTGGAATTGGTTTCAAAGGAGAATCATCAAGTACAAAGTATAATGCTAGAAGTTATGTTGATGTACTCTCTCGCCATCCTAAAGAAGAAAATTAATCTCGTCAGGAACAAAGTCCCATCTCAAAACCAAGAATTGAAGAAAGAGCAACTCCAAGGAAGAATGTTGGTTCAAGCTATGGATACCACAACAGGTATCAAACTATTTTTCTTGGGCATTGTTACAATTGTAAAAACTTTGGGCATCAAGCTAAACATTGCAAGGCTCATAAGAATGAAGCAGCAAGATTGAAAAATCAAACAAACCAACTACATGGTCCTAAAGAGCAAGGAAAAATCAAAACTTACAATTATTTTGATCCCTTGGCTAAGTTTGATCCGTCTTGCTCATTATGTGATAATTATGATCATAATGAACAAAATTTTCCTCTCAAAAGGGAGAAAGCTAAAAACATAAATCTCAAAACTGATAAATGTGGCTTAGCTCTATGTGCTCATAGTGAATAAAATCATTGGTTCGTGGATAGTGGATGCTCAAGACATATGACGGGTGACCAAAAGAAGTTTATCTCATTGAACAAGAAAAATTGAAATGTATATTTTGGAAGTGGATCCGCTAAAATCACTGGAAAAGGAACTGCTACCCTTGTCAATGGAATAGGAAAGGCTCAAAATACCTTGCTGGTAGAAGGGCTCAAACACAATCTCTTAAGTGTTAGCCAGATTTGTGACCAAGGACATAATGTTGTCTTTAGTACAAAAAACTATGAAATAAGAGACTCATCCTTAGGAGAACTTGTGGCGAAAGGAGTAAGAACACCAGATAATGTTTACATACTCAGTATAATCCGAGAAGATAAATGTTACTTAAGTCAAACAGATGAAATTTGGTTATGGCACAAGCGATTGGGGCATACAAGTTTTGATAACCTAGTCAACATCAGCAAAATTAATGCAGTAAGGGATATTCCAAAAATGTGCAAACCAAATCAAGTTGTATGTGGCCCATGCCAACATGGAAAGCAAACCAGAACTAGCCACAAAACTAAGGAGTTCTCAACAACAAAACCTTTGGAAATCATTCATGCAGATTTTTGTGGGCCAACTATAACTCCAGCTCTTCAGGGTGAAAGGTACTTTGCTCTATTTGTTGATGACTATACTAGAATGATGTGGATATATTTCATAAAATATAAATCCACAGAATTTGAATGTTTTAAAAATATTAAGGCTCTCATTGAGAATGAGAAAGATTCTAAGATTCAATGTCTTAGAACAGATAGAGGAGGAGAATTCACCTCAAAAGAGTTTGATGAATTCTGTAAAGAGCATGGAATCGAAAGAGAACTCTCTACTGATAGGACACCCCAGAAAAATGGAGTAGTTGAAAGAAGGAACCAAACCATTCAAGAAATGGCAAGGACAATGCTACTAGAAACCGATTTGCAACCAAAATTTTGAAGAGAAGCAATTGGCACCGCATTTTATACCTTAAATCAAACTCAACTAAGACCAAATAATGAAAAGACTCCTTATGAATTATGGAAAGGAAGACTTGCTTCAGTAAAATATTTCAGGGTTTTTGGAATCAAATATTTCATAAAAATAAATGATGACTCACCAGGTAAATTTGATTCTAGAGTTAACGAAGGAATATTTCTTGGATACTCCACTAGGAGCAAAGCTTACAAATGTTAAAACTATCGTCTATGAAGAATAGTGGAAAGCATTGATGTAAATATTGATGAAGGCCTTCTAGAAAAAGGAATTGAATATCATGAAGTTGATCATTTCTTTGAACAAAGTGAAGAAGAAGAACCTGAAAAAGAAGAGGATAATGAAGAACCTCAAAGTGAACCTCAAAATGAATCTTCAAAAACTCCATCCAAGATCAAGTTTGTTCAAAGATATCATCCAGAAGAACAGGTCATCGGAAATATAGATGAAGGAATCCAAACTTGAAGAAGGATGATAAGTGTTTGGTCAATTTAGTGTGTCCTAAATTGCTACATTTAATTTTTCAATCCGGGATTCGTAAGCTGATGAAGTGCGGCACACTATATGTGCAAGATAACTGATTTATTAACTTTTTGTCGTTTTTGGTTTTCTAATGGAAATTCTACAATAAAAACAAGTATGGTTATATTTGTTCAAGGAAATGATATCCTATATAATTATTTACCAACTTGAAACTTAAAAAGGAATTTGAAACTTACAATGACAAAACTTGAAAGGAAATGAAAATATGCTGCTGAAATGAAAAGGTGCTGCTAGTCTAATGAATCAAAACAGTGAACTAGTGAGCATGAAACCAAAATATTCTTGCTGCTGTCTAAACACAAAGTAAATTATGCTGAAAGAAATCCAAAAGTTGCAATAAAGTAAATCTAAATCAATTTACATCAACTTGTCTTCTGATCCCTCATCATTAGTCCAGCTATGATTTTCAGAAGTAACCATAAACAACTTGAGTAACTGATATCTAACTTGTAGAAAGTAAACTAATATCAAACCATACATTCATAATTCAATCCCTCACCATCAGTCCAGCTGTGGCTTTCGGAGGTAACTGAAGATGTCATGCACAATTTAATATATCTAAATTTGCAGAAAGGAAACTAATACCAAACTACACATTTCATAATACAATCCCTCACCATCAGTCCAGCTGTGGCTTTCGGAGGCAACTGAAGATGTTATGAGCAGTTTAATATATCTAAATTTAACTACTGAAGCAAATGAGAAAAACTGAATTAAACAAAGCAGTACTGAAATTAAACATAAACTAAGAAAACAAATTAGCAGCAGAACAATGTTAATTCCATGTCATTAGTCAAAAAGTTATGCAAATGCCCGGGCTGCCTATCTATAACCTGAAACAAGAACACTGATCAGTAATCAATAACATAAAACATGAAAGACAGAAATGAAATGGAAAGCATGAAAGTTTATCAACAGAAATGAAACATATATACCATGAAAGATGCAATGTATAAACATGTGAATGGATTATGGCACAATGAGCTTTAAAGAAATAAAATAAGAACTATACAATAATGCACAGAACCTTGGCAAGTGCAAGGGCCCTCTACACCAGCCTTGGCAACAATCTTCAAGTACGAATTACGTTGGAAAACAGAGTCTTCTTATATTAAAATGCAGTCATAACAGTAAGGTAGTATTACGGCACAAAGGCAGCGTAATTACATTACAGAGCAGACTAATAAAAACTAATAGAGACTAACCTCGACTAATCCCATATGCATATGCAAACGCATTATTTATAACAAAAGAAACATAACTAATTCCTAAATTTTATGCTGGTGGAGAACACGTAGACCATTACGTCCACGGATCTAGGATCATGGCCGTATTGAAAAGTAAATCTATGAGGAGTGGATGTTTGAATTCGGCTAAGGAGCCATGTACAGATGTTGATTTATCCTCCGCAACTCAGAAACAGCCATATGAACCTTCACGTGACACGAAACAGAGTCCTGTCACCGTGGGACTCTACGGTTGACTTCCATTTGGACGCCTTTGACCACAGCTTCTTTAGATGAGTTTGCTTGAGCCAATAGGACACGAACCATGTCCACATCATTTATGACTTGCCCATGTGGCTCGTTTTTCCTGTAGACACCTGTAACATAGAGTTTCACAAAATGGCTGCGGAAAGTTGCAGCAGCTACAGAAAGTGCAAAATTCCGCAGCTAAATGAACAAAATCTAAATCAAACAGCAGACACAAAAATATAGTTAAAAACCATGTTAGATGCTCTTTTGCAATTAATATACAATGATATTGACAACTTGGGAGGTTCAGGTGAGTGAAAAAGGTATAGAAAAGTGTATGGAAAAGATGCAGATTTGAGACTCAACAATAAGCACCCCTAGAAAAGATGATGTGGCTCTATTATCTTTAATAGAACCTGAAAATTTTTCACAAGCAAGCAAAGATCCTCATTGGATAAAGGCCATGGAAGAAGAAATGTCTCAAATCGAAAAAAATGAGACCTGGGAACTGGTACCTCGCCCAAAAGATAAAAATATAATTGGAACAAAATGGATATTCAAAAACAAGATGAATGAATATGGGCAAATCATCAGAAATAAAGCCAAACTTGTCTACAAAGGATACTCACAAATCGAAGGAATTGACTTCGAAGAAACCTTTTCACCAGTAGCTCGAATGGAAGCCATAAGAATGTTTTTAGCATTTACTTGCTCAAAAGGATTCAAGGTTTATCAAATGGATGTAAAATCAGCATTCCTGAATGGATATCTCAAGGAGGAAGTTTACATGGAGCAACCAGAAGGATTTGATCTTGCTGAAGGAAAAGACCTTGTATGCAAACTAAAAAAGGCCTTGTATGGATTAAAACAAGCCCCTAGAGCATGGTATGCAAAGTTGGATCACTATCTTCAACAAGAAGGTTTCAAAAAGGGAGTGGCGGGTAGAAATATCTACATGAAGATGGACAAGGAAAAACTTCTGATCACTCTAGTTTACGTTGATGATCTAATCTTTGCTAGCAATGATGAAGAAATGAGCCATGAATTTGCTCTAAATATGTCCAAAAAATTCGAGATTTCAATGATTGGTGAGTTGTCTTACTTTCTTGGGCTACAAATGTCTCAAACCTCTGTAGGCATGTTTATATCTCAAGCAAAAAATCTTAAATACATGCTTAAAAGATATGGGATGGAAGATTGTGCACCTATGAGCACACCAATGACCACAGATTGTAAATTAAGAAAATACGATGATACCCCCCAAATAGATGCAACTATTTACAGGTCAATAATTGGATCTCTCCTATACTTAACTGCTACAATACCAGATATTATGCAAGCAGTAGGAATGGTAGCAAGATTTTAGTCAAGTCCTAAAAAATCCCATCTAGCAGCTGTGAAAAGAATTCTCAGATATCTGAAAGGAACGACTGATTTCGTTCTTTGGTATCCTAAGAGTTCAACTCTTATTGTGACAGCTTATTCTGATGTCGATTGGGCCGAAAGCGTGGATGATAGAAAAATCACCAGTGGAAATGCATTCTTTATGGGAGATTGTCTTGTATCTTGGCTCAACAAAAAGCAATCATCTATATCCCTTTCTACAGCTGAAGTTGAATATATAGTTGTTGTTGATTGTTGTACACAAATTCTATGGATGAAGGAAGCCTTAAAGGATGTCAACATAGAAACTAAGCAACCAATTACTATTTTTTGTGACAATACTAGCGCCATCAGTATTTCAAAGAATCGGGTGATGCACTCAAGAACCAAACATATACCAATCAAATACCACTTTCTCTGTGAACAAGTTTTTGAACACAATATCATGTTGGAATACGTCAATACAAAAGAGCAAATTGTGGATATCTTTACAAAACCCCTTTCACGAGAAGCATTTGAGTATCTTCGCCAAAATATGGGGGTCATTGCTCTTACATCACATTAAATCAAGCAGCATGTCAGGGGTACAGTATGTTAGGGGGAGCAGCATGACAGGGGAAGCAGCATGATAGGGGAGCAGTTTAATAGGTGGAATACGTAGGCACCCCATTTTCCATTGATGTCAAAGGGGGAGAAAATGCTATAATATTTCCATCAATGACAAAGGGGGAGATTGTTGGTCAATAATTGGAATTGATAGAAATATCATTAATGATTCTTGGATGAAGATACCCATAGCAGCTCTGTTCAAGCTACTATCCTCCCATGAAATACTAGGGAAAAATACTTAAGAAAATAAAGGCTCACTGTCCATAATTTTTTTATGCATAGGAATAAAAGGACAGTCAGCAAGAAAAATAGTTTTTTTTGGGACATTTAAGGAAGGATATCAAAGTGAGACCTTTTCCATCTTGAAGAATACTCCTTCCTCTTTCCAACAGGTCCTCATATGCCCCAAATATCCCTGTGGTTTGAAAGATATGATTTTTTGAAGTTGCGAAATAATTATTTTCCTTTTGAGCCGACTTGTTCTTAAAGTCGATCTGCCTTAGGGACATGGCTGTTGACGTTCGTTTATACAAAATCACCATATATATACATGATTCAAACTTCACTTTTGGACCATCACTGCGGTCATCATCATAGAAAATGAAAAGGTATTTCTCACAGCTCATGAAAAAAGAAGAAAAGGAGTCTGTGGATATTTTGTTGGGCTTATACTTTAAACGTAGAAGTTGTGGTAAATAGGAGACTCGGACATGTGAATAAAACAAAAAAATTTGGAAGCTCTGAAATCTCGGATTTTTGTTGGAGAACAGAACTGCAGATCTATGGAACAACAAATGCCTCAACTTTAAATTGAGCTATTCATCTCGGTAGATTTCTATAACTGAAATGTATTAACTCAGATCCTTCTTTTAACTGTGATTCCTTGACTAGGCTTGGACCTTATCACAGTGATCAGATTTCAGTGACAAGGCTCTTGAATAATAATATCTTGACAACAGTCCTCGAATTCTTTGTCCTGTGCCTCGGATCAATGTATTCTTGGTTGAACTAAAGCTCAAAACTCAGAAAAAAGTGGAGGCAGTGATGTACACACCTAACTTGGATTATTATTTCACACAGTGCATTCATTGACTATGATAAATGAAGTACAGTCGATTGAAGCTTGCTAAACCTTGGTATCACTCCAGCTAGGGCTATGAACTAATATTGCAGCACTGAAGTTTTTGACTCCTTAATACAGTTGGTGAAGTGCTAGTGTGGAACAGAATAATAAGTGCAGTGTGCTGCAAGAACAGTGGGACAAAATTAATGGAGAAGTGTGGTGCTAAATAAATGGTGCAGTATGGTGCGGAATTGGTGATGTAGACTGGTAAAACATCTTTGAACTGACAGTCCAATAAAGAAGCAAAGAAAGGATTGGTGTCCTTGGAGTAGGAGCTCCTAAACTCAAGGTTGGTGCCTTGGTGAAGATAGGGTCGAAGCCCTAGAGGTCGGAGCCTCATTAAGTCCAAGTTGGTGCTTTGCAATCATTGCACTCATTCATTTAAAAAGGATCATTATCCTTCCTTCTATAATAAAATTATTCACTTCTATGATTTTTGTGTAGAATCTAACTGGCTATAGTAACAATTGAAAATAAATACTGATTCACCCCCCTCTCAGTATTTCCAACATTAGTTACTCCTCTTAATGATGCAAGATCCCCTCCAATAGGAGCAAATGCTCCATTCCCATCTCCAGATGGTGTTGGTTCATCTCCTGCAGTGTCAGCGCTGTGACCTCTTATTGGTTCATCTTCTTCTTCCTCCTCATCATCTGAGAAGACCTGTATGCAATGTGTTTTTCCAGCTGCACATTTATGTCCAGGAGCCCATGATTCTTTGCAAGTGAATCAAAGCTTCCTCCTCCTCAAGTATTTCTGGACATCATCATCAAGATTTTTTTTATATGAGATCTCCTTTGAAGGAGGAGCCTTCTCTTCTTTTCCCTTCGATGGAAAAGAGGGTTTGTGCTGAAAATTTTCCTTTGCTTTTGGAAAGGCATCTTGAAGGTCTCTAGCCCTTTCAATGGCATCTTATAGGGTAGTGGTCTTGGTATACCTAACCAACCCATGAAGAGGTTCATCTAATCCATCAGTGAACATGTACACCCTTCTTGCTGGAAATAAATCAGGAACCATGACAGAAAGTCTTAAAAATTCAAAGATGTAAGTTTCTGCATTACCTGATTGTTTTAGCTTTGCAAGCCCCATGAATGGTGCTTCAGGATCTCTTCTCTCAAATATTTCCACCAGAATTCTAGTGAACTTTGAATAAGCAGTTACATTGGCATGACCCAATGTAGACAAGCCATGGAACCACCAATCATGTGCTTCACCTTCAAGGTGCAGCGCTGCAATCTCAACAGCTTCTTTCTCTACTAATGGATGTAGCAGGAAAAATGCATCGAACCTCCTTTCCCAAGCCCTTGTTTTGCATGAGGATGACCCATCAAAGGTATACAATAGAAATATATTTCCCTCTCTTCTTCTATTGCTACAAGGTCTCCTTTATTCTTTAAGCTGAATGAACTATGGGAGAGTTAGATTCTCCTTGAAAGATCTAGGTTGAGACTTATATTCTGCAAGATACTCGCTTATAATCTCATGATATAATTTTCCTCCATCTTCATACCTCTTGTCTTCAAAGGAAAATGGCAAAGCATGTTTCTTTGGAGCTCTATGCAATACCGGATCTTCTTTTTGCTAATAGGAAGTACATGGAACTTCCTCATCTTGAAACCCTAGTGTGGTTTCACTTCTTTTATCCTTATTTTCTTTGCTTGACCTCCTTGGTGAGGTCCTTCTTAGATCTGAAAAGAGATGAGATAAAACTCATTCTCTCCATCATTCTAATCCCTTTCTCCTTCTTAATATTCTGATATCATAATGGCTGAGATACACAAGCTGAGCCAAGATTATGCTCTGATACCACTGTAATATTCCCAAATGGGAAAAGAAGGAATAGTGCAAAATGTTGGAACAATATTGCATATCATCATTTAAAAATAAATAGGCCAATATGGAGACCTTTCATATGTTATTACAGCAGCAAAATGTACACAAGAAATGGGCCATAAGATGCATAACAGGAAATACAAGCCTCCAATGAACAAAATCCCTCAATAAGAGGTGTTGCAATGATGTATAAAAGCTGGAAGACCCTTACAGCGTTATTTTATCAGCTCTAATATATAAAATTATTATACATCATATCCAGGGCTGATATGTGCCTCAAAAGATAGATCTATATCATATCTTTGCACTATACAAGCTCCTTTATAGAACCCCTCAAGGGTTTTTAGCAAAACACCAAGTACAAGATGTAGATCTGAGATCTAAGAATACAAATTTACTGAAAAATACAGATATGGAAAGTGTGGCTAATCTGATATGATCAATACAATAGCATCCTCCAATAGATACTCAAATTGAAAGGCAGATCCCCTTCACTTGAAAATCAACTCTCCAAATGGTGTGCCAAACCACCCTGCAACTCCTCCTACAAAAATAACGCAGATCTGGAAGTAAACTGCGTTGCAGGGATGAATAACCAGTTGGCATGATGCCGAGATTTGAAAATAAGCTCAATGCCCTTCAATATTGTCCTCCCACTGGAAAGGAAGCCTCATCCACTAAAAATAAGCAATGAGATGGCCTAGATCTATAGATCTAATCACCACTTGCTGCAACCTGAAAATACAACCAAACCCTCAACAGGATCTGCGTTTTAGTTGAAAGAAGAAGCTTGGCCTTAAGCTTGATAGTGGACAATGTATTATAAACTCTCCCAAGAGGCCTCTCAAGGAAAGAGGTGGGATTCTCGATCAGGAACACCCTGTGCTAAACAACACTTTATCTCAGCTAAACAGCAAGAGAAAGATATATGTATAAACAAACCATATATTCAGAAATATAATATACATCAACATAATGAAAAATGGATGCCATCCTCTTCCTTTTATAAGTTATGAGATTTCAAACCCTAATCCCCATCCAAAAATATCACTACATTCACACAAAGCATCTCCATCTAAAAATGCGCTGTCCCTCATTGATGACCACTCCTCCATGACAGCATTTTTGATTTGTTCAAGGTTTACCTAGTCAAAGTGATCCAGCCCCTTTCCAACCAAGGGTGCTTTAATTAAGCTACCAATATTTGTCTCTTTTAGATTTGGCATTGATTTATTCATTATTAAGAAGAATTATGGACCTCCTTTGCCCTCTTATTCTTTAAACAAAGCAATAAAAAAAAATTTAATATTCCAATTAGCTCATGGCTAATTGGGAATATTACAATAATGGAAAAAATAATTTTTCCTACAATTTCTCCTCTAAAACTGGGATTCCGTCAGTTAAAATTCTAAATTTGGCAAAGCCGCCTAAAAAGGTGCCTCTGCCAGTGGGACTGCTAGATTAAACTATACTTAATTAGAGATAATATCACTTAATGATAATATAAGTGTTGATTAAAGGTTAAGCTCTTTTAGCGCTAATTGCAGTTTAATATGGATTAATTGTGGTTTAACATAATAAATCGTGGGCTAAACTGTGTTTAAAAACTTCCACCGGTGGTAGCGTTGGCCTTTTTTCTGGCGTGTGATCACAATGGAGGGGGTTGGCCCCCTCCAAACCCCCATTAACCGGCGCATTAAACTTCAAATCTCAACGAAGAACCTATGGGTTAAGACCCATGGTGATAGGAGAGGCAGTAAGTCGGACGGTTGGTGGGTGGTAGGTTTGGGGTTCGACCCTGACCACCGCCATATAATTATGTTTAAACGTATAACCAATTCTTCCTCCAAAGTTGGTTGGTTCCATCAAATTCACCTCCCACTATATAATGTAGAGCCCCTCCATAATTGGTTAGATCCGTCGGTTGAAAGGTTTTAAACTTAGGTTATAATATATATATATATATATATATATATATATATATATATATATATATATATATATATATATATGCCATTGTTCCATAAGGTTCGAACCTTAGTGTAAACATAATATGTGCCCAATTTGTAATGAATCCCAACCTGCCATGCCATGGGGGGGGGTATGTGGCATGCCACGTGGCCCTTCCCCATTGGCCCATACTACACCATATAAAAATAATATCATTGCACCAAATAAATAATTAAAATTCACCCTTAAACTTAGGACAAAAAAAAATTTCCTTCCTAGTCAACATTGGCGAATCCGGTGGTGCCACTTAGCACAGCATCATTGGCTGGTTCTGGATAATATTCCTTGTAAATCTTACTGGACTTGCCACATCATCCATGTACATGTTCTATTCATTTTTTGCATGTTTGAGAAAAAAAATAGTAGGTCATAATTCCCCCATACGAACTAGGAATTTGATTAAACAAGTTGCGTTGGAATCCTGGAGACAAGCTCTATCCAAGCATTCAGGTTTGAAGAATATCTGAGCACTTTCAATTTTCAGCTAAATATTGAGCCTTAGATCATTCCTCTCCACTAGAAGCCTTTTGGACCCCAAAAGATATTATCAATTGTTCAGCAAGTGAGGGTACAGCTCCCTCACTCTTCCAATCACCAACCATATTGCCTTTGAAGGATTTTGACCCTTGAGTCCCACTCTAAGGTATTCAACATTCCCTCTTCTTGAAGTTTTGATTCTTCTATCAAGTATGAGATCTTGCTGAATTTCATCAAGATATTCTAGAAAAAAATCATTGATTGATGGCAGTTGAACATGATCTCCTTGATTATCAATCAAATGAGGCTCAAACAATCTCAAATTCTCAACGTTAAAGACATAATAAATTTTCATATAAGGAGGAAAATCTAGCTTGAATGCATTTGTACCAATCTTTTCTATAATTTTAAATGGACCATAACGGATTGGTTTGAGCTTTTTACCTTGACCTTGCAATCTTTATTTTCTTATATACAAATAAACTTCATCGCCAACTTGGAATTTGTGATCAACCCAGTGTTTTTCATGCCTTGCCTTGTAGCTGCTTTGACTCTTTTCAAGTTTCTCTTGCACGGTGTGATGTATCAACTAAATTTTCTCAATGAACTTTGTTGCCTTATCTATGTCCCTATGACCATCTATAGCAACATATTTCTCAAATATGAAGTCCAATGGCGATCTTTGAAATTAACCATAAAATGCCTCAAATGGCGATGTGTTTGTGGAAGAATGTTCTGCCCTGTTGTATGCATGTTGAATTTAATGCAACTGTTCATCCCACAACTTGGGATGCTTGCTGCAATAACCTCTAAGAAGATGAATACCATTCCTATTCACCAGCTATGTTTGACCATCTGTTTGCGGATGAAATTATGTACTCTTCTTCAACTTTGTGTCCATCATGTCCCATAATTTTGTCCAAAAATTCCCAACAAATCGAGAATCTTGATCACTTAAAATAGAAGTAGGAAGACCAAAATGGACCCAAAAATTTTGAAAGAAAAGATCAGTGGTTTGTTCAAGTATAATAGTTTTCTTACATGACATCAAAATACACATTTTTTTGAACCTATCTACCACAACATACAAATAATTATGACCTTTCCTTGACATAGGAAGACCACCTACAAAATCCATTGAGATACTCTCCCAAGGATGTGAAGGAACCGGAAGTGGAGTGTACAATCCAAGCTTCCTATTGCTAGGCCTACTTGTTGCACATAAAGAGCATCCTCTAATAAAACTAGATACACCATCAATCATGTGTGACCAATAACAATACCTTTGGAGATTTGCTACTATCTTGCCTACAGAATGTAGAAATTATATAACTTATGTGTTAAATGTTCATGATTCTCCTGATGTCACACTATTTTAACTTCGTGCAAAATACAGAATCTATTCCACCATTGATCATTTGTGGAAATTAAATCAAGATTTCAATGCACACATGAAACAATAAAAATTCACACACATTAACACAGTTGTTTAACGGGAAAGCCTGAAGCTGAAAACCCCAACTATATGTATATAATATATGTCATAGATATCATGTAACAATCCTCATACAAATTTGATCATATCAAGCTCTCAGTACAATACAATCGCTACACACTAATCAAGCCCGATCTTGCAAATCCATGTACCAATATTTGCCACCTGCTAGCCTACCTCTATTGCACAATCCCTGCTGAAGAATGGCTCTGAATGAACTCAAATTGCTCCATCCTTGCTCACGCAATCCTCATTGGCACCTCCAATGAATGTGTGGTGCAAACAATGCAACACTATAGTCACAACTGATAGTCACACTTTCTCTTTCACCTATCTCTCCACTGGTCTCCATTGAAACTGCCATGCACTGTAGTTAACTGATGTATTCTTCAGTTGATTAATGAGTTATTATTTTTGAATTAATTAACTAATTAATTCACTCCACTCTCACTAGTGTATCAATCAGTTAGACTAGATACAACTAGCTCAACTAAGTCTAACTAAGTTAAACTGAATACAACTCCATAACTACTTCTTCCAACTGTGTCATAACTCTGTCACATGATTTCTAACTTAAGTCCTCCATGCAATAGCTCCAGTAAACCCTCGGGAATAGCGTAATTCCTTCTGTCAGCTCCCGTGCCACATCTGTGCACTTAACTGAAGTTCTCCAAGAGAATAAGATAATGTTTAGAGTCCAAATATTATTAAGAGCTAATAATATTCGACATATCTATTTTTAGACTGACAGTCTAAAAATAGACTCTGCCCAATATGTCTAATAATAGAAGTCCATATATTTTTCCAACTTGAGCAACCATCCACAAATAGCATCTTGCAACTCATAGAATATGATCGACAGGTCTAAAAATAGACTTTGCGCCAAAAATAGCCTGCAAGCCCACTTAGTGAAGGCGACTGTTTTCACTAAGCTCATCATCTTGTTGAATCTCAACACTCCCTCTCAACAAGATAGGGATTATCTTCCACCCCAATCCTGTCTCTATGGTATTCGAATTTTCTCCTAGTGAGCGCCTTCGTCAGAATATCTGCATCCTAATCCTCCGTAAGAATGTAAGAAAGCAACATGATCTTCCGCTGCACACAATCTCTGATATGATGATACCGGATGTCAATATTTTTAGATCTATCATGAAATACTGGATTAACTTAGAGTTTAATGCAACTCTGATTATCACAATATATCACTGTGGGATCTAAGTGAGAACCGAACAAACCGACCAGGATCTTCCTCATCCATATAGCCTCGCCTGCAGCCAAACTTGCTGCCATGTACTCAGCCTCCACTGAACTGAGTGTCACAGATCTATGTTTCCTGTTGTACCAAGAAACTACTATAGATCTGATACTAAAAATCCCTCCAGATGTGCTCTTTTTTTCCGTTGGGCTTCCTGCCCAATCTGCATCCGTGAAGCCATGCAGCTTCACCTCATCCGACTGTCTGTACCACAATCCATGCCTAGATGTGCCCCTGAGATACCTCAGGACATGCTTGCCTACCTTCCAAAAGAGCTTGGTAGGCTTAACCATCGCTTGTGAAAGCTGGTTCACCGCATAGCATATGTCCGGTCATGTATTGACTAAATACATGAGCGAACCAACGAACTGTCAATAAATAGTGGCATCCACTACCTTTGTCGATGTAGCATCCTCTTTCCTCCAACCACCAGGAAGAGGAGTTTTGATAGGCTTGCAGCCTTGCATGTGAAACTTCTCCAGTATCTCCCGGGTGTACTTTCCTTGAGACACAAACAGTTCACCTTTCCGCTGCCAAATTTCCAATCCCAGGAAATAATGAAGGAGGCCCAAGTCCTTCATCTTGAACTCCTTTGCAAGATCTGCCTTCCATGAGTGCATCAACAGTTCATCACTAGTTAGTATTAAATCATCTACATAAAGTAAAATTATCAAAAGCTTACCCTCCACCACAATCTGGTATAGGTTTGGATCCGCCTCACTCTTGGTGAAACCAAGTCCGGTGAAATAATTGTCTATCCGTGTGTACCAAGCACGAGGTGCTTGTTTCAGCCCATACAGCGCCCTTTTGAGCCTGCACACATGCGACTCGCTGCTGAAGATTTTGAATCCTTTAGGATGCTCAATGTACACCTCCTCCTCAATGATTCCATTGAGGAACGCAGTCTTCACATCCATCTGATGAATGTGCCAACCCATCTGCGCTGAGAGAGCAAGGATGGTTCGTATGGAAGAATACCTTGCGACAGGTGCAAAGGTTTCTTCATAGTCGATCTCCTTGATCTATGAGAAGCCCCGGGCAAAAAATATTGCCTTAAACTTCTCGATGCTCCCGTCAGCAACTTGCTTCACTTTGTAGATCCATCTCGAACCTACCACTGATTTCCCTTCCAGCCTTGGGAATATCTCCCATGCACTGTTTCTGACAATCGAATCATACTCTTCCACCATGGCATCTACCCATGCGGGATCCTCCACATATTCCTCGAAATAGGATGGATCTGTCACGATACACTTGCTCATCAGAGCCATGTATCTAGTAAATCGTTCAGGTGATTGTCTTTGTTTGCGCTGTGATGTAGGAACTCCTACATTCTGCACTGCATCAAGATTCAGTCACTCAGCTTCTGTAGTGCGCTTCTGCCCTCTGATGTTTGGCGCTGCATGAGTGGTTTCTTCCACTCCATGAACCTCCTCTTGTGGTTGATCCACATCTTGACGCTCATCTTTAGGAACAAGTAGCTCCTCTTCTGCATGCAAGTGTATCTCCCTCTCAAGCGACAACTTCATGGCTTTCTCCTCATGATATTTGATATCCCGTCGCACGACAGTCATCCGACTGTTTTGCAAATACACAAGATAATTGTAGGGTGTTTCTGTGTACCCCACAAATATCCCAACCTCTGTGGTCAGCTCCAACTTCTTCCTGGAATCCTTTGTCACATGAATGTAAACAAGTGAGCCAAAAATCTTCAAATGAGAAATATCACGCTTCTTACCAGAAAATGCCTCTTTGTGTGTACTCATGCCAAGCACTCTATGAGGACAACGGTTTTGCACATAAACTGCAATGTTGCATGCCTCAGCCCACAAGTGTATGGGAAAGCCCTGATCATGCAGCATCCCCTATGCAGCACCCACGATCGTTCTGTTCTTCCTCTACGCGACCCCATTCTGCTCTGGGTTATGAGGCGCTATGAGTTCTCTTTGAATTCCTTCTTTGCTACAGAAGTCTTTGAATTTTCCAGAGATGTATTCACCACCATTATCGCTCCTTAGAGCTTTCACCTACTTCCCCGACTCCTTCTCAACCAGCACCTTGAACTCACAGAACTTTGAGTATGTCTCGCTCTTCTTCTGCATGAAGAAGATCCAACACTTACGAGAAAATTCATCAAAAAATATCACATAATACCTGTGTTTTGCTATTGAAGCAATCGAGGAAGTTCCACACACGTCTGTGTGAATTCTCTCAAGGATCGTCAAGGCGCGACTATCCTTCTCATGAAAAGTGGTCTTCACAAATTTTCCCAAAGTACATCCCTTGCACTGATCTGACTGTGCAAGTGTACCTTTGGGAAGCCCGGTAGAAATCTGCTGCAAAATTTTCAAAGTGCCATGGTGAAGATGGCCCAATCTCATGTGCCACAATTCGCCCTCATCCCGGCTCACCACTCCTTCTGCTTTGCCTGCCATTGCTGCACAACCATCTACCTACAATTGATAAAGATTCTTAACTCGAATCCCTATCCACCTGGTTTGACCAGTTGTTTTATGCTGAAGGAAGGCTTTTCCCTCACTAAAAACAACATCATAACCCTTTTCTTCCAACATCGCCACGGAGATCAGATTCTTCTTCAATCCTGGAACATGCATGACATCCTTCAAGATGAAAGGTTTACTGGACTTTCTTTCAAAGGAAATGGTCCCGATACCAGTCGCACTGTATCTACCATCATGCTGGACAGATAAGTCATTCTTGCAGACAAGATTGACCTCCAAAGTGTCCTACGGACATCTAGCAACAAACGGACAAACAAAACTATCTTTCTCTAGATATATTGTGATTCATAATTAAATGTTATAAAGGTTTTAGCGATCTTACCTTTGATCCAACGCTTGTTTGTAGTAGTAGTCCTTCAGTCGCCCGAAATAATTATCTTTATAGATCTGCAATCACAAACAAGCAAACATCAAATAGCACCTGCATAGCATATATTCATAAATCATATCCATTATCATTATGGTGATCAAGGAATCCATAAAATAAACAATCAATTGACAGCTTATTGAGAAAAATGGATTTATTTGTATTAACTTAAATAAGAAGAGCCTTACAACCGTGTCCGCCTTGATGTTGTACAGGTCTTCCTGGGGCCAGGAGCAGGCATTTCCTTTACTCAGATCAGCCTTGCACTCTTCCAACCGAGATACATACAGGTATGTAATCCTTCCCACATGAAATCTCAGCTAAAAGGGTCTAAGTTTCAACAGCACTTCGCTTCCAAAAATACTAAAACTTCAACTCATCAATTGGTTAATTGATAGTAACCCCTTTAGGCTGCCCTATGCCTATTTTTATAGTAGAGAAGAGGAGGTTACAGCTTCGTACAAGAAGGGATAGAATCCTCCTTCAAAGGGATTAGTTCCTTACACCAAGGTGTTAGCTCCTTATTGGATGGGATGCATGAACATGAAAGGAGCGTACTTTCCACCGCAGGAATGTTTCCAGAAGCTTCTAAAAATGAATTTAACTGAGCTTCTAGATTTTACTTGCACCTTTTTAATATTTTACAGGGGTCCGCAATTTTAACAAGCAGAAAGTGCGCTTGGCTACGCAAGATTTATAGCCAAAAAGTGCGGGTCCGCAGGCAAAACTAGGAGAAAGTGCGGTACCAGAGTTTTAAGGCTTTAATGAGCTCTTCTCTTAGTTTCAAGGCTTGATTTTGGGAACTTTGATATTGTAGGCTTTCAAGGGAGTACTAAAATGTCTTGGTGACAAATTTCAGTGTAACAAATTGCCCCATAAAGTGCGAATTCTAAGAATATTTGAAGAGTGATATGCTTTGTCATTTCAAGGAATATCCTGTGGACACCCCAGTCGGAACCCTGTAAAAACATTCAATGCAACACACACACACACACATATATATATCATCGCTGAGGTAGGAATTCCCATTCTCAGATCAAAAACTAGCTAAACTTGTTCTAGTACATAAATGATTTTAATATCACATCAATCATGTAGACATAGCATGGACGCAGCCATCTGTAATGAATCGTCTACTGCATAATGAATAATAAAACTCCTCATAGCCTGGATGGTGGAAACTAGATCCAGGGTCTTGATTTCTGCTTCCCGAACTAGTACGATTCTATCCATGTGATTAAATGTGTTGAATTCGAACATGGTAGAAACCACTTGATTACCAGTCAATGATGTGAACTGTTAACAAGTGTGAGATAAACCACCAATAATTACAATGGTCCTCAAAGTACTCAGTACAATCCATGAAATGCGAATATGTGATCTGAAGTCGAACATTTCACGAAATCGTTCGATCGAAGGTCAATGATGTAACCTATCGTCGAAGGCGAGAAACCTGCCATTAAGGCATGCAGATTCCAAGGTACTGACGGATTCTAGATCAACTTCATAGATGATGAGTTGTCATTGATAGAAAGTGATCCGTCGTAAGAAAGCTCACGACACGAAACCATAGATCAAGTTTTGAAGAAATTTTTTGCAAGGACTAACTCAGGGATGGTCAACGTGAATGGAGACAACTGTTTGCAAATGAATGGTTTGTTTGACTGTCCTCTTGAACACATAATGACACTGCAGATGCTTTGGTGACAGTTTCCCTAAGCTAATACCCAGAAACCGGTTGAAGAATTTCAACGTGGTTCGATTAACTAATAGGCAAAGGATTTCCCAACCTAACCTAGGTAGAAGTGTGACAAAAAGTGTCGTGTTCAAGAGTGGTGTAATTCTTTTACAAATCAAAGTGTAACAAACAAATATATTTTTCTCTCTTTTCCCCCACCATTTCTGGCAAGTACCTCTTTATTTTTTACAAGCTTGAGGAGGATAACATTTTCTTGTTAATAAGCTCATCCTTCGGATGAGTCCAACTTAGTTTAAATCCAAACCCTAAGAAGGAGTGGTCCATTCCTGTTTGTAATCGACAGGGCCTTTACTGTTAAATTTTAATGATTCCATTGTAGGAGAAACTCGGTATTTTTCATTTTTAGGGAGTCAGAAGAAAAAAACTTAAGAAAACTCCATGGGTGTTCTTTTTCGTAAATTTAGTCCCTCAGGCCCGAAAAAGGGTAAAATAATGCAAGAGAGAACTCTATTGACCATGATTAGTCAACGTATACCTTTTTCGTAAATAGTCCATTTCAGTCCGAAAAAGGGGTAAACTTATACTGAAAGGACGACCGTTCATTTACTTTAACGAGTTTGAATAATCAAGTACTCGGCGATCTTTTCATTTTTAGAGAGTCTGAAAAGGGCTTAAAAGAGGACCCCATGGTTTCGCTTTTTTGTAAAATTTAAAGAGCCCAAAAAAGTGATAAAAGTTTACTCTTCGTCAAAAATGACCATTTTGCCTAAAAAATCCGTTATTCTGCACAAAAACTCAAAAATTTAAACATACCTGTTTCAATAATAAAAATATTTTGAAAAACTGATTTTTAAAGTGAAAAATAAACAAATTTAAAATTAATCTATTCGAAAAAACTTATAAAAAGGATTTTTTCAAGTTCATTTTTACCGTTCAAAATTGGAGTGAATTTTTAGAGCTCTAGGCAAAAAATGCTTCGGAGAAGATTATGGGCAAATTGACCATCGGATTCGAAAATCGTCTGTTTCAAGTAATCCACAACCTCCTTATCTTGCATTTCATTTCTTCAATTTTTAAATTTTGGGTCAGAATTTCATTTTTGGGAGGAAAATATACCGAGAAATTTGCCCTCGAGGGTCTGCACCTAATGCATTGGGTACCTACGGACCCCAACATTTTTGTACAAATAAAAATGGCGGGGCCCCGCACTTTTAACACAAGGCCCGTGCGTATCTATGCACTGTCCCTGATCGTAAAGTGCGGAGGCGCTGTGGCAAATTAAAAAACATATTTTCTTCCTAAATCACCCAAATTTTTTGCTTGAAAATAATTCTAATCCTTAATTTTGCTTGTTGTAGGACATCTACAATGCTTATTTGGAGAGAACGGGAGCACAAAGAGGTAGATGAAGCAACAATAAATCATCAACCTACTTTGAAAGCCTTAAGAGCATGCGGGCTTTATAAATTTTGGGCTATCAGTGGCATGAGAGCTCAAGTGGATCTTCTTACTTGGCTGGTAAGTAAATGGGATGTCCAGGACCAGTGTTTTGTGATCGGAGGTCACCAGCTCGAGATTGAGCTGGAAGACATCTATTTTTTGACTGGTTTTTCCAGAAGAGGCGAACCATTATCTCTATTTGGGGCTAGGCCAGGTGGCCAGTCTGTCACCAGCCTCCAATTAGAGTTCTGCAACGATGAGGCCAATCCCCAGGACAAACAGATTAACATAAAAAATATCATCCGTCCAGAGTTGAAAGTGATCATTTTTACCGTTGTCAATTTGTACGGGAGTGCAGCTTTGCATGTAGCCTTTGGTTCTCAGATACGCATAGCAGTAGATTTCTTTTGAGGCACCATATACAACTGGTGCGAGGCAGTGTTGGCAAATGTGAAAGGCCAAATTACCAGAGCAAAGAATGGGAAGCTAAACAACTTTGGATATGGTTCCATTGGTATTGCCTTTTCTCTAGAGAGGATCCCATGTTAGCCCCACGGCACGTTCCCTGTCGATGCTGGTCGGCCTCGAGAGCCTAGGATGGTTCGTTGGGTTTCTTTAATGGCCTGCCACAATAAGGGTAGGGAGATTGTGCGATTTCCCTCTACATATTTTCGTTGGCTGGAACACCAAATTTTTGTTATAGAGGATTTTCCTTATGCTGGCATGGACTTTCGTGGCGACCGGGAGATACCCCTTCCTCCAGGAGCTCAGTGGGACGAGTCGGGTAAAAAATCTTTTTTGACATGTTCTAATTTCTAATTTTTATTTTGTTTTTTAATCGCCCAAAACTAACAACAAAAATTTTCAAATGCACATGTGGGTCCAACTCGACCAGCCATTCTCCACCCCTTCGACCAAAGGAAAAAGGATGCAGCACCACCACCACCACCCCCACAGGATCAGACTGCAGAGATCCTGACTGACTTAGAGCACCATTTGGAGCGACTCACTATAGATATTCTTGAGACTACTATAGATGATATCCCGCTCCGTCTACAAAGATATGTCATAGGTGTTCCTGGTCCATTCAGGAGGTTTTTGACTAGGGTGGCATGAGCGATGGTGTATTATCATGATCATCACCATGGATAGTGGTTGATTGACTTGTAGACTCATTTTTGTATCACTTTTTTCTGATCATAAGGCGTTTTGAGCCTATGATCGAAGACAATGTATATTTTTTGAACACTACATTTATACTATGATATACTATTATTTCAATTTACCTATTCAATCATGTTATGAAATTTTGATTTGTTACTTTGTTATCGCAAATGTCTATTTATAACATTAGAAGCAATTGCATCTACTAATGTATTTAAATTTCTTGAAATGTGTTGATATTCAATATAATCGAACTCTCATTCCAAGAGACGAACCCTTCAAAATAATCTTAATAATACTGGATTTCTAATGGCATATACTCGATTTAACTGTAATACAACAAGTTCAAAATCTAATTTAACGATCAAACTCCAAATTCAAAATGAAATGGATTCCGATAATAATTCAATAACTGCACTATATTCGGCAATATTATTCGTCATTTTACCGAGACTTACCCCATGCATTGATACTAACTCGTCAGTGGGTGAGTAAATAACCCAGGTTGCGGAAGAGATGTTACATGTACTACGACAAGCGCCACCAGCAAAACCAATATACGTTTGAAAGGATGTCGACATTTTTGATATCAAAAGTATCCAGATAAGCGGGAATAATAGTAAGAGCACACTTATGCTAGGCACATGTTTCTAATCTATAGCACACCAGCTAAAAAGTAACTAATATACAGAGAAGATCTCCACACGAAGTCAAGCGTAATATCTCTTCAAATAAAGTCCATTTCTAAGTTTACCCAAAGAGACACTATCAAAATCAATCAATTCATAGGCCCCTTTTGCAAGCTGTCGCTTGACAATGTAGGGACCATGCCACATGGGTTCAACTTTCCCAGCCGCTATTTTATCATTGGCTTGATCATAAATCAAAACTAGGTCTCCTTCTGAAAAATTACGAGGGGTAACACTTCTATCATACTGAAATTTCATTCTTTTCGCATGAACCTCGGTAGCTAATGCAGCGGTGCGCCGATTCTCTTCTAATTGAGGCAAGTATAAAAAACTTTTCTCCTCTTCAGAAGTGTCTGGTAGTAACTCTATGGCTAGTTGGAGTGACGGTATCTCACATTCAATGGGTAATACCACTTCTAAACTGTAGACCAGTTGAAAAGGGGTAAAACATGTCGATGTTTTTGTTGAAGTTCGATATGCCCAAAGTGCTGAAAAGAGCATGGTATGCCAATTCGACTTATGAATTCCAATGATTCATTTGATCATGGTGACTAAAACTTTATTAATTGCTTCAAATAAACCATTGTCTTGTGGATAATATGGTGTAGAACTATCATGGTGCAGGCCAAGCTGGTCTGTTAACTCGGTCATCATGATATTTTGAAAATGGCTTCCATGATCACTAATTATTGCTTGGGGTACACCGAAACAAGCAATCACATGATTGAATACGAAAGTAGCTGCAGTTTTTCCATTTTCTGCAAATGTAGGCATCGCCTCATCCCATTTGCTAAAATAGTCTACTGCTAGAATAATGTACCCATGCCCCCCGGTCGAGTGAGGGTTACATGTAATGAAATCGATGCCCCATTTTTCAAAAGGACCGACAGCAAGTATGGGGTGAAAAGGAGCAGCTTGTGCACACATTTTTTGATCAAATATTTGACAATTATGACATTTTCGGACCGTGTAAATACAATCTTTGAACATAGACGGCCAAAAATACCCTACGCGCAATATCTTTTGGGTTGTGGCATACCCAGACATATGACTGCCACATGCTCCGGAGTGACATTCATTTAAAACCTTTTCGGCTTCGTCATGAGTTAGACAACGTTGAAAAACCGAATCCGCTCCACGATGGTAAAGTGTGTCGCCAACAATGTGATATTGTTGAGACTAGAAATGAATTTTTCATCGTTGCGATCATGAAAGTTCAGGTCGAAAATATTGGATTTGAAGATATACGATGATATCTCCATACCATGGATCAATGGTACTAATAAGAAACAAGGATTCATCCACGATTGGTTGTTCCGCCACAATTTCTGTATCAGTACGTGGGAAATCACACATAAGTTCAGAAAATATCAATGATTTCTTAGATTTGGACTTTTCAAACTCCAAATGAAACTCCTACAGGATAACAATCCATTTGGAGTATTTCCCCCCTAGAAATTTTTTGGTCAATATGTACATCATAGGGTTGCAATCAGAGATTACTATTGTTTTGCGTAAAAGTATGTAGTCACGAAAACATTGGATAGCTTGAACAGCTGCCAAGGCAAATTTCTCCACATGTGAGTATTTAATCTCAGTCGGATGTAAATTTCGACTAAGATAGTAAATCACATGTTCACTATGGAATTCATCTTCCTAAACTAAAACCATCCCTATCGTGGAATCGGAAGCGGCGAGGTACAAAAAGTAATCTTGGTTGTAGTTGGGAGGATGCAGTAACAGTGCATGGGTCAATGTGTTTTTCAAAGCATCAAAAGATCGATCGGCGACCTCGTCCCAAAAGAATGGAATGTTTTGTTTCAACAACCTAGTGAAACCTTCCGTTAACTCGATGTAGTTAGGAATGAATCGACGTAAAAAGTTTGCTTTCCCTTGCAAAATTTGGAGTTGGCGAAGAGTAGAAGGAGGAGGTAAATTGATGATTGCCTCAACCTTCGATGGGTCGACACGAATGCCTGCCTTTGAGACAATAAATCCTAATAATCGTCTGGATTCTATGCAGAAAACACATTTGTGAGGATTCAAACGAATCATATAGTGCCTACATCGTATAAATATTGCTCGTAAATGAGTAATATGATCTGCTCTGCGTGAAGAATGAGAAATAAAATCATCGAGGTAGGGTTGCACAATATGCTTAATGTCGTGAAATGCATAAGACATGGCCCTTTGAAAAGTGGTGCCAGCGTTTTTAAGGCCAAAAGGTAATTTGCGATAAGAAAAAGTTCCCCATGGACAAATGAAAGTTGTTTTAGGTTGATCTGCAGGGAGTATGTTTATTTGATTGTAGCCGGAAAATCCATCCATGAATGAGAACATTTCACTTCCAGCACAATCGTCGATAATTTGATCGATGTAAGGGGTTGGATAATTTTCTTTAGGACAAGCTCGATTTATATCCCTATAGTCGATACATACTCTTATTGTTCCTTGTTTTTTATTTATCGGAAAAATATTAGATACCCAGTCTGTTAACAGGATTGGATAAATAAAACCTGCACGAAGTAATTTTTCAACTTCTGATTTGATAGCGGCATCTTTTCTCGGATGAATCTGACGTAATTTCTGTCTGACTGGTTTGGCATCCGTGTATGTCTTAATTTCATGTACAACGATTGACGGATCGATTCCTGGAATTTATTCATATGACCAGGGAAATATGTCGCAGAATTCTTGAAACAGGGCTTTCTATGCTTGAATTTCTTCAGGCGTACAAGAAGCACCTATGTGAATGTTTTCAACAATTCCAAGCTTTACTGAAATGTCAAGAGGAACCGTCATAGAAATATTTTCTAAATTCAATTCAGAATCAGCATGTGAAATAGGATTCTGAGGTTCTTTGACGTAATAAGTGGTAAAAATAGAGGAAAAACCATTCTCAAAATGATCAAGGTCAGGTAAAAATGAAGACCTATGGTGTAGATCTTCCCATGGTAATTCATCTACCTACAAGAATTCACGAATATGCTCATCAGTATGGAAAACTTGTTGAGCAGGATCCGTCGAAGCCAAACTCGATATTGAAAACGACTCCTGATTGATCACATTCACTGGATCAGATTCGGTTGAAGGGGTATCAGAAAATGACTGTACTTGCTGATATTCTAGCTCAAAAGGACTCAAACGCATCGGGCCCTCGAATGAATCCAATTCTGATTCTGAAGGTACTATCCAAGGATCATCAAAGGAAATAGTACTTGATGTAATCATATTGATATTAGCAATAGGATTTTTTACGTTAGGATGAGGCAGGGAAAAAGTTCCCAGTAAAGCTAAATCTTTAATCAAACCTACTCCGACATCCTTATAAGGGATAGTCGATTTTCCGATATGTTGGATACTATCAGTAGAGGCTGGGTCGGATGAATAATATGATAGCTGATCTATCTTAACGATCTTTCCTTTATGAGGAAACATGATGAGATGAAAGATCGATGATACAATAGCAGTCATAGCATAAGACCAACTATGACCCAGGAGAAGGTTATAATCCAGAGGGGCATCAACCACCTCCACATCTAGATTAACAACTTTTCCTTTGACCTCTATTGGTAGATCTTGTAAAATACCATATGGTTGAAAACCTCTTCCATCAAACGCTTTGAGAATAGTTGGTGATTGGTTGATTGTTGGAGAACCAAGTGATTTCCAACATTTTATCGACATTATACACGTAGAATCCCCTTCATCAACAACAGTATGAAAGATACGCTTGTTTTTTACTATTACCGGAATCTGAAAAGCCATTTGATGAGGCAGGCATGGTGTAAAATTTTCTAAATCGAAGATCATGAGGTTCGAATCCTAGAGATCTACAGCTCCTAAGACTGAAAAAAGTAATTTTCTTTGGGAAGGGCATGATTGCAATACTTCCAAAGCTGACATTGTTGAAGGGGAAATTGCCAAATCTTCAACAATATTGTAATTCTGAGCAGATCTCGCATGTGGATTAAAAGTTGATTTACGTAGTACACCTTTTACAGGTGGTTTAATCACTAAGTCAGGATTTTGTTTCTCAATCTGTAATGGATCAGAAAATGAGGGATATGTAGTTGATGCAGAATTGGATGTTTTTGCTTCTTTACCAGTATTTTTACTACCGTAATCTTGCGATCGCGTTGCAACCATGAAAATATCCTCAAATGGATTGGAGGAAGATCCAACCATGTTACTATATTGAGTGGGAAAAGGATCCTTCAAGACAGCAGGTATAGCCGAACCCTTAACAAATTTCGTTACCTCAGATCTATGCGGGCACCCTCTCGTAAAATGATCCTGATCACAGATGAGACAAGGATATCGAGGTTTGCGTTTTTCGTCAGTTGGTTCAATTGTATCAGTTTTCTCTTTTGAAGATTTCTTCTTTTTATTCTTACCTTTCTTCTTACCACCGTTTTTAGATTTGGCCGTAGATGTTTCTACAACATGGATATCGGCAGAAGTTTCTAGGGAAGAATCTCCTTTGGGTGAATCGGGAAAAGTGATAATAGGAGAAGTAGTCTTGGAAGACTTCTTCTTATTCTTACCAGTACTAACAGAACCAATTACACCATCAGCAGCATGAGAGCCAGAAGGAGTTGCAGTTAACTAACAAGGTCTTGGTAAATCGGGGATTTTATCGTACAAAGTACCTGACTGAGTATAAACAAGGTCAAGGTACTGAGCCTGAGAAATAACTTGATATTCCGTAACAACGCCTCCTTTGTCTACATCTTCAGTAATTTTGGGCAATAATGATTTAATAAAACATTCAGCCAAAATTTGATCAGGAATAAAGACTTTCACTAAACGCCTTCTACGTCTCCATTCATGAATGTGATCAGATATGTACGTAGACGTAGACTGCTTTAATGAAGTCAGTAATTTTGTGCCATTGTCGTATCTGACAGGAAACTAAAAATGAGTTAAGAAATATGTGGCTAATGCGTTAAAATTATTAAAAAAGCCACGTAGTAACTCAATGTACCATTTGGTAGCTGGACCAATGAGATTTCTCTAAAAAATACGTAATCGAATAGAATCATCGACTAATGAATTGGATGCGCACCAAAGGTGATAAGTCATAACATGATTAGATGGTTCTTCTCCTGACTTACCTTCAAATTTTGGAATATCACTGGGCAACTTGTTAGGCATCGGCGGCCTATATGGAAGATAAAAAATGGGATCGTTCGTAAGGCGCGACAGATCCGGAAAATCTAAAGTTGCAATGAATGCTAACCGATGGCCAGGGTCTTGATAACCTTGAGTGATCAAACCAGTGCCAGGAGGAGGATAGCCAGGATATCCTGGAATCGGATGTGCATTTTGAATCGTGTAACCTCTTGGGTAACCAGGATTAACCATACCATACTGGGGTTGTTGAGGTATTTGATAAGTATACCTAGGGTACGGTTGATACTGATACATTGGATTTTGTGTAGCTTGACCAGTTTGATACTGTCTCTGGTACGGTTGATAAGTAAACTGAGGTTGACTAGAAACAATCGTACTTGTACCAGCTTGTTTCGTAGGCATCTAGGCCGTAGTCTGACTTGTAGGTCCTGACTGTGGTACAGAGGCTTGAGAAATTTTCACTAATGCAGGGATAGAAGAAATTGGAGCTGCAGATACTCCAGAAATAGGTGTTGTAGGTTGAAAAAATTTTGTAGTAGTTGCAGCAGTTTGAGGCGGAGTCTGAGGTGTACTAGGCCCAAGCTACTAAACAGAACCAGGTGCAGGGATTTGAAAAGTAGGTTGAACAAGTTGTGGGGTTGGACCAGAAACTAAAGGTTGTCCAGGTTGATTAGGTAACTGCACATTAGGTTGCATAATCTGTTGAACTTGCGATGGATTCCACACCATGTTCATTCCGGGGTATTGACCCGTAGAAGGTTGTACATATGAAGGACCATAGCTTTGTTGAACGTAGGGTTGATAATTAAGTGGTAAATTTCCAGCTCCTTGTAAAAATGATTAACCGGAAGGTGGTTGGA
This sequence comes from Pinus albicaulis, assembly GCA_034641835.2. Classification (NCBI taxonomy): domain Eukaryota; kingdom Viridiplantae; phylum Streptophyta; class Pinopsida; order Pinales; family Pinaceae; genus Pinus; species Pinus albicaulis. Next base: position 1,217,448,146 of record CM076574.1, read on the forward strand.
AACCTTGAGTTGGGTACTGACCTTGAGGTTGATAACCCTGAGGCACCTACTGAATCTTGGGTTGATAAGGACCCTGAGGAATATACTGAGTCTGGGGTTGACCTTGGGGTATGTACTGTCCTTGAGGTTGATAACCTTGAGGTATTTACTGTCCTTGAGGTTGTTCTCCAGGTAAATAATATTGTCCTACAGTTTGTCCTGGTAGAAAATTACCTTGAGGCTGACCCCCAGGCGGTAACTGACTACCTCGAGGTTGACCCCTAGGCGGTAACTGACTACCTTGAGGTTGAGGATTTGGAATATTACCAAATATCATAAAAAATTGGCTCTTCGTTCGATGTTTCATTTTTAGTTCCATTCGTACCAGTTAATAATACTTTTTCAGTTGGTTGAGGAGTTTCTCCTAAGAAAGTACCAGAAAGTGACTGGTACCCCGAAGGAACAGAAGGACCACCATATAAAAATGTTTCCAGTGATTGGGAAAACATATATGGCTCAATTGACATGATTGATGAAGGATAATAACCCCTTGGTGTAGGATGAAAAGGAATTCGGGGTGGTGAAAAACTAAGACCCGGGTTCTCTAAAAAATCTGTCAATGACAAATACCAAGCGTCACTTCTAAAAGGATTGTAGAATATAGATTCACGCTCCCTAAGATTCAAATTCTGTTGGGTTTCGGGAAGAGTTACTTCTTCGTCTAGACTGACAAGTTCTTCAATGGAAATGAGGTCAGAAGGAAGATTTTCAGTAATAATATGTCTTACCCTAGGTGAAACTGGATCACTAGAAGTTGGAGTAACAAATCCTGAAGATGGTTCCAAAATAGCAGGTTCAGTGTCAGGTTCATAAATTTTAGGTTCTTCAGCAAATTCACTAGAAGGAGAAATACTACCAGTAAGCTCGGAAACTGAAATCGGTTCTTGAATATGATCTGTTTTTTATAGTTGATAATCAGGATGAACAACTATAGATGAATCTCCTACTTCTGTTGATCTAATTCTACTGTTAGTAGTTGATACTAGAGCTCGCAGCCCTTGCTGTAGGGTAAACTACTTGGGTGGTTGGTTTTCGTATATCCCTCTCAGGGCTTTCCGGTGCCCGAGGCAGACAGTAAGATTAGCTATGTTGTTCACAAAGATGGCATGAGCATGTTCATATTAGCTTGAAATAACTTGAAGGAATACAATAGAGAATTACCTCTTTAACAGCTTTAGAATCCTTTGGAGAGCGCTACGCAGCAAAGCAAGAGTCCTTCTTCACCGGCTCCAAATCTGAGTCCTGCAATCAGTCAAAGCACCCGCGTAATTTCTAATATAACAAGTATTCTATCAATTAAATCAATAATAAACATCTAGATTATACATATCTGAGCCATTCATATCATACTAAGTAAATATTGAAACAACAATATAACATTAAGCATCGAATGGACAAAACGAACATAGTTCTATTGATTTTGAAAGAAGGAGGATTACAACCATCGGTTGTACCAAGCCCTCCTCAGTCTCCCAATATCTCTTCTCTCTCTAGTGAAGAAGTCCAAGTCAACAAACTCTCTAGGAGCCTCTTTGACTCTTGGCCTTCACAATGTCACACTATTCTCTATTCCACAAGTATACAAGAACCTTCAGCAATCCTTCGACCTTCAATTAAGAGCCTTCAGCTCCTTCTTATAGGAGAGGGAGAAGGCCATTGTTGTCCTTCTCTTTCCACTAGTTTGGAATGGAAAAGGCTTAGATGTTTCCTTGATCTACATGCTTTTGCCTCTCTTGGAGTTTAGTCTCCCATGGAAATGACCAATAATGAACTAGTGTTCTGCAGTTTCCTTTGTGAACTCACTCCTTTGTGAGGGAAATTCGGAGATTCAAATCATTCTCCGCGCTCTTTTCCCAATTAAAACTTAAAATATGGGTAACGTGTCCCTCCAGTGTAAACAGAGCGTTGCCCTAGCCACTAACATGGCCAATGTACTGATTGCCTACGTTATAACGCTCTTCGTGCATTCTGTGTGTTACTGGCGAGAAATAGGTTTAATTTAGGTCTTTGTACTTCTTCCATATTTGTCTTCCTATGAGGTGATGAGAGGTATTTTGACCTGTGAGATGCCCTAAAGTGTGAGGTCGAGAGACAAAGAAGATAGCGAAATACTTTATAATTTGACGAAGATAGAGAAGATTGAAAAGGCGGGAAAACACAGGCTCATGTATATGTCAGAAAATATAGTATTTGCCTAGAGTCGGGCATGTCCCATGCTCAATAGCTTTAAACAACATGATTTATCTAGAATAGAGATATGAAGAATCTGTCCACCAATAGGTACAATGTGGAAGTGTCTGTCATAACAGGATCAGGCTGAAGAAGTTGTCTCGATAAACAATATCACAGCTTGGGGAAGGGAACACAACTTTAATGGTGTAACCTTTTGCCCCAAGGTCTTGACCACCGATTCACTTAAACTGCATATTTCTCAACATGTGAATGAGGGAGTTGTCGTCGAACATGTGATAAATCGTCTGATTACCAGTCAATAATGAAAACTGTTAACAGACGCGAAGGTGGCCACCGATAATGATGATGGTCCCTAAGATGCCCAGTACAATCTAGCGAGTGTGAATAAAAGGAGTTGAAGTCGAACACTCGTAGAATCATTTGATCAAGAGCCAATGATGAAGACCCTTGATCAAACACAAGACTACCTGCCACTGATGTCTGCAAGTATCTGGGTACTGATGTGTTTCTGGATCAACTTCCTAGATAAGGTGTTGAAGTCGATAGGAAGTGATCTGTTGAAAGGTAGGCACTGAGGCGTCCTACATCAGTCAACACGAAACGGAAACCAACTGATTTTGTTTATGATTGAGATAATGAAGAGTAAATGGGAACGTCGGACGACAAATAATTTCTGGCATAATGAGCAGTTTGGTTGATAACAGGAGCAGTAGATAGCGAGATCTGCTTGAACAATAGAAGGCACTCTAGCAGGGTACTAGGCAGCTGAAGCTTGATGAACACCAAAGAGTGTGTTAGGATTTTACCGGTGCAGGGACACTGGGAGATGAAGGCTAATACTCATAGATGGTAGGGTTTGGCTAACTGCGAAAGAGTTTTCTGGGAAGTGCCATGTTCAAGAATTTTGCTGCCAAATCGACCTTTTTGAAAATGTAACAGAGGTAGTATCCATTTTGTCCAAATTTTCCCCGTCTGATTAAGTTTAACGAGTCCAGACGAGTAAACTCGGTGAATTTTTCATGTTTAGAGAGTCTGAAAAATGTCAGGAAAGACAACTTTGTGCCCCATCTGATTAGATTTAACGAGTCCAGATGAGCAAACTCGGTGAATTTTTCATGTTTAGAGAGTCTGAAAAATGTCATAAAAGACAAATCCATGTCCTGTCTGATTAGGTTTAACGAGTCCAGATGAGAAAACTCGGTGAATTTTTCATGTTTAGGGAGTCTGAAAAATGTCGTAAAAAACGGCTCCATTGGGGTACCTTTGTCATGTCTTGATAACCGGGCACGGCAAAGGGGTAATAGTAAGCCCGAAACAGTTCATTTTCCGTTAGTTAGTCCATCGAATCCGGAAAAGTGAGAAATCTATGTTCAATGGACGTCTACCTCATTTTGTTATGAGTACGAGGAGACGAAGTAAACTCAATATTCTTTGTGAAATTTTAACAAGTCCAACAAAGAAAACTCGGTACCTCCGTGAAATTTTAACGAGTCACGCGGAGAAAACTTGATTTACTTTTTCTGTTTAAAGAGCTTTGAAAAAAGAGGAAAAGAATGGCTCCTTGTTCTCTGTCTCAATAGTTTAACGAGTCTGACAAAGGTGACTCGGGATTTTTTCGGTTTTATGAGCGAGAAAAAGATTCCTAAAAAGAATGCTCGGTACTTCTCCATAGTTTTAATGAGTCTGAAGAAGAAAACTCTAGGTTTTTCGGATTAACGAGCAAGAAAAGACCAAAAAAGAATGCTCGATGCCAACTTCGTATAAGTTTAACGAGCCCGAAGAAGAGAACTCGAGGTTTTTCGGATTAACGAGCAAGAAAAGACCAAAAAAGAATGCTCGATAAAACATGAGTATGTCTGCACATAAATCTTGATCCCTTATTAGAATCATCAGTACCAAATCTCGAGAGTTGCGACATGTGTACAGCGAGGAATCACGACTTTGCCGACTGACGAAAGAGAGTCATGCCCCAGAATTTGCTATAAGAAGGCCAGAAGACATTCATTTTCACTGTTTTGAGTGCTGTGAAGAAGCTCTGGAGTGCAAAAGGGGTGAAAATTTCAGCTGACGATTACGGTCAATCTGAGCAACATTTTTCTATTCCACGAGATCCAGGTAAGAGCTAGAACCTCCTGTTATCATTTAATTGCCAATTTTTTAGTTTTTGCTGGTTCAAAATTAGGAAATTTTGAGGCCCTAGAAAAATATTTGCGCCTAACATGGGTCAGGAGTACAACAACCGCGTTAAACGCATAACCCGTGAGGGAAGTACGCGTTATAATGCTCTGTTTTTTATTATCTCCCGCGTTAGGCGCAACATGCTTTCTAAAAATTCAATTTTTCCATTTTTGAAGTGGTCCAGGCAAATTTTAATCGGTTGGAAATGTTTCATTTGCAGGTGTTCCGCTGTTAATCATGAGTATCTGGCGAGAGAGAGAGCATGAGCGGGAAGAATGAGAGATGGTCACGGATGCGGCAAGTTTAATGGCTCTCCGGAGGTGCGGATTGCTTAAGTATGCTCGTTTAGAACTGATGAGGGGTCAAGAGGACCTCCTGAGGTGGCTGATCCAGCAGTGGGACGAACGGCATCATGTCTTTCGGATTGGTGGCAACGAGCTCGCCATCGAAAAAGATGATGTTTACTTTTTGACCGGCTTGTCATGTCGTGGGGCGAGGCCCAATTTGACGGGGTCTAGATCTGACCCTCGTTCCACTACTGATTTGATCCATGCGCACTGCATACGTGGCACCCAGGCTGTGAGTAACCAGATACCTATTGCACAGGTGACTTTGAGACCCTTGCGGTCTATTCTATGGATGATTGTTCGCTTGGCAGGTGCCAAGAGTTAGCATGTGGCGACCAAGGCTCAGATGCTTTTAGCCTTGGATTGTATGCAGCCTCAGGTTTTCGACTGGTGTGACGGTGTGGTCCGTCGAGTCCGAGCAGAGCTTACTGCATGCAAGACCCGTACTTAAAGAGAGTTTGGGTATGGTACACTGATTGTTTCTTTCATACTGGAGTGGATACCACTAATGAGGCCCAGGATCCCTACAGCGCCATTGGGTCCACGCGAGCCGATGCAGGCTCGGTGGGCCACTTTGCTTCCACAGACTGGAGAGGGTCCCGTCCATCACTGTTTTGATGAGGGATTTTTTGATTGGCTGGACTCTCAAATTATCATGATTGAGGATTATCCCTATGCGGGGATGAACTTCACAGGCGATCCCGAGTTAGTCTTGCCCCCTGGCACCCAGTGGGGGCCCGATGGTAAGAAAAAATGATCAGTGCTTTTCAAAGAAGTTTTTTGTTTTTTAGCTTTTGAATGTTTATGTAAAAATTTTTGTTTTTAGAAAGGGGTGAAAATTTAGTTTTGACATGAAACTTTTGCTTGCTTGACACAGATGTGGCACCTGTCCGTCCAGCTGGGGCCCCTCGCTATGCACGGCGAGGATTGCAGCTACCCGGGGCTGGCGCACCAGTAGAGGATGCGGAAGTCGGCGACGACGATGATACCCAAATTTTACATGAACTCTCCAGGAACCTGGAGGGTCTGAGTATGGGTATACCGCCGCTTCCTATGCGGGAAGTTCCAGTTCGTCTACAGCGGCATACTGTGGGTGTGCCGGAGAGATACCTGGTTCCTCTGAGGAGGATAGCTAGAGCAGTTGTATGCTATTATGAGCATCAGGCTTAGCTGTTGGAGTAGATGTATTAGTGTCAGAGCATGGCTTAGTGTAGCCAAATTTTGTAAAACACCCCAAGTTTTGGGAGATTTTCTTTTTGATGTTTTCTGTGTACTGGACACGACATATATCTATATATATATATATTTTTGGTGATTTTGTGTTTTTAAATTTTTATGCATTTTTTGATGTGATAAAAATATATGTACTCATGAGTAAATCTTTTACAATAAATGTGACAAATGCCAATCTAACACATAATTTGCCAAAGAATCGGCTAATGCATTAAATTCCCTAGGAACGTGCTCAAATGTGATTGTTTGAAATTGACGTTCTAAAATTCGCACTCGTAAAAAATAACGTAACAACACAGGGTGGCAGACACGGTAATGATTGTTTAGCTGCATAATGATGAGTTGGGAATCTAACCTGACCACTAAATCGGAGATGTCACGAGATGCCGCTTCCGTGAGGAGTTGGATCACTGACATGTAATCGGCCACATTGTTGGTGGCGTTACCCAGGAAGATCCCCCCGGAACCAAGAAGGTTCGACTCTGGAGTATAGAGAACCCAAGCAGCTGAAGCAATGTGTCTAGTGTGACGACTAGCACCGTCTGCATACCCGACGTATGATAACGAATGTGATGACATCTGTGCGAAAGAAAAAGATTACATGAGAAAAACACCTTAAACCAAACAAATAATCTAGAAGCATCAAAATAAAAATAGGCAAAACTTATATACATAAAATTACAAAGCATATGCCTAGTGCGAAACTAGGCAAAATACTTTTTCAGATAGAGCCCGTTGCGGGGCTCCTCGAGTGGAATTCCATTACAGTCCTGTAGTTCATAAGCTCTTTTTGAGAGGGCTTTAGTAACGATGTAAGGACCGAGCCACAATGGTTGGAGTGTTCCTTCCCCCAAGAGGTTGTGATTTTGATCATAAAGTAGAACAAGATCGCCCTCTTGGAAAGAACGAGGCTTGACAGATTTGTCGTATTGAGCTTTAAATCGGCGCTGGTGAGCTTCGAGTGCTAATGTAGCATCTCGACGAGTTTCATCCAAATGATCGAGCGAGAGCAAGCGCTCTTCTGTGGCGGTGGTGCCAGGCAGGAGTTCAATGGCAAGTTTGAGTGATGGGATTTCGCACTCGATTGGAAGTACTGCCTCCAGGCCGAAAGCAAGTTGGAAAGGTGTGATATTTGAAAAGCAATACGGAATATTTTCCATGATACCTGTCTTGACCGAGATATCGATGAGCAGTGTCTTGGAAAGATTACCCATGTTCCCTTCCGAATCGATAGTGTGGACAGTCGTATAAGAGGAGGGAACTATCTCAGGTTGGTCAAAAGACGGGATTTCAGTTTTTATCGCCTCCGAATCAATCGTCGAAGCGCGATGGTGGAACTCTCCCCAAGGTCGTTCTTCTAATGACATGATCCCTCGAATAGCTTCGTCTGTAGGCCAGACTTCATTGAGGAGATCCTTAGAGAGAACTGTTATGGGAGAGGGGGTTGTACCTGTGGTCGAAACCATATCAGTGGACGGTTCAGATGCGGTTTGGATGGCTTGGTAAGCCAACTCAACCGGTGAAAGCGGCATCTAATCTCCATAGGAATCAATATTTGAAGGTGCCAGGATGATCCATGGGTCGATAGAGCCATCCGAAGAGGTGGATATCATTGCAACCGTGTTTGGGATCTGCGGCGGCGGTAGAGGAAAACAACCCAGTAGGGAAGATGCCTTCAGAAGACGGGTACTGATACTGACGTAAGAGTCAGGGACACCTCCTATTAGGGGTACAGAGCTACTTGGTAAAGTGGAATAATCAGGGGTGCAGAAGGATAGCTGGTCGAACGTGACTATTTTCCCATCCAATGGAAATAGGATGAGTCAGAAGACCGAAGACACGATGGCGGTCATAGCATAAGACCAACTGCGACCGAGCAATAGATTATAGTCGAGATGACGCTCTACGACTTCAATGTCCACGTTTACCATTTTCCCACTCGGAGTGATGGGAAAGCTAGCAAGGTATCATTTTGGTAGGAAAGTGTGGCCATCGAAAGCTTTGAGGGAATTCGATGGCGGGGTTAGAGTAGGAGAACCTAAATTCAGCCAGCAAGCTTATGACATAACGCAGGTCGAAGCACCTTCGTCTATGACAGTGCGATGGATGGGTCTCCCTTTCGACACAACCTGCACCTGAAATGCGAGTTGATGCGAGAGGCGAGGTTTAGCCTTTTCCATATCAAAGACTGCTAGCATGGAATCCTGGGGATCTATTCCACCAATAGCCGAAAGCAAGGCTTTCATTTGTGCTGGACAGGTTTGTAATACTTCAAGTGCAGACATAGCTGACAGTGCCTGCGCCAAATCTTCTACAATATTGTAGTTTTGGGCTGCACTTGCAGAGGTATTATGAGTCATGCGTCGAAGTGTCCCTTTGGGGGGACGAATTACAGGTTCAACAGTAGGCCTTTCGATATGTAAATCGTTGGGCGGCGGCGGATTGGAACTAGTTCCCGGTTCCTGAGCATCTATGGTAGGAGTTCCATAAAGCTTGGCGCGAGTTTGAAGGTCAATACTCTCCATGCCATAAATGGCAGATGGTCCTTCGCCGGAAGGATTCGAACCACCATTGCCCCGTTGATGGGGTTGTGGCGGATTGTCAACCATATGTTGATGTTGCTGCTGTTGATTGGGGAAGGGATTGTGAAGAACGGCAGGTGTTCTCCCAGAATCCTTGTTAGCAATAAAATCGGTGCATTCCTGCAACCGAGGACATTTGTATGTCAAGTGATCCTCCGCACAGATTTTACAAGGAAATTTCACGGGTTTATCCTTTCCTTTATCGTTTCTAGCAGCATTTTTCTGATTAGCGTTATTCTGATTATCAGACTGCTCTTCCGAATAAGATGTTTTCTTCTTATTCTTCCTATTTTTTCCGCTAGGTCTTTGTGAGGTTTGCACCGAATTTACCTCAGCGGAAGGGAGAGGAGTCGTTTGATGGGGGGCGGTGGCAGCCGAGGATGGCTGGGAGGTTTGCCCCCGAGACTGATTGGTGGCTACACCAGAGATCGTGCCAACGAGACCATCGGCATGAGCTCTGGTTTTCTGAGTAGCCTGAGGGTTTGGGTTACCAGGGGCATGGGGAAGTAGATCGTAAAGCGTGCCAGATTGTGAATAGATTAAATCCAGGTGCTGGGCACGACGAATACAATGATCTTCTGTCACCGCACCAGAAAGGCCAATGTCTTTAGAGATATGGGGTAAAAGAGACTTGCAAAACCAATTGGCTAAGAGATGGTCCGGTATTGGCGCTTTGACAAGCCTCCTCCTACGTCTCCATTCATGAATATGGTCGGAGATGTGGGTGGCGGTGTCTTGGCATAGTGATGTTAACAATTCTGTGACGGTTTCCACTCTAATTGGTAGTTGAAAGTTCTTTAAGAACTCCGTCGCTAAAGCGCCAAACGTATTGATGGCGGCGCGTGGTAATTCAATGTACCACTTGGCGGCATTGCCTGTAAGGGTGCGGGAAAACAGTCGAAGTCGGACACTATCATCTACCATGGAATTGGATATGGACCATAAATGGAAGGTAGTGATGTGTGCGGCCGGGTTGTCCCCATGCTTCCCGTCGAACTTCGGGATATCGGAAGGAATCTTATGCGGTATTGGAGGCCAAAGCGAGTTGTGGTTGATGGGGTCGTTCGTCAGCTTATGGATGTCGGGTATGTCCAAAGCTGCCAAGAATGGCAATTGTGGATTTTCCCCTGAGTCTAACCAAGGCAGTATGGGCTGACTATTGGGGCCATAGGGTCCTCCCATCCATGTGTTACCAGAAGGGTAAGTGGGACTTTGATAAAAACCTCCCATAGGTGGAGGAGTAGGAACATACGGTTGTTGTCCATAGGGCATAGTGTATTGAGGGGCAAATGGTTGGTTGCCCCCAGCGTAAAAGTGCCCTCCCACTCCAGATGGAGGTTGGGGTTGGTTAGTCCAAATGGATGCAATAGAGTTTCCTGGAGGCATACTAGTATTTGCATAATTTGGCAACGGTATAGATCCTACACCTATGTTTGAACCACTTAAGGGGATAGTATTTACAATGGGTTGTCCCATTTGTCCTAAGGATTGCATAGGAAGAGAAATATTCCCTGCTACCTGTGTACTAATAACACTTCCCCCTGGTGTAGTGGCCAGGGGGTTTGAACTCAACAGAGGGTTCCAACCGAAAGGGTTGCTAAAGGGCACTGAAGTAGTCGTGCTCGTGGGAGGAGCTACCGTGGTCCCCAACGTGATCATGGTAGGAGTAGATGCCGAAGGGTTCGGTAAACTACTGACAGTTGTGTTGACCATAGGGTTGGGGGTAGGCATATGTTGACTACTGATCTGAAAATGGAATGTACTTGTTTAAGGGTGCAAGGTATCCATTTCCCATAATTTCAAATGTGAGCTATACACTCCAAGTGACCTCTGAAAATGTGAAAACTTCTTATTTCTTATACAGAGATAGACTGTAGGGGCATTCACCAGACATGTCACCTCTAAAGAGAGGATGAGTTCCAGAGGCTACCTGGCCCTCTACAGGCTCTGCCTAAATAAATAATGAAGTAACACTTAGAAGTCTTTGACATACACATACTTGAAGTTTGATGTCTTGCGGAATAAGACAAATAACTTTCTGCAGCTGAGTAGGTGATTATGTGTGTATGCAAGTTATGTATATTTGTTGTTTAACACTTTATATCAGTTTTGTTTAGCATATCATTTTCAGCAAATAAAGACATCAAAATGATAAAGCAGTTCACCCCCTCCTCTGGGCTACATCTGCTGGACCAAGCCTCTCAAACTAGGCTTGTCCTCTTGTATTAAAAACACTACAAAGGCTAATACAAGAATATGAGTGTCTCGAAAGACAGATCTGACTGTAAATACAGAATCAGAAGATAGGAATTAGCTAAACATGCTCTTTCCCAAACACTAAACAGTGAAATTGTACCTGATACAGTACTTTTCCCCAATTGGCCCTGGTGGCCCTTTAGACTTGAATGGAGAATTTTGAGGTGAAGATGACCTCAATTGGTTCTGAAACATCTTCCATTAGACTCAGAAGGTCTAAAATAGCATAAATAGGCTTTTGAATCATCAAAAATGGATGGACATAGCCCCCAAACAGCTCCAACACTGAAATGGCCCTAGTGGCCCTGAAAGCTTCCCTGAAGCTAAACAGTGAGAAGAATTCCTCAAAAGGAAAAACGAGCTGTAGAAATGGATTCAGAATGCTGAAAAACTTCAGGAATGACGCGTTCACATTCATACAAATTTTAACGCGATTCCCGATGCAGCTCTGACCCCGGTTGGCCCTAGTGGCTCCGGGAACTTCCACGAAGAAAAATCACCTGCAAACGACCTCATATGGCTGTGAAACCTTTGCCAATGGCTTCAGAAGGTCGAAGAGACCCAAAATCAAAAAAAAAATCGTCCAAAACGGACTTTCCTAGCCAAAGTTATGGCCATTTACTCCCAACTGCCAATTACACTAAACAAACCCCAGCTAAAACTGGCTAAACTGCAGTTACGCCCTCCAAAATAGGGCGGCCACCAAAATAGGCGGAATCCGCCAGATGGCTGTGAAACCTGTGCCAATGGCTTCAGAAGGTCGAAGAGACCCAAAATCAAAAAAAAATTCACTCCAAAAGGATCTCCCATGTGAAAGATATGGCATATTTACTAACTGCCAGTCTGGCCTAAACAAGCTCCACTAAATGTGGAGACACTGCCAGTTAACTGAACTAAACTGGCACATCCGCCTAATTTGGGGGAACCGGCGCTAAATTAGTGGCAGCATTAAATGTTTCAGTTAACAAACTCCTCGTTCACATGCGCAATAAGCGCTAACCGTTAACTGTTGAACGTTGCAACATTAAACCATATGTTATTTAGAATTTGAGTTGAACATATATCAAGTCATAAGCTTATGGTATAGTGATAAACCGTGGTGGTAGTAGCTGTGAGGTCACGGTTTCAAAACATGCTGAGGCCAAATAAACTTTTAACCCGCCATTTCCATCGTGATCTGGGGCCACGTGGCGGCCTCCGGGCCTGCCACGTGGCAGCTCTTCATTGAACCAAAAATTACACAGTCAACTCAACAACGAATTGTAAATTGCCACTTGTAACAAGACGGTTGGTCCACAGGGAATATTCTGTGGAATATTCTATAGAATATTCCAAGGAATATTCTGAGGAATATTCCTCGAATATTCTTTTTTTAATGTTTCCCAATTTCTAAAGTCAAACTGGCCTTTTTTAAACTGAAATTGAAGAACTTCAAAGTTGAATAACTTCTTCATACAGCGTCGGTTTTCAGTGCCGTTTGCGGCGTTGGGATCGTATCACCGAGCTCTTTCCAGTCGATCTGTTTCGGAGCAATTCTAAACAACTTCAATTTTGAGCTTTTTCCCAAGCTCAGATTTGAGCTCCTGATCAACTACTGGGGTTACCCAGTAACGGCATAGAACTGACCACCGGCGGGGAGGATGATGGCGAACCAGGAATGGTTGCCATTGGTATCAACCCTGTGGATACCGGTGGAGAAATAGATGTTGGTGTTGCCGCAGACATATCTTGGCGCGGTGGAATCTGGATTATCACAGGTCCTAACGGATCAGTGAGCAGAGGATTGTAATTAGGTACAACGCCTTCAGTGAAAGGGTCCTCCGGAAGTTCCAGCTGATAAGGGTCTATGTGATAATCAAGATTAGTCAGAGGAGACTTCTCTTCCGTAGAAGGCCCGGGTTCACCAAGGTTCAATCTTTCCTCTAGGGTGAGAGGAGGTAGACCTTGCTGTCGTCGAGACAGACGGCGTGGGTCAGGGGACGCCACGGTGACCGGTTTAATTTTAACAAATTTTATTAAAATGTGATATATTATGAATCTCAAGTGACAGTAACCACACACTTACTAAAAAGAAAAGACTCTCTAAAATCAATCAGCAAGCAGCCAGTATAGGGTGCCCTGTATGAGTACTACTGTTCACTGGTGATGAAATCCAGTCTCACAATAGCATACAGAGAGGGTTGGTCGAAAGTACAGTTACGGTCACTCTAGAGCTTCGCCCGAACCTCAGACGATAGGTGTAAGCACTCTCGTGAAGACGAGTACCCTCCTAAAGACCGAAGACAAAGTGGGTCTGTCTGTTTCAGGTACCAGGACAGCCCGTCCCAGTCACCTTGTGTAAGTCCCTAAAAGTATGGCCACTAAGGATACCTCAAATCACAGACATCATCAGGGGGGTCCACGATCAAGGACAGTGTGCTATATGGGAAGAATACCTAGATCCCCGATCTAGTTTCGACATCCCCGAAGAGAACCCCAATATATAACACACCCACAGGATGCAGTCGAAGGCGGGCTACCTTCTAGTGCACCCAAGTGTTGTCTCGCGCTGAGCTCCGGTAAAGGAACGGTCCCAATAATGTGAGTGCAGCAGGATTTCACTCGTTAATGACTCTAGTTTTCAAGTTTGGAGATCTTGGGTAGTTTTCTCACTTTCCTAACCCAAGATCCTAGCCTGAACTACTGTTTGTGTAAGCTCAAAAAAAAATTTATTAGATTGATTTTATTATCGCTTTGTTTTTAGTGTACTTTGTTATTAGTCTTGCGGAGGGGGAATGGACGTATGAAGTATAGTGAGACTCTGACTCAATAAACCATGCAAAACATGCTCTAAATATTAACTTCAATGAAGAGTGTTTCTACAAGGAGAGGTTTCTTTATCAATCATCCATGCACCAACATGTAAATAACACAGTTCAACTTTCAAGATTCAGACTTCTATCTACCTCTTTTAACAGTCTGTGAACTAAACTTTCAGAATAAACTCAGTTGAATGCAGAAAAAATAAATAAATAAATAAATAAATAAAAATAAAAAAAATCTCTTTAAAAAAGTAAATGCTTTGCACACTAACTAAATAAGAGAAACAAATAATCAATGCCAGCTTTAGCAGACAAGCACAGGGATTCAGTCTGTGAAAGGTACTGGTGGCCAAAAAACTCTACAGCTAAAACACAGTCATAGTAGTGAACAGCACGGTTTTTGGCAGAGTAACGCTCTATCTGTGAGAAAATACAGCGTTATAACACACTGTATTTAAGCCTAGACCGCGTTATAACGCACTGGATGAACTGCATAGGTCGCGTTAACCAGGGAAAAGCTCTTCAGTTGGCCAGACAGGAACAGGATTGAACTCTACAAGCGTTTGGTATGTCTACTGGGCATCAAAAAATGGTCGGAAGGATACTGAACAGAGGAGAGAAGAAATGAAGGGAAAAATAGTCCGAAAACTATGGGGACACTCCCAGCGGAGTCGCCAATTCTGCTGTAGGGTAAACTGCTTGGGTGGTTGGTTTTCGTATATCCCTCTCAGGGCTTTCCGGTGCCCGAGGCAGACAGTAAGATTAGCTATGGTGTTCACAAAGATGGCATGAGCATGTTCATATTAGCTTGAAATAACTTGAAGGAATACAATAGAGAATTACCTCTTTGACAGCTTTAGAATCCTTTGGAGAGCGCTACGCAGCAAAGCAAGAGTCCTTCTTCACCGGCTCCAAATCCGAGTCCTGCAATCAGTCAAAGCACCCGCGTAATTTCTAATATAACAAGTATTCTATCAATTAAATCAATAATAAACATCTAGATTATACACATCTGAGCCATTCATATCATACTAAGTAAATATTGAAACAACAATATAACATTAAGCATCAAATGGACAAAACGAACATAGTTCTATTGATTTTGAAAGAAGGAGGATTACAACCATCGGTTGTACCAAGCCCTCCTCAGTCTCCCAATCTCTCTTCTCTCTAGTGAAGAAGTCCAAGTCAACAAACTCTCTAGGAGCCTCTTTGATTCTTGGCCTTCACAATGTCACACTATTCTCTATTCCACAAGTATACAAGAACCTTGAGCGATCCTTCGACCTTCAATTAAGAGCCTTCAGCTCCTTCTTATAGGAGAGGGAGAAGGCCATTGTTGCCCTTCTCTTTCCACTAGTTTGGAATGGAAAAGGCTTAGATGTTTCCTTGATCTCCATGCTTTTTCCTCTCTTGGAGTTCAGTCTTCCATGGAAATGACCAATAATGAACTGGTGCTTCTGCAGTTTCCTTTGTGAACTGACTCCTTTGTGAGGGAAAGTCAGAGATTCAAATCTTTCTCCGCGCTCTTTTCCCAATTCAAACTTAAAACACGGGTAACGCGTCCCTCCAGTGTAAACAGAGCGTTGCCCTAGCCACTAACGCGGCCAATGTATTTCTTGCCTGCGTTATAACGCTCTTGTTCTGTTCTATATATGCGTTACCCTGGCAGAAATAGGTTTAATTTAGGTCTTCGCACTTCTTCCATATTTGTCTTCCCCTCTGAGCTGATGAGGAGGTATTTTGACCTGTAACAGCCCTTCAAGTTGACTTGGTGTATATTCAGGAGGCTTCCCCTGAAGTCTGCGCGATTGTATCGGTAATTCAGCCACGATTAAAACTTATTAATCACATGCAATCAAATAAAAATTTCAATGAAAACTCCTAGAGTCACTAAGGAAACAAACAAATGAATCACACGCTTAAAAATCTAGGATATCAAACCACACACAAACAGTAAATTCCCACACTAAAAACACTAGTTGGTGATGAAATCCAAAGTCGTAGTATTTAATGTAGAAAGGGTGGTTGGAACAGTTACCCCGACAACCTACTTAATGAAACAGATTGGTGCAAGTTTCTCCACTTAAACCATCTCGAGTGAAGATAACCCTCCGGAGAGTCCAAGTGAGTCTAGTCGACGTCTACTCCAGGTACAGTGGGATCTTTCCACCACCGTCACCTTAGGGAAAAACCGTAAGATTATGGTCACTAAGGTTACCAACAGGAACTAATATATCTGGGGGAATAGTCTACAGTCCAACATATGCGCAAGGGCAGAGTAACAAAGCTCAATCCCCTTGAAGGCTCCTTGACATAATCCAATTTATACCGACAAGTGACCCCAGGCTCCTCGACAATGGTCTATCTGAGGTTTACCGTTGTTAATACGCGCAAATCTTCTATTGTTCCCAATGAGATAGAATTGATTATCCCACTGGTTCAGATATGACCTCATGCTTGAATCCTTTAAGAGGAGCTTCCCAGAGCATACAAGTGACTATTGGATTTTTTCCTACCGCAAGATTAACTACTTGTTTGTTTTAACTGTCTTGGGGAGTTAATTACTCCCTACTCCAAGACACTAGCCTAAGCTATATTGGTGAAAAGAGCCCTAGGAATATAAAAGTTACTAGGTTAATTTTAATTTAAGCATTGATTTTATAAGGTTGTTTCTTAAGACAATAGGTGCGAAAGTGAAACTGATGATATGAAGCGACCCGACTCAAATCATACTAAAAATGCATCTATAATGAGAAACAATTCGTTTTCTTTCAATGAATTCTAGCTAAAGGAAGAGTTGAGAAATGCAATCTTTTAAAAACAAATATTTCCTTCAAACAAGAATAAACGAAAAGAAATCTAATTTCAATGAGAACTCGAAATGATCTATGCTCAATAAAAATCCTTTTTGTTCAAGATCGAAACTACAAACTAAGTTTTTTCTTCAAAAGACACTACAATTTCTAGAAAATCACTCAAAGCTAAAAACACTATAATTGAGATCTAAAAATTCTAAGACTAAATTTGAATTAAAATTTCAAATATTTTAAGGATGTCTTACTTAGCTTGTGATCTAACTAAGAATTTATTTACTTGAATCAGAAAGAACTCGAAAAAACATCCAATTTTTGTTTTTAAGTGAAATTCCAAACTTATTAACAAAAGTTTAAATGATTTGCAAATGAGAAAAATAGAATCTAAAACTCATAAAACAATTTTTGCTATGATGTCAGACTCAACAAGAAAACAAGAGAATAATAGTGATCTAAAGACATACCAAGGTTTATAATCTTTGAGCGGGATGTAAGGAAAAGCAAAAATCATCATAACATGCAAATCTTTCAGAAAATCAATCAAAAATAAAATGTTGAAACAAACTCTTAACCAAGGCTTTCTGACAGAAGATACGGGTCTGGGTAATCACTGAGAACCTAAAAAACTAATCCAGAAAATAAGATTTTGATATTTTTCAAAAATTTGATAGGGTCCACAGACTTTAGTGAAATCCAGTGCGGTCCCGCACTGTGGGTATAGGAAAAGTGTGGAACTTCCTGCACTGTCTCAAAAGGGAAAAGGCGGACACAAGAAAACAAGAGAAAAAACCAAAAATTTCTCAAAAATTTCTCAAGGATTCTACAGGGATTAACTACCCAAGTCAATATAAATCAATAAAAATCAGGGAACATAAGTTCATAAATCAAAAGTAAAAGAAATCAAAGCTCAAATTCTTCCCCAATGGAGTTTCCATTTTGTTGGACGGATAAGTCATTCTTGCGGACAAGACATACCTCCCAAGTGTCCTACGGACAGCTAGCAACAAATGGACAAAAAAAACTATCTTTCTCTATATATATTGTGATTCATAATTAAATGTTATAAAGGTTTTAACGATCTTACCTTTGATCCAATGCTTGTTTGTAGTAGTATTCCTTCAGTCGCCCGAAAGAATTATCTTTATAGATCTTCAATCACAAACAAGCAAACTTCAAATAGCACCTGCATAGCATATATTCATAAATCATATCCATTATCATTATGGTGATCAAGGAATCCATAAAATAAACAATCAATTGACAGCTTATTGAGAAAAACGGATTTATTTGTATTAACTTAAATAAGAAGAGCCTTACAACTGTGTCTGCCTTGATGTTGTACAGGTCTTCCTGGGGTCCGGAGCAGGCGTTTCCTTTACTCATATCAGCCTTGCACTCTTCCAACCGAGATACATACAGGTATGTAATCCTTCCCTCATGAAATCTCAGCTAAAAGGGTCTAAGTTTCAACAGCACTTCGCTTCCAACAATACTAAAACTTCAACTCATCAATTGGTTAATTGATAGTAACCTATTGAGGCTTCCCTATGCCTCTTTTTATAGTGGAGAAAAGGAGGTTAAAGCTCCATACAAGAAGGGATAGAATCCTCTTTCAAAGGGATTAGTTCCTTACATCAAGGGGTTAGCTCCTTATTGGATGGGATGCATGAACATGAAAGGATCGTACTTTCCACCACAGGAATGTTTCCAGAAGCTTCTAAAAATGATTTTAACTAAGCTTCTATATTTTACTTGCGCCTTTTTAATATTTACAGGGGTCTGCACTTTTAACAAGCAGAAAGTGCGCTTGGCTATGCAGGATTTATAGCCAAAAAGTGCGGGTCCGCAGGCAAAACTAGGAGAAAGTGCGGTACCAGAGTTTTAAGGCTTTAATGAGCTCTTCTCTTAATTTCAAGGCTTGATTTTGGGAAATTTTATATTGTAGGCTTTCCAGGGAGTATTGAAATGACATGGTGACAAATTTCAGTGTAACACATCATCGACCATCTCTATGTGCACTCCAAGATCCTTTTCCTCCATATCACTAAACAAATCTTTGTCTCCGGTCATATGGAAAGACGCACCACTGTCAAGAAACCACACCGATCCCATCACACTTGAAACCAAGCATGCGATCAAACATAAATCTAGCTCAAACTGCGAGGATAAGGCCTCTCT
Organism: Pinus albicaulis; assembly: GCA_034641835.2. Classification (NCBI taxonomy): domain Eukaryota; kingdom Viridiplantae; phylum Streptophyta; class Pinopsida; order Pinales; family Pinaceae; genus Pinus; species Pinus albicaulis. Next base: position 1,217,466,769 of record CM076574.1, read on the forward strand.
AGCTGCAGATCCAGCAGCCTGCTTATTCTTCTTCTTCTGTGGCGAAATGCCCATGCTGGTGATAGTGAAAACACTTCACCTTGGAAAAATCTTGCTTCTTGCCTTACGCATTGGATTTAGAAGGATTTTTCTTCCCCTTCCCTTTCCTTTCTTTTTCAGCCAAAGCGTAATTTTCTTCGATGAAGATCCATCCCTGGTACCCCACCTTATCTCCTCCTGCACAAGATCCGACCAAAGTCGCTCCCATCCTGGCAGTTTCTCCCGTCCATTGACAGAGTCTTTGTAGCTATGCCAACTCTTCAGAAGCCCAAGGAAAGCCAAGCTCACTAAGTCTTCTTCATCAACAGTAACCCCCACACTTCCCAACTCATCCTTGCAGTGGAAAAACTTCGTGAGGTATTTTGGAATACTGTCGCCTTTCTCCATTTTTATTTTTTTGAGCTTGTCTTTAAGCACCAACTTCCTCTGGTCACTTCTGCTTTGGAACAAGTCTGTCAAAGCCTTCCACATTAAGAATGGAGTGACTTTCCCATGAAGGTTGGACAAAATGTGGTCCTTCACACCTTCCAACATAATCCTTCGACACTTTTCTACCTTCTTTTTCCATGCGTCAAGTGCGTCTGCATCGCTAGAAGCCGGCTTCGGAATATCAACATCTATGAACTCCTTCAACCCATTATCATCCAGCGCCGCTTCCATCCTATCCTTCCATGCTATGTAATTTGAGCTCCCATCAAGGGCATACTCCAATCGCAATCCGTTGAAAGACATTTCAATGAATGCTCAACTTCGACACCATGAAAACACTGCAGCAAATTCGAATTCCACCAGCACAAAACTCAATCGCTTCAATAATTGCAATCTCTTCCAATGATCAATACTTCTCCGATACCATGTAGAAATTATATAACTTATGTGTTATATGTCTAAGATTCTTCTGATCTCACACTATTTTAACTTCATGCAAAATACAGAATCTATTCCACCATTGATCATTTGCGGAAATTAAATCAAGATTGCAATGCACACATGAAACAATAAAAATTCACACAAATTAACACAGTTGTTTAACGGGAAAGCCTGAAGCTGAAAACCCCAAATATATGTATATAATATATGTCATAGAGATCATGTAACAATCCTCATACAAATCTGAGCATATCAAGCTCTAAGTACAATACAATTGCTACACACTAATCAGGCCCGATCTTGCAAATCCATGCACCAATATTTGCCACCTGCTAGCCTGCCTCTACTGCACAATCCCTACTGAATAATGGCTCTGAATGAACTCGAATTGCTCCAAAATTTCTCACGCAATCCTCATTGGCATCTCCAATGAATGTGTGGTGCAAACAATGCAACACTATAGTCACAACTGATAGTCACACTTGCTCTTTCACCTATCTCTCCACTGGTCTCCACTGAAACTGCCATGCATTGTAGTTAACTGATGTATTCTTCAGTTGATTAATGAGTTATTATTTTTGAATTAATTAACTAATTAAGTCACTCCACTCTCACTAGTGTATCAATCAATTAGACTAGATACAACTAGCTCAACTGAGTCTAACTGAGTTAAACTAAATACAACTCCACCAACTACTTCTCCAACTCCACCAAACTTTGTCACATGAGTTCTAACTGAAGTCCTCCATGCAGTAGCTCCAGTAAACCCTCAAGAATAGCGTAATTCCTTCTGTCAGCTGCTATGCCACATCTGTGCACTTAACTAAAGTGCTCCAAGAGAATAAGATAATTTTTAGAGTCCAAATATTATTAAGAGCTAATAATATTCGACATATCTATTTTTAGACTGGCAGTCTAAAAATAGACTCCGCCCAATATTTCTAAAAATAGAAGTCCATATATTTTTCCAACTTGACCAACCATTCACAAATAGCATCCTGCAACTCATATAATATGATCAACATGTCTAAAAATAGACATAGTCTAAAAATAGACTTTGCGCCAAAAATAGCATGTGGGCCCACTTAGTGAAGGCGACTCTTTTCACTAAGCTCATCATCTTGTTGAATTTCAACACACAGAAATTTCCTGAAATCAATGATGTATGCGCCTCCCTTATGATATTGCTTCTTTCTCCCTGTGGAATACATGACTTGCCCAAGTGATACAACAAACTATTATGCACATGATAATCTAACTCTTCATTTTGCTTTCCTTGATTCAAGCTCTCATACACATCTTGAAAATCACTAACATTTGCATATTGTTCAACGTAACTTTCATGCATAATGGAATTGTACTTGAGTATAATAGTTGAATTTACAATAGGCCTAGAGAGCATATCAGCTACCTAATTGTAGATTCCCTTTTTTTACCTGATAACCAAATGAAATTGTTGTATAAAACCCATCCATCTGAAATGTCTTGATTGCTGCAACTTTGACTGTGATTGTAAGTACTGCAATGGCTGATGGTCGGTATGGATAATGGTCTCTTTCCCCATCAAGTAATGCTTCCATTTCTTTACACTTTGTACCAATGCATATAACGCTTTATAATAGGTGGGATATTTATTAACTGCTCCATTAAAAATTTCAGAATGAAATGAAATAGGCTTACCATGCTGCATGAGCACTACTCCCATAGCATAATCACTTGCATATATTTGGATCTAAAATGGTTGTATAAGATCCGGAAGTGCTAAAACCGGTGTTGAACTTATCTTTTGCTTCAAAGCATCAAATTCTTTTTGTTGTGCATCTCCCCGATGGAAGACTTTCTTCACACTTGTCAATGTATGTAACGGAGCTGCAATGGAAGAAAAATTAGCAATAAATTTCCTCCAATATTTTGTTTCCCCTAAAAAGCTTCTTACCTCTGTATTTTTATTGGGCTTGGGCCAATTCGGAATGACCTCTACTTTGGAAGGATCAATATTCAACTCACCTCCTCTACAAATGTGTCCCAAATACACAAATGAAGTCTTACCAAACTGGCACTTTGACATCTTTAGAAATAATTTCTCTTTTTCAAGACATCAAGTACCTTGTTCACATGCATGACATGTTCTTCTATTGACTTGCTAAATATGAGTAAGTCATCTAAGCAAACAATGACAAAGTCATCTAGAAATGCTCTAAGTACATCGTTCATGACTCTCATGAAAGTAGCTGGAGCATTTGTTAAGCCAATTGACATAACTAACCACTCATACAATCCTTGTCTAGTTTGAAACCAATTTTCCAAATGTCCTCTTCAACTATTCTAACTTGTTGATAACCACTTCGTATGTCTAACTTAGTGAAATACTTTGCATGCTTTAACTGGTCTAGAAAATCATCACTGTGTGGGAGTGGGTAGCGATTCTTTACCGTGATTTTATTCAGTGCACCGAAATCGATACACATGTGCCAAATCTCGTCCTTCTTTGGAACCAAAACTATTGGTGAACCACATGGTGAAGTAGATGGGCGTATGATACCTTTGTTTAACAATTCTTGGATTTTCTTCTTGATTTAAAAACTCTCCATAATTGACATGCAATACATACCAATGTTTGGAAGTGGGACATCCTGCTGCAGCTGAATATCATGTTGAATTCCCCTCTTGGATGGTAACCCCTTTGGTTCTTGAAACATCTTGCCATGCTGACTTACCACATCAAACAAATCATATTTCAATTTCTCATCACATCCATCAAAAGATTCAAAGTCAATGTTATCACTCATTACCCTTAACACTTTCACTGATGGGGTTCTACATGTCATTCACCTAGGTTCATGTTTTCTCATGGTCAATTTCATGAAATTTTTCAAAAAATTTACATGTGGCGATGTCTACCCTAAGACTAAACCCACCTCCAGCCTTGTCATATCAGTAAAATCTACCTCATACCATTTAGTTTTCATTCCCACGCTTTTTAATCAAAAAAATATTCCACTTGTCAGTTTTACAAAGTTTCGTAGTGAATTATATGGCAAATAAGAAGATTTTTCTACGAAACTGTCTGACAGTTCTATAGCGAATCTGTCAGCAGTTAAACGGTTTTCGCTATGAAACAAGGTTTTTTCCTGCAGAGAGTGACAGAGCGATGTGAGTGATCCAGGTGGATCGAATAGGTCCAAGTACAAGTGGCTTAAGTACAAAGGCTCAAAAATCAAAGTGTCAGGAATGTTGAAAAATTAGTGTCAAGTTGAAGATCTCGTCTTTCTAATTCCAACTGCGCAGACAACACCTAATTCTGAGTCTGTATGAAGGAGTTAGGAGTAGTCAAAGTTTGAGGGTTGACTTGGTGACTTGGCAGGCTTAATGAAGGTGCAATTTCGACCTTTTCCGGCCACCGGATTCCGGCCAGCCTCGACCATATTTCGGTCAAATTTGTGGCCTCCTTAAATTGACTCCTATGACCTATTTTCGAGATTTTAAAAAAAAATGGGTAGTTTTAAAAAAATAAAATATATATATATATATATATATATATATATATATATATATATATATATATATATATATATATATATATATATATATATATATATATATATATATATATATATATATATATATATATATATATATATATTAGGCGTCAGCTACAAGTTATGGCCCCCTCTCCATCCAACCGCATACCAAAAAAATATGATTTAATAATAAGGTCCAGTGGCCATGACCCCGTCGGACCCGGATCCATGCCCCTCTATACACGACATATCAAATATTAAATAATATTAGGGGTCGGCAGCCATGACCCCGCTGGATCCCTCACCCATCTTATGGAACCACACATGGTAGACACAGGTGGCGGGGACTGTTAACCCACCGCCAACTCACCATTACTCCAATGACGCCATTTTAAAACGGGGCCAGTGGGGATCGCGGGGAGGGTCGCCCAATGGGCCCCCCCCCCCCCCCCCCCCCTTCAAATGTACCACTTGCACGACAAAAAAATACATAGAGTTTTAAAAAAATGAAGGTGTGGTTTATAAAACTGCATTCAACCTTAATACGGAGGGGGTGGGGTTTGACCACCTGACCCCCTCCCACAAACCATGGCTCTGATACCACTTGATCCAAAATCTTTTGCTTGAGATGTGTTAAATAATTACATGTGAAAATTCACCTTTAAACAAGAAACTTTAAAGGCATAAACATAAGAAGAGAGAAGCAATTAATATCATGTAAGAAGACACATAATTGATATCGGAGTTCATCTAGGAGGGACTACATATTCGGGCCCTGCTCAAATAGTGGGGAGGACCTCTTTCATTAAGTGGCAAAAAAAGAAAGTACAAGTATAAAATGAGAAATTACACCCTTATACCTCCATAGGTGAAAATTCCCGAAAATTTCAGACCTCTGATGAAGAAATGGACAGCATCGTTGGATCTGTGGCGTCGAGTAGTGCAGAATCCATATAAAATTTGCCTGAATCTGAAAAAGTGAAAATCTGACCCCTCTGGAAAATGGCTCAGATCATGGTTCTGTCTCCCCTCCTGCACAGTGCTCCTGGTTCCAATGTCTTGATTTTTGTGCCCGCTCCTAACCTGCCTAGGAGCACTTATGAAAACCAGGTCTGGATTCCAGCCAACCCTAGCCAGATTCCGGGCGAATTTGTGGCTTCCTTAAATTGACTCCTACGGCCTATTTTCGGGATTTAAAAAAATGGGTAGTTTTAAAATGGCGGCAGTGGAGTAATGGTGGGTTGGTGGTGGGTTAACAGTCCCTGAAACCCGTATCTACCATGTGCGGTTTCATAAGGTGGGCGAGGGGTTCGTCGGGGTCATGACCGTCGACCCCTAATATTATTTAATATTAGTTATGTCATGTATAAAGGAGCATGGTCGCGGGTCTAGCGGGGTCATGGCCGCTGGACCCTATTATTAAATCATATTTTTTGGGTATGTGGTTGGATGGAGAGGGCGAGGGTCATGGCTTGAATTTTTTTGTATCGCCATCATGTTGTATTTGAACAGTTAAATCATCTGAATTTTTCTTCCATTCCTATTTTTGATATGAGCATTTTAATCGGTGAGGGAAAATCATTTTCCTGAGACATCACGTCTTTGGTTGAGTTTTTTGGTCTTGAATAGTTACATCACTTGAAGTTTTCATCCTTTCCTATTTTTTCATGAGCATTCAAATTGGTAAAATATTTGGGAAGATTTGTTTCCTGAGACATTAAAACCCATTCTTGTTCAAAATTTTGTGTCCTAAACTACAATTTCCTCTACTATTTTTTCTAGATATCAACCTTGCATGGTTAATGAGGTTGAAAACTTATATGTGTTGTCTCCATGCCTCTGGAAATCAAAATAACATGTTTTTTTCAACGTGTCTCTTCGGTTTAAATGAAAAGAGTTCAAAGGCTTTTCTAGCATCTTTTAGGATGCCTCCATCCATATTCATTCCCTAAAACATAAAATTTTATAAGACTTCATTATTTTAATGTTCATGGATCAAATAATGAAAACTATGTGAGTTTTACGGTTTTATGTTGTCTATCACCAAATTTAAGCCTTTTAGAAAAGGCTTTATACTCCATCGTTCATGACTTGTTTGTTTTTCTTCTTAGAGTTGAAAAAATATTGTTGGGTTGTTTTGGAAGGAGACAGGTTTGAAAGTTGCTTCAGCTTGGCATATAAATAATACCAATAGTTCTGTAAAGGTATAATGGTCATCAGAAATAAACAGAACAGAAATGCCACAGTGTGACTTTCACCATAGAATTACAGTGAACTGCGCATAGTAATGACCAACATATCATAACTATGAATTTTTTAGCTGGTAATTCCATCGCAAGCTATCTCTGTCGTCGAAGCTTATGGTGAATCCCTGCACAAACTCGAAAGGAAAAAGTGATGTGACTCCGACAGTATTAAAATTTGGACAAATTTAAATTTTATTTTAATTTAAAATTTAAAATATTCTAAATAATTTTTATAGGATAAATATATTTTATTAATTATTATAAATTTGAATATTTTTATAGAATATTGTTAAATATTTATATTTTAACATTTTAAGAATTAGAAAGTTTGGTTAAAAATTTTACACTTTGAAGAAGTGTGAATTCTTAAAAATTGTGGTCATGTAAGGTGCTTTAACATGTGACCAACAAGTTATAGTTTCCACTTGACTTCAAGTGGGGAGGATAGCAATAATAGTTGTTTTAAGTGACATTTGTCTTAACGCAGTTAAGAATGAGAACTTATAGCTAGACCTTTTATGATATTTTACAAATTTTTTGCAATTACAACATAGGGCTAGACATAATGGAATGCCCTTGTAGAAATTTAGTTTCAAGGATTATTTTTTTTGCACGTAAGTGGTAATAAAATGAAATTCATCTCTCTTGATGTCTATTTTTTCTCACTCTTTAGCATCAAATGTAAGTATTTATTATGGTATTTGAGTGATTTTCAAGTATTAATTTGTTTCTTTTATGATACTTATTCATAATATAACATTTATAACTTGCTTATTTAACTCCTAACATTACTAAGAGGATGGTTCAAACCTTCATGGAGAAAACATGTAGCCTAAGAGAATTAGCTTGAGCATAATGCGGTTGCTACAACCAATTATGTTATTAATATGTCACAAATTTCAATTTTGGTGAAAAGAATAAAAAGGAGGAATAAAGTGTAAGGTTCATATTCATTGGTTATTCAAAAGGAGTCATGGGGTACTTGTTGTGGCATTCATCTAAGCATTTACATACCCATAGATCAGATGTTACCTTCGAGGAGGACACACCAACATCAAAAATCTATTCCAAAATAAATAGTACAATTTATTGTTAACGTATATGAGCACAGTTTTCAACCTATATATGAAGATAGGATAAAACCACTATCATAGGTGTAGGTGAAAATATGTGTTATTATCCTTGTTCCTTTAAAATGGTAAGAAACCAATCATTATACTCCTTTTCAAGGGGAAGCTCCTTTTACAATAAATAAAATGAACAAGACAATATTTGATGATCCTATATCAAAGATAAAAAAGGTACAATTATAAGTGGGGTTTTGTCCCATATAATTATATAGCAATAAAAATGTAATCACTCAATATCTAGGGCATCATAAAAGGCTTTTGGGTTAACATGGGGCTTATATAGGGCTTAAAATTTTCCTCTCATTGAAAGAAGTGTTGTTCTCAACACTTGACTATCTATTGGTGTTTATGCATGAATAAATCATCTTCCCATGTTCCTTCTTCCACTAGGAGTTTCTTTCATTGATGATGTACTAAGTAACTGCTCAATTTCATAGTTTATTAGTCCTTTGCGGAATTATCGTGTGGAATATCCATGGTACTTTACGGATCAAAGTACATGAATGAATAAGTTGGGGTCTGAAATGTTTTAGATAGTAAATTAGAGCATATAAAATAAATGACACAACTATGAAAAGGGTAAGTTACCTTAACTTTTGAGGTGGAGATGACATGGTAGCACAATTAGTATGTGTAATTGATACGGTAGGAGGGCCAACTACTAGGTTGGATTTATTATGGGGAATTGACTCTTAGCTGACAAGGAATTTCAAATGATGAACAAAACAAATTTATGTAGTTGGTGGTGTGACTTTTAGGGAATTAAATGCTCGAAATATTTTAACTATAGAATTTTGGAAGGGATATGATACAACACATTAATGTTGGTTATCAATGTGATACAAGGTAGGGAAGAAGAATTTTTGGGTGACAAGGCACTTTAGGAAACCAAAAGCGAGAGGAGGTGAAACATGTGTCATATGGAAGAAAGGCTTTGCAATGATACCACACGTCCTTATGGAGAGTGTTAGTATCAGGTCACTGGAACAAGGCTTTGAGTGACTCATGATTGAGAATTATACCCATGTAATCACACATCGAAATGAAAAATTATAGTTATGCCATGCCACAAGGAATAGTTACTTTCTTGTGGTGTATTGCTAGGAAGAAGGGTTTCCGAGCAACGTATCACAATGAAGAGGGACTTTTTTGTCATATATAACTAAGATGAAGGTTTTTGAAAATTGTAGGGAAACATATGCAATTACAACATAGGGCTAGGAATAATCGAATTCCCTTGTTGAAATTTAGTTTCAAGGATTTGGTTTTTTCTACATAAGTGATAATCAAAGTTATCACTCTTGAGCATCAAATGTAATTATTTATTATGGAATTTGAATTATTTTCAAGTATTAATTTTTTATTTTATAATACCTATTCATATATAATATTTGTATATTGTTTATTTAACTCCTACCCTTACTAAGAGGATGCTTTGGGTCACATAGTTTCTAAAGATGGAGTGAGAATTGATCCCAAAAGCGTGATTGAAATTCAGGCCTTAACACTTCCAAGATCCAAGAAAGAGATTCAATCTTTCCTTGGCAAGATCAAATTTTTTAAGAAGATTCATTCCCAAATTTGCTGAAGTAGTCAAGCATATTACTTGTATGCTAAAGAAGGATAAAGAAGTAAAGTGGAAATTTGAAGCCAGAAATTCATTTGAGCTGATCAAAAAAGCTATCATTGAAGCACCTCAATTGGTAAGCTCTGAAAACTCAAAGCCTTTCTTAATCTTCTCATTTGCCTCTCAAGATACTATTGTTGTTGTTTTATTACAAAAATATGTAGAGAATAAGGAAGCCCCCATAGCATTTTTCAGCAAAGCCCTTAGAGATGCAGAGTTGAAGTATGAAACATTGGAAAAACATGCCTATGCATTACTTAAAGCTCTGAAGGCTTTTAGAGTTTATATTCAGCATGCTCAAATTATAGCATATGTACCTTCATATGTTGTTAGAGAAATATTAGTTCAGCCTTATATTGATGGAAAAAGAAGTAAGTGGGTGAACAAAGTTCTTGAATTTGATTTAGAGATAAATCCTACCAAGCTAATCAAAGGTCAAGGATTAGCCAAACTACTAGCTGAAGAAAATTGTAGAGTTTTGGGCTTGAATTTCATGGATGACAATCTAGAAGGGAAATTTTCATAACCTTTTGACAGCATGGCAGTGGATGTAAAGCTTGTCGAGTGCAGTTGATATAAGGATATCATTTATTTTCAGCGGAATTTTAAACCTCTCCAATTTTTGATAAAAGAATAGTGAGATATTTGAAGTTGAAAACCATTAAATTTTGCATAAAGGATAATTGTTTATATTGGAAAGATCCTACAAGATTTTTTTTGAGGTTCATTGACCTAGATGAGTCTAAGAAGGTTATGTTTGATATGCATAGTATTGTTTGTGGAGGTCATCATTATTGGAGAACTACTTCATACAAAATACTGAGAGCTGGCTATTTTTGGCCTAGCTTATTTTCTGATGTATGTGCTGAGGTGAGAGCAAGTGAAAAATGTCAGAATTTCACAGGTAAAAAACATTTGAAATATTTTCCTCTCAAGCCCATAGTTGTTTCTGCACCTTTCCAGCAACAGGGATTGGATTTCATTGGGGAAATTCATCCACCTTCAAGTGGACAACATCGTTGGATTCTTGTTGCAATTGATTACTTCACCAAGTGGATTGAAGCAATACCTACCTTGAATGCTACTCATAAAGTCATCATTAACTTTCTGTAGGGAATCATAACCAGATTTGGATGTCCATCAAGGCCAATAGCAGATAATGCAGCTGCTTTTAAAGCTACACCATTGGTAAGTTTCTGTGAAGATTATGGTATTCATCTTACTCACTCTATGGCTTACTATCCACAAGGGAATGTTTTAGCTTAATCATCTAACAAAATTTTGGTAAGAATCATCACCAAGATATTGGAGCAAAACAAGAAAGCCTGGGAAACTGAAATTTTCTTTATGGGCTGACAGGGTGACAATCAAAAAATCTATTAATACATAACCCTTTTCAAATGGTTTATGGAATTGAGGTTGTTTTTCCAGTCCAATTAGCAATTCCTGTAGCTAAATTTGTGCAAGATCATGAAGCTCAACTAAATGACATGACAAGAATAATTTATCAGATCATAGAAGTGCAGCAAAAGCGAGAACAGTAATATGATTTGGTAAGAAAATATCAGCAAGTTATGAAGCAAGTCTTTGATAAAGGGACTAAAAAGGAATATTTTCATATCGGAGATCTGGTGTTGAAATGGGTTGCATAGCATCAAGACCCAGATAAGCATTCCAAATTTGATGCTCTATGGCTTGGTCCTTTCAGAATCTCCAATATTTTGCAGAATAATACTTTTGATTTGCAACATCTTGAAGGGACAGAACTATTAGGAGGCCCATTTAATGGGTGCTTCCTCAAAAAATTATTTTACTAAGGTTGTTGGTGGGCTATATTCATTGTAAATAGTGGTGTGTTTCATAGTAAGACTCCATAACCCAATGACAAGGCACTGAAATTGCAAAATATTCTTAAAGCCTCGCAAGGAGGGCTCTATCCCCTGTGGAGCCAATGTTAGCATGGTTCTATGCTTAGTCATGAGTGTGTTTTAAATCGTTTTACTTTTAGGATTAACATATTGTAAATTTCAAAAAAAAAAAAATAGAACGTTGTCGGAAGTTCCGGTAGTGTCTCTTTTAACCCTGTCGAAAAGTCTATTTTAACTCTGTATTATGCATTTTTTTCCTTTACCCAATGCTACCAAAAGTTTTGGTAACTTCCCTTGTTTAAAAAAAATGAAAAGCACACCCGCTTTGAGTTAGCCACATGTTCCTGATATCAACTAAGGTTAAATATTTGTAAACATGAGCCATGTTACATGGTAGGAAAGGTTATTCGTTTGAATGATGTCGAGTTAGTAGTGGTCATACGTGGAAGAGCTAGGTGTCAATGTGCAGTCACGGAGACCAACCGTTGTTTATCTTATCTGTCAGGCCAAGTTGTTATGCCATGTGTCAAAGGTACGTATTTAGTATCAAAATTAATCATGGGTCTACGATTTAATGTAGTGACCGTTTGGTTAATCATGCATGAGCACTGCCAGAATTTTAGGCCTGCCATAAAAATGCGATGGAGGTGATTGCCAACTCAAACACTGTTCAGCTCCAGCCACATGTTGCAAAGAATCAGAAACAAAGCAGACAATTAAAGGATAATTATGAATATCACGAGGTGTGGTATATGGTTTTGGATACTTCCCATGATGAAAATATCTTGTACATGGAAAAATGAACCATCATATCACTTAAAATCACCGAAAGAAAAGGAAAGAAATCAATTTCAAATTCGGTTGTTGGTGAATAAGCAGTTCCACTGAGCAGCTTGAAGAGGAGAATGAGTTTTCAGATAGTTTACTTTGAGGATTCAGCAACACCTGTTAAAGTAATATTTTCTAATCTTGACACCTTTCTAATCTAGCAGAAAGCCTTCTTTATTGCTCATATGACTAGAGGAAAACTTAAGCGTATTGAACCTCAAGGGGTTGATTTAATGGGTGCCAAACCGAATCTGAGGAGGCTTTTTGTATAGCCTAGGTGGTACCCATTTTCTCAAGGTTAATAATCTCTCATCTAGGAGTAGCCAATAATTTTCCATCTCATTCAATGGACAAGAAGCAAATGCTTATGGCCTCAAACTGCAGGTATCAATAGAATCCATTGTTGAAGCTTTCCACCTCCCATGGGAAGGAGAGAAATGGTTCAAAAACCAAGTTATTATTGGAGGAGACCTGAACAACTTCATCAAGGATGAATACAGAGACCCTAAATGGGCTAAAGGGATTCCTAATAGTTATCTCAAGGATAAATGGGATGAAACTGTCAAGCTCATTAAGATCTATCTTACTTGTGAGAGGAGGTATACTATTGTATTTTTGTATCACATGATGTTTTTGTTTCACCTTGCAGGTATGAAGACTCTCAACCTACCTTTCTTCTTTTTGAAAATATTGACTAAGATGTCAACTAGAATACAAACCCGTGCAGCAACTTCAGATTATAGCATCTACCATCAAGCTCTTATCAAGGCTCTATTTGTTGAAGACCTCAAAATAAGGAACAAATCTTGGGAGAATAGCAACCTCCAGCCTGAGAGGATAGACCAACCTGCACCTACACAAAACATTTATGCTCAGCAACCTCCAGCCTGAGAGCAACATTCTCAACCTGTTGAGAAAAAGGGAGAAATTCAGAAACCAATTACTTCATCAGTTGGTAAAAGGACTCAAAGAAAAGCAAAGAAGGTAAATATCTACAAGAAGGGTAAGGAAAAAAGGGAAAAGGAAAATACTCACCCAACCAAAGTTGAAGAGAAGTTGGAAAAAGGAGAAGGTTCATCTATTAGCAAGCCCAAATCAATGAAGATTGTTCCTCATGTTTCTCTTTTTCCCAAGGTATATGCCAGAGCACAGAAAGGAAATACTGCAGCTACAGAAAAATCCAAAGAACAGGTATTGTCGGAAGTTTTGATAGCAAACATTTAGCGTAAGGTTCAGAAGGATTATTAGCCCACCAAATCAGATGAGGAGCTTCTAAAAGATGTAGGATATGTTCTTAGCAGCAGGAAAAGACACACAAGAGATAGCAACAAATTCATACTGAAATCCAAAGCCCTACATAACCCAAGCTTGATGACAAAAGTTATAGATGTGGAGAGGCAATCTGAAGGGTTACAGACTGTAACTCCTTCAATTGCAAAATATAGTGGTTTCAAGAAGAAAGAAAAGGGTAAAACTCCTTCAGGCCAGTAAACAGGGACCTCCAAGAGAAGAAAAATCCAAAAGAGCTCAGAAGAGAAAAAGGCCATTGCAAAAGAGACAACCACCGGGACTACAAGGTCACAATCAGCAATTGTTAATAAAATAGATCTAGACAAGCTTGCAGAAATTGCAACTCAGATGGAGGAGAGGTAAAAAGACGTCCTAATGAAGTATCATTTTTCCTATTAGTTATATTTTGGAACAACTCAAGTTTCACAATGTTTTAATTTGCACAGAATTTTTCAAATATATTGTTGTGCATTTTTTAAAAGGAAACAAAGCGCTACTAGAACTTCTAGTAGCATTACAGTTTTCTACACAATTACAATTTTTTACCAAAAGTTTCGGTAGTGTCTATTTTTATGATTTTTGATAGTTGTCAGCATAATTTTCGAGCTATTCCAAGGATGATAAGGACTCCTAATGATATGGAAATTTCAAGTGATAGTTGATAAGTGGTTTTTAGGTTGTTAAATGATACATTTAATGAAACTAAATGGGTTTTAAAGAACCAAGATGATGGAGAGATAGATCAGCAGAAAATTAGGCAGATTGCCAGCACACTCAGCAGCACGGTTTGAATAGTATTTTTCTTCATATCTACATCTTTCTTGTTATTTATAGTTCGATAGGATATTTCATTAATGTTATAACTCCGATGTAATGAGAGGAACAGTGGATCGTTCTTTTTAGGTGAGATGGATTTGGTGCCTCTCTCTATAAATATCATTTGTAAATACCATTTCAGGGTTGGATTTTGGTCGGCCTGAAGACTTTTTCATAATAAATAAAACTCATTTTATACTTCATGTTGGAGGACTTTGTGTTTCAAGGACTATCTAATGTATGGTGTGTTTCTCTTATCATTTTATCCATCTAATTTATCAATTGCATCAGCTAGCAAGTAAGAGTAAGAGCATTGTTAGAGGATCTAATAGTTAATTATCTATTGTTCAGTCTTCTACAAATCATCTATATGTTGTGTAGATCATGCTAGTGAAGGTTTCATGAAGGATTTATGAGATTATTTATGCATGTATTATGATTTCTAAATGTTGTTTCTTTGACATAAAACAGAGTTTATGTAAAAGGCCACTCTTATAGATGTGTGACTGATTTAGGATATGTTTATTTCTTAGACTGAGTACCAGCTATCTGTCAGATTTCATCTATCACAATATTCTCCCTCATACTACAAACTTGTCCAGAAAATTTATACTTGCCATAGCTTGCCAAATGCATGAAGGTCTAAAAGAGTGAAATCATTTCAAACTCTTTAAGAAACCATCCCACCATCCAAAATATTTTGCTTTGAAATGAAATATGATGTGTAAGGCTTACTCCTTTGCAATCAAGGAGTGACTCCATGCACTAACAGTTATAAATAATGTAATATCCCTCACATGTCCATTAGGGGATTCATAATTGACATCTACATTGGAATCCATTATTTCCTCTTCAAATTATGTCTCATGTTAAATTATAAGACCATTTCCTCCTTAATCATTGTATTGAAATGCATAACAAAAAATTTGGAGGGTAATTCAATTAATTTGGGCTCCAAGTTGATTCCAAGATCAATTGGGAAAAAAATTATTCTTGAGATGTGAGATTGCTACTTGAAGATTAGTCAAAGTAGCACACCACCCTCCTCAGAACCTGATAAAATGTTTGTATTTCATATGCATCACATCAATTGGTGTGAGGATGCCCACCCATGATGAAATAGGATGAACTTACTACAATGGACCAAAATGGAGAGTCAAAAAGAAGACCACCCAATATACCAAGGACAAACAAAGCCTACATCCATAGTATAGACACTAGACCTGAATTTCCATGGCTTGTCGAGATCACATGATAAAAGATACATAATAAGAACCAAGTTTAATAACTCCACTCCCATAATTAACATATATATTGGAATCCATTATTTCCTCTTCAAATTTTGTCTCCATGTTAATTTATATGACCATTTCCTCCTTGATTATTGTATTCAAAGGAAAAACTAAAATTTTAGAGGGGAAGTCAACAAATGTGGGCTCCTAGTTGGCTCCAAAATCAATTGAAATTGCATGTTGTGATATGCAATGAGTTTCTCAATTTTCTTCCATTGGATGGTCACCTTTGCTTTGAATTGCATGTTCCCAACTAGTTTAGCCTTTAATTTGGAAAACATTTAATTCTTTAGGTGCGAGACAGCTACTTGAAGATCCCTCAAAGTAGCACACCACCCTCCTCATAACTTGGTACAATGTTGCTATTTCATATGAAGCACATCGATTAGTGTGGGGATGCACACCCATGATGGAATAGGATGAACTTACTGCAATGGACCAAAAGAGAGAATCGAAAGAAGACCACCCAATATACCAAGGACAAACAAAGCCTACATTCGTAGTATAGGCACTAGACCCAAATTCCCAAGGCTTGTCGAGATCGCATGATAGCACATATGTAATAGGAACCAAGTTTAATAACTCCACTCTCGTAATTGACATCTACATTGGAATCCATTATTTCCTCTTCAAAACAATTCTCTCTGTTAATTAATAGGACCATTTCCTCCTTTATCATTTTGTTGAAAGGCAAAACTAAAATTTTGGAGGGGAAATCAACAAGTGTGGGCTCCTAGTTGATTCCAAGATCATTTGAAATTGCATGTTGTGATCTACAATGAGTTTCTAAATTTTATTTTGTTGGATGGTCACATTTTCTTTGAATTTCACGTTCCCGACTAGCTTAGCCTCTAATTGGGAAAAAAATTTATTCTTGAGGTGTGACATTGCTACTTGAATATCCCTCAAAGTTGCACACCAACCTCCTCAAAACCTGGTAAAATTTTGTTGTTTCGTATGGCACGCAACGATTGGTGTGAGGATGCCCACCCATGATGTAATAGGAATGAGCTTACTACAATGGACCAAAATATACAGCCAAAAGAATACCACCCAATATATCAAGGACAAAAAAAGCCTACATCCATACTAGAGACACTAGAGACACTAAACCCAAATTCCCATGGCTTGTCAAGGTCACATGATAGAACATACATAATAGGAACCTAGTTTAATAACTCCACCCTCAAACAAACCAATTAATCCCACCTTTGTTAGATAGAGCCATTATGTCATCTTTTATTACACTCCATTGTCCAGGCTTGAAGGTATCAATGAAGACTATGGAGGATAAGGGAGAAGTTATAACCTACTTCAAGTGAAAGGATGTGTTATGTCACTTGTTTATTGATTTGAACTAAATCCACTATGAAGAACTTGCAAGAACTCAATGGAATTAGAAATCTTTACGATCCTTTATATTCTTAAAAATCAATCTAGCGTGACAAGTCTATGAAAAAGGAAAGACTCACATTTGACAAATAATAGGTGAAGAGTCTCTAATAACTGTGTTTTGAAATGTCCATCGATCTTAGAATGTTTAACACTTAATATAAATTTGGGGCTTCTTATTTGTTGTTGAATATTTCCCAAACCCCAAGAATAGGTGAATTTACATTTATCTTCTAATTTTAACCTTACATATTACATATCTTTTAGAATTTATAAAGCAAAATTGTCAATCTAAATTTAATTTTTCTCTCAACATATTTTTCCAGAAAATTGAGATGACAATGAACCAAAACAAATAAAATAAAGGATAACAAAAAGAGTAGCCCAAGCACCACAAAACACTCCATCCCCAAAATACATTTTTCTTATTATGAATGTACAAGGCTATAAATTACTTATGGGGCTTATGTCATCTTCCACACACAAAATTCTGATCACTAAGCTTTGGAGTCTTAAAATGGAGTAGTTTTGCTCAAAAATACCAAAATGAAAATCCTTGGAGCTCCAATTTCAGCTATAATATCCCATATGGCCAAGACTAAACTAAAAGGGGCACATTCCAGACTTATTATAGTTTAATTCAATTCTTTTTTACATTCGAAAATTTAAAAAGGTTTTGATTCAAGCATTAATTTGCAATATTTCAACACTACCACTCTTTCTACCACCATGCCACTAGTGTGCTTGTATTGATTATAATATGTTGTGTTTTATACCATTGCATTGGCTTTCTTATGTATAGCCTCGTTATCACAGACATAAGCACCATCATAAATCTTCTCATTTTCTTTAGTTAATTCCAATTTATGTTGGGACTCCAATGCACTCTACTTCATCTTCTTTCCTACTTTCTTTAGTCCCAGTATCTTCTCCCTATGTTTTTTCCATACATTCATACCAAAGGTTTTTTTTCACACCTAACTAAAAAAAATTCGCCAATGTTTGGATTTGCTTTTTACTAAATTTTCATCCATTTTCTTCACCTTCTATTATGTTCTTTCTTGTGTTTTCATGTCTAATTCATTTCTAATTGTCGCAATTCTCTATCATTTTTCCTCAAAGTCATACTCTACAATTTCAATTTTCCAATTTGGTTTCAACAATTTTGCTCATATTCTCAATCTCTTATAGTCCCATGCTTTATATAGTTTTTCTTGTAATCCACCCTCTATTTTTACAAACTTCCAATCCAATTACAATTTTTTAGCTCAAAAGAAGCAATTAATGAATAAGCAAATCTTAAAATTCTTCAAACTTGCAATCTGTAACCTCAATGAAGAAAACATGGTGTTGATAATATAAGGCAATTATATAAATCTTAAGGTGAGCCTATGACCTTGATACATGCAAATGTGCATGCTCAACCAAAAGGGCAACACATTATCACTGCAAAATATGGTTCCCTCGTGAAAAATTAGACTTGAGACCCTTCCCCAACTATAGGGAAAATGTTGTCAAACACAAGTGGATCTACAAGACCAAATTCACATTTAACAATAATTTTTAGAGACATAAGGCTATCAACTACACAAAGCCCTTAGCTCCTTTACCTTAAGGGAATTATGATGGTCATTCTTCTCTTGTTGATAGTTTTGGTTGAGAGATACACTAGATGGATGGAAAGAGTGCCTGCTACATGGGGATCTCACTTGAATTTTATATGGAGCAACTTGTTTAATACTTGATGGCAATGTGAAGTGTTAAACTAAAGAAATCCTTTTATGATTTGAAGTACAATAAATTTTTTCTTGATTTTAGTTACAAACAATGTGAATCAAATCCCAATGTCTCCATGTTTTAAATAAACAATAAAATTTTAATTACTAATTTATATTAAGATGAATTGATTCACCTTAATATAAACACTTGAAAATATTTGAGATGACAAGTTTGGGTCAATTACATATCTTCCTTGGCTTCAAAATATACAATTGGATATTGGGATCTCTGTTTTTCAAACTAAATATGCATTATAACTTTTGAAAATATTTTAAGTGGGAAGCTACAAGTCTTGTTCTACTTCATTTCTATCAAAGGTAAAGTCAACTAAGCATTGTGATTCTCCCAAAGTCTATGCTACTATGTACAAACAACTCGCTAGTAATCTTATCTATTTTGACTCCTAATTGAATTCATGTTATTTTTCCTAATATTTTGGACTTCATGTTTATGCAAGCTCTTAAAAAAGGCATTTGAAAGTTGCAAAGAATTTTTTTCAATATATGAAAGTCACATATTAGTGTGGTACCAAATATTACAACTTGCAACTATTAGTGAAACATACATACTTTGAGTGGGTAGGTGATAGAGATGCAAAGTGTCAACTTCCACCTATGTGTTCCATCTTGATTTGAGTCCAATTATTTAGCTATGCAACACAAAGAAATAGTGTTTCCTTCTGGGCCATTGATTTGTTTCACAACCTGCTAGGTTAGATAAGATTTATTTCTATGAATTGCCTATAATGTATTCTAACAAGCAATGTGCAATACAAGTGGCTAGTAACCACATTGCTCCCAATAAGATAAAACATATGGGAAGCTTCATGCACACCCTATTATATCAGTGATCTAAGGAAAAGTGATGTATAACCTACTACAAAACCTTAATCATATGGTTGACATTTTTATGAAGCCATTAACTGAAGCTAGGTTTGAGAAACTTCAATCATTGCTTGGACTTCAAGTGTGTTGATGAAGGCACAATAGAACCTAATATTAAACACAACTTTGGATTTAGTAAGAATGATTTAGACAAGTGCATGGCATAGCTTTTAAACTAGGCTAGCCTGACTTGGGCTCGACCTGGTTGACCGATCAAAACCCCTCACCAATCCAACTAGGCTCTTAAACGGGTTCGGGGACCAGTCCATTACCAAATTAGCTGAGTTGGTCCCTGACTCAGCCGGTTCGGGAACGAACCGGTTGAGCCCGATATAAACCGATCCGACTTGGTGGTGGTAAATAAAAAAAATGGAGTGCAGACTCTAATTTTTGTCCATTTTTTTTTGTTTTACTAAATCTTAGCCTTTCTACCACGCCTATAAAGGTAACCCAACCCCCTAATATTTCCTCACAACTATCTCATTACATTTGTGTGAGCATATGTGAAGAGTTTGAAAGTAATTTGACTAAGTTTTTGGAGTAGCATTGAGGAAGTTCTTGGGTGATCTTTGGAGAAGCATTGAGGAATTGGTTTTTGGAGCAACATTGAGGAATTGGCTTTTGGAGCAGCATTTGCCACTGAGTTGGTTTTTGGAGAAGCAATTGTATTGTTTTGTTGTAGAGGCCATTTACATTGTAGAACCTCCTTGGTTATGTGTTTTTGTTCTAATCTCCATATATTACATAATACATGTATTGGACAATGCACTAGTGTCATTTTGATATAATAGACATATTCATGAGCATACGTTGATCATATTTTGTCTTCTCTCTATTAACCTAATGCTTTGAGTTTGAAAAGATGAATGAAAATCTTTAAAAGTATGTTTTTCATTAAAAAATAAATATTTAATGTATTTTTTACAAAGACCGAGTCATTGGAATCAACTAGCTAAGTCGACACTGAGTCTGAGTCTGAGTCTTAGTCTGAGTCTGAGTTAACCCTCGACAGGATACGAGTCTGAGTCTGAGTCTGAGTTTTAAAACATTGGTCCATGGTGCACAATATGGTTGACTAAGGATTGGGCCAACTAAGGTGGCCCCAACTAGGTCAACAATTGCCTACTATGTGTAAAAGTTTGAAATGGTGTAATGTAGAAAAACTTGGGGGTTAATTTCGATTATCAAAGTTGATTGTATTTAGAGATTATCACACAAGTAAATATAGACAATCTCTTAGATCAGTCCAATAATCAATCGATCAATTTTATGTCATTTGCACTTCAATGCTATAACAATACTTCTTAACACTTTAGATAATGCTATAACAATACTTCTTAACACTTTAGATTGTTCTTGGATTCTCAATGATTTTTTATGCAATAACCTATTTTCCAACAATACAAACCTAATTATATATTTAAAAGTGATCATCATGTTAAAAGTTGTAGAATTATTTGTCAGAACACAAAATAATGTAAACTTTGAATACCACATTATATGTTACCGCCCATTTGTGAAACCCCTATAAACAATATTTTCAACAATTTTACTCAAGTATTTAGTGAACGCTAATTTATTTAAATACAAATAATTTCAAAACTACATAACCTTTTAATTAAAAGCAAAAACCCATGAGCAGCCGTCAACAGAAAATAACAATGGAGCTGTTACAACTCTGCAATTGTAGCATATAAATAGATATATTCAAAATCCTAGCTAGCACTGTCCCTTATTTTCAATCGAAGCAATACAATTCTAATGGCCAAGTACTTTTTTCTTCAATTGACTCGATTTTGAAAAATCTCATGATACCTTATTTTCACCTATTTTTAGTTTAAGGATCATGGGTGGATTGCTTTTATAAATTTTCCCAAAACAAAATTCATAATAACATATGAAATTTAGCCTTGGTATTGAATCAAGATGTTTGAATAAAAAGTTAACATACAACATCTAGTCCAAAACACCAAAATTATATAATAGGCGAGAAATTTTGTAACTAACCTTCAACACTTTATTTACTCATTTTATCAATTTAAATTATAACTCTTAATTTTCTCATTTTACATATAATGCTCAATGAGATATCCTGAACAAGATATACATATGCTGCAACTGGATAAACTTCCTTCGTAAATACCCAATAATACAAAATTCCATGAGATTGGGTTTTTAACTAAACCACAACAATTTGAGAAACATGTCACTTTGCTGTTTAAAAGTAATCGACCAAATTCCCACTAAGCTACAACTTGCTTCACTTGTCTCGCAACACAACAAAGTTAGCACCATTTGTTTTTTGAATGCGAGAAATCTTCTTCAAGACAGCAGCAAATGATGCCTTGTCCTGTATTACGAAAGGAACAAAAAGAACATATCAGATCTTAGCCTTCTTCGATAGCATGCTTTTAAGAATTTGTAGTTCACATAAACAAAGAATTTATGCAATTGGATACGTAAGTGTCAGCATCCCTCTCACAAATTGTTTACATATCGGTAAATTAAAAATCAGACCATGGAAAGCAGATTATGCACTATAGAATCTACCCTATAAACCTGGATAGCTAAAACTGAAAACACCAATAAGAAGAGTCCCCTGTACCATGCTTTGACAGTTTCTAATTCACACAAACAAAGAAACTATGCATATGGATATACATATTACAAATGTCAGCATCCATCTCACTAATTGTGTACAGATGGGTAGTGTCTGTTAAAAATCAGACCATGGAAAGCAGATTATGCACTATAGAATCTAGCCTACAAACATAGATACCTAAAACTAAAAACACCAATAAGAAGACCAAACATGCTGATGAACTCTCAAAACCACATTGTTGATTTTTGTATTAAATCTTAGAAAACAGTAAACTAAATGCTATAGCTCAGAACTAAACTCCCAAACCACAACAGAAGCGTGCCCTGCTTCATTATAGACTTGGAAGAAGAGACGGTACAACGAATCTTGACACATGATATGTAAACAGTATGCTTATTGTTGGAAAGTGTAACTAAGTTCGGTATTCATATTGACTATGTACTTACGTATTTATGTAATGAAGAAGACAAAGATAATAAAATATATTTTTGTTATGCTTGCTTCATGGGTTTCATGAGCAAGGTTTTTATTAGAGGTCAAAAGACTTATTCTTGATGTCTTTTAGGGATTTGTCATCTTGTCATAAATGTACTAATTAAGAGTCATGTATATGAAGAGTCTAGTCAAAGGAGTATGCCTCAAGACCTTGTCATTTAACCTTGGAGAAATGGCTCAAGTATGATGCTAGCACCACTGCTCAAATCAGCCTCCAAGACAGCCTTCATCACGCTGGAAGATAAGCTCCTCTAGTCGGCCTAAAAGCTGTGGACAAGTCAGCCTACAATCAGTTTGAAGGGTCAGCCTAAAACAGAGAAAGAATGTCAATATATATAAGTAGCTCTGCAGTCATTTGAGGAAGATGAATTCGGACAAGTCTGATATCTTCAGACAGCATTACAGGAAGAATTCGGATCACATACAGTGATAAAATGCAAGGGTTAAGAACTGATACTTGATGCGAGAAAACCAAGGATAAAGGTAAGGTAAGTCTGTGGTCTATCTCCAAGATGCAGTGCGAGAACAGAAGGAAGATAAATCTGTGATTTACCCGAGTTACAGTGCGAAAAGAGGAGGATATATATCTCAAAAGATGAGGCTTCAATGACATGTGAAGGATAGGGTCTCGAGTAACCTTGTCTATAATATCTGAATGTAAAAAATTCTGGAAAGGCATTACTATTCTGTCATGCAAAGTGCAAAGACGTGCTACAGCAGTAAGAAAGATCTTTGTTTAGGGCACTAGGGACAAAGAAGAATAAGCGGAGAAGAAGTGTTTGGGTAACCAAGGCTAGACCAAGAAAGATGGACTTAGAGACCGAGTTCTCTAGTGATGGTGCAGGACAGTGCTGGTTGGTGCAGAAAAGAAGGATCAGCTTAAAAGGTCAAGAAAGAAGCAGTGACAAGGTCTTGGAGGCATACATAGGTCAAGGGTCTGAGTCATGGTCATGGTACTTGTCAATTGAAAGTCTATAAGAAAAATTCCTTGCGGGTTTTCCTCTCCAAGAGGGAGAGGTTTTGGCCCGGGCTTGAAGAGCCTATATTTGTGTCTCTTGTGTTTTGGTAATTGACTTGATGAAAGACGTAATGAGCTAAGAAGAGAATACACAAGTAAAGCAAGATCACAAGTAATTATCAAGAAGAGAATTTGAATTAATCACCGCCCCTCCAAATTCTCAACAATTATGGCCCATCCATTTCTTCAACATGGATGCTCTGCAGAATTAAAAATGTTAAACATCTCTGCAGCTTTGTCATGCTGAGTTATGCCTCTGTGCATGAACTGAAGTCTCTGTTTCTGAGATGGTTTACACTGCATGATCACTTAAAGTGGCCTGAGAGTTGCCCAACATTGGGGAGCAAGTCCACTGTCTTTGCAGTGCTCTTGGAAGAGCACTCTGTTTCAAATGTCAGTAATAAGCATACTCTTCCTAATTTCAAACCCACCGCATACGAGAAGCAATTAATAACAAGATGCAACCAACAATTTCTGTCAAACTAAAAAGAACAAACTTCTTATTGCTCTCTTCTAAATAGAATCTAAATAGAAAGGCATGCTCTGTTTTCTTTTAATAACAAGACAACAACACCAAACACACCAAACATTTCCAATCAAGAATTGATGAAGATACCTGTGTGAGGGATTCTTGTTAGTTCTTGAAAACTCAGCTACAGATTTGATGTTCAGCAATTATTCACAGAACAGAAATGAAGGATGCTTCCTAAACTGATTTGTAACAGCAAAAACTCTGGGTTCTTAACTAGCATAAACAGCAGAAGCAAAACTCACAAAGCCAAATACACGTAGAAGAATGACACAGATATACCCTGGAAACCCCAGTGTGGGGAAAACCAGAAAACGATGGGCTTTGATTCAGCTTCAGAAATTTAGTTTACAGCAGATCTTTTCAACACAAAATTGCTACAGCAATTTGTCCCAGCAAATCTAAGTCAAATTGACCCCTACACAGTGTTAGGATATTCCGACAAATAGGAAATAGTTAAGAATAACTTAGCGACCTCTCTCTCTCTCTTCTATTTTTAATAGCAATCCTTCTAGTTCAGATGATGACAGCGAGGATGACAATCCTCCTCCACCTCTTGAAATTGTTCCTTAAAATCCACCGCTTCCAAGATGGGTTCGCTCTACTCGGGATGCAGCAGGTTCTCTTGCAGGTGACCTTGCCGATCGACGACGTACACTTTCTCAGTTCAAAAGAGCTTCTTCCTTATTGGCTCAAGTTCCATAAAATCCTGATCCAGAAACCCTTTGAAGAAGCCTTCGGTCATCCAGCTTGGGATGAAGCTATGAATGAAGAATATCGTTCCTTATTGGCAAATGATACTTGGGATCTTGTTCCTCTTCCAAAAGGAAGAAAACTTGTCAGAAGCAGATGGGTTTACAAAACAAAGTTTGGACCAGATGGAAAAGTGGATAGACATAAAGCTCGTCTTGTCGCTAAAGGATTTTCACAAGTTGAAGGCATTGACTATACTGAAACCTTCTCCCCTGTTGCCAAAATGAATTATATCTGCCTTGTTCTTTCCCTTGTTGCCTCCTTTAAATGGGAAGTCCATCAGATGGATGTTAAATCTGCCTTCTTACATGGAGATTTACATGAAGAAATCTACATGGAACAACCCCCTGCCTTTATCCAACACGACTCTAACCTTGTTTGTCGCCTTAGGAAGTCTCTCTATGGTCTCAAACAAGCTCCTCGGGCTTGGTATGCCAAAATGGATAGATTTCTATTAGATAACGGCTTTTCTAGGTGTCATTCTGACAACACTATCTACACCAAGAAAGTAGGTAAGTCCTTCCCCACCCTTGTTCTTTGTGTTGATGATCTTATCCTTACTGGTAGTGATCCAAACCATATAAACCATGTGAAGTCTAGCCTCAAAAAGAAGTTTGAAATGACAGACTTAGGACACTTGCATTATTTCCTTGGTCTTCAAGTCTTGCAATCCAAGGAAGGCATTACCCTCTCTCAGTCCAAGTATGCCTGTGATCTTCTACACTACTTTCACATGGAAGACTGTAAGCTTGCCCCTTCTCCCTTTCAGTCTGGAGTCAAGCTTTCAGTCAACTGTACTACCCCTGAAGTTGATGCTACCTTATACCGTCAACTTGTTGGTAAACTTTTGTATCTAACCCATACCCGTCCTGACCTTTCCTTTGTCGTTGGTCTTGTCGCTCGGTTTATGCACCAACCTCATGAAAGTCACTGGAAAGAAGCTAAAAGAATACTTCGATATATTCGATGTATAGTTCAGTTCGGGATTCATTACAGTGCAGGAGCATCTCCATTGTTGATTGGTTTCACTGATTCTGATTGGGCTGGTGACCTTGATGATCGAAAGTCTACTGCAGGATATGTATTCACTCTTGGTTTAGGACCTATTACTTGGTCTTGTAAGAAACAAAGTGCCATCTCTCTTTCTTCAGCAGAAGCAGAGTATCGTGGTGCAGTTGAAGCCAGCAAGGAAGCCATGTGGCTTCGTCAGATTCTGTCTGAATTTGGTCTTCAACAGCAGCATCCAACTACACTTTGGTGTGATAATCAGAGTGCCATTCATCTATGTAAAGATCCAGTTCAGCATCAGCATATGAAACACATTGAACTCCACATACACTTCATCGGAAAGCTCATTCATGATCGTGTTCTTGAAGTGCAGTACTGTCCAACCAATGATCAAGTAGCCGATATCTTTACGAAGGCTCTCACAGAAGCGAAGTTTACCAAACTTCGATCCATGCTTGGAGTTCAGAAAAGTTGTCATTAAGGGGGGATAGGCTCTAATGCCTCCTTCCTTCTCCTATTGTGTCACTTTTGTAAATCCTTCAATCCTATCCCAATTTGTTCTTAAGGGGGGATGTTAGGATATTTCGACACATAGGAAATAGGCTCCCTTTGTGTCACCTTTGTAAATCCTTCAATCCTATCCCAAGTTGTTCTTAAGGGGGGATGTTAGGATATTCCGACACATAGGAAATAGTTAAGAATAACTTAGTCTAGTGTAGAGTTAGGTAAAGTGTGTTTCTTTACCATGTACATTTGTAACTTATAATCCGACGGTCACAATTTGTAGTGATCCAACGGTTATCTCTCACTTCGGTATTAACAACACTTGATCCGTGGCTTAACACTCGATTGGTCCATGATCTCTATTTAAAGAGCATGGAGGGTCATTTGTCCGGTAACCGTTTATGAGAGAAACATATGTAACTTTTCTTTTTATATTAATAAATTCCATGAAGTGGCCACGTTGGCTCAAGCCGTGGATTGTTTCCCTCTTTGAGGAAAATATTCTAAACAACACCCAACTTATCCCTAAAGAATACAAATATGTCCTTCATCAAGGCCTTGGTCAAAATGTATGCTACCTACTCATCTGTAGGGATGTATTGCAGCTTCACTGTCCCCTTCTGCACACAATCTTTGATGAAGTGGTAACTAATCTGAATGTGTTTCGACTTCTCATGAAACACTGATTCTCAGAGAGCTTGATGCAGCAATGATTGTCACAGTCAATGACAGTCAGCTCTAATTCCTGATCAAAAAACCCAAGAAGAAGTTTCCAAAGCCAAATGGCCGCACAGGTTGCCAAGTTGGCAATCATGTATTCAGCCTCAGCAGAACTCAAAGCAATTGACTTATGTTTCCTTCTGAACCAAAAGACTGCTCTTGATCCTAGACCAAAACTGCACCCGGAAGTATTCTTCCTGTCAGCTATACTGCTCGCCCAATCTGCATCAATATAGCCCTCCAACTTCACTCCATCCCAATGAGTGTACCTCAACCATTCTCGACTGTGACTCGAAGATATCTCAAAACGTGGTTCGCAGCCACCTAGTGAACTCGCTTAGGCTCCACCATAAACTGACTTAGTGTGTTCACTACAAAACAAATACCTGATCTGGTGTTCACCAAATACATGAGAGAGCCAATCAACTATCTGTATAAAGTGTTGATTTTTGTGTAGCATCGGGAGGTATTCCCACATGTCAAAGAGGTCTCCAAGTTGGCTTAAAAAAATTAAAATAAAAAATT
This sequence comes from Pinus albicaulis, assembly GCA_034641835.2. NCBI lineage: Eukaryota > Viridiplantae > Streptophyta > Pinopsida > Pinales > Pinaceae > Pinus > Pinus albicaulis. The sequence continues at coordinate 1,217,494,505 of CM076574.1, forward strand.
ATTTTTGGGCACCAAGTTGATCCAACTCATGAAATGGTGTCCCTTGGGCAAATTTACCCCCATTCACCAGTATATATAGATGATGTATCATGTAACATCTCATTTCTTTCTTCTTCATCTTTCAAAGGTCTCTTAGACAGCATGTATGGAGAAAAGGAGGACGAGTAGACTATCTGACCGAGTTGTTTCTCTCTCTGTTTGACTGAGTTTGACCTGAGCTGACTAAACTAATTTGGGTCGAGTTTGACAAAAGTTGACCAAGCTGCAGTAGGGTCGCACGTGCGTAGGAATTTGAGTGCAATCAACTATAACTGACTGCAGGGCCAAAGTATGACTGCACGCTGACTATTTGACAAGAAGTTTCCAAAGCCAAATGGCCTCACAGGTTGCCAAGTTGGCAATCATGTGCATCCTCCTGGCTGGGAACTGCACCCTAACTGTGCATGAAAAATCTAAATAAAGCAAAACTTAGCATTACAACTTAACTGCTAAATAAAGAAAAGCAGCTAAAAACTGGAAATAAACTTAGGATGACAAATGCATGCATAAACTTAAAACAGTAAACTAAATAAAGCATAACTCAAAATTACAACTTAATTACTAAATAAAGAAAAGCATATAAACAGGAAATGATCTTTGGATGGCACATTCATGTTAGTAGAATGGAACATGCATGCTTAAACTTTAGCATGCATGTGCCCCCTATCTCGACCCCCCATAAATGCTCCCGCACCCTCATTACTGCTATACAGAACTGCTGAATGAGGGCAACTGTTGCTGTTGTCTATTCTGCTGAAAGAAGGGTATAGTAGCCAGAAAACAGTCGAAGCCACACAGATAAAGCTAAAAGTGTCATGAGCCTATGACGACATAATCAAGACGATTCAAGAGGGCTTAAAATGAAAGTGCGACCTAATTTCAACCATTGCTTTGTTTAAAAGTAAACATTTTAATGAGAGGTAGCATGATGATGAATATGTAATACATACATCCGGGGTCTTAAGTCTGGCCTTAAATTTTGCTACAAGTTCCTGGGTTGTGACTGGAGCCATTTGCCGTAAAGCAGTCCGCACTTCTTCTTCTGTCACTGCACCTGTTGCTTGTGCACCAACAGCCTTGTTAGAGGCTGGTGGTGCCTGCTTTGCAGAAGATGAAACGTTTTTTGATGGTGTACTTTCCTCTTTAACAGTGGATGGTCCAGTGGACTTTGAATCCTGTCACAAAAAAGAGAGCTCAAAGTAGATCAGGCATTATTGCAAAAAGGATGGTGCAATGAACTTTGAATCATTTCACAACAAAGAAAGTTTAAAATTCAAATAGATCAGGTATTATAGCAAAAAGGCATCTATCGATTCTCAAATGAGCAAAAAACATGGCGAAAAGCTCCAAAGATACTCCCAATGTTATGAATCTTGGCAACATAATCACTTACCTCTGTTTTCAATTTCTTTGTAGATCCAGCTCCACTTGATTTGACATCATCACTGCCAGACTTTCTTTTTCCTTTCTGCGATTTTGCTGTGGCTGGTGTGGTATTGGAAGATGCTGAAGTCTTTTCTTTAGTGGGAGTGGTCTCTACAGGCTCCTCTTTTGGAATGTCTTTCTGCTTAGGAGCCAAGACTGGCGAAAGACCTATCTCATCATCTACCTGCCCCACAAAAATAAATGATGAAAGAAATATCAGCCAGTACGACCTAAATAAACATGGGAAGAAGCAATAACTCTGCACAGAAGTCATTACACACCAGATAAAGCACAACATTTTCATTGTTTATTGTTTGAAATTTCAAGATGTTCCAAAATAAAAATTTAAGCTAGTCAATTCACCATATGGATGAGTGCTTGGGAAATCCAATTTAAAGTTTGGGTGTTAGGCAGCCAAAGATGGATTGCCTAGGAAGCATAACAAGGATTATTAACTATATTCTTTATCCTGCAGGTTTAGCACATTAATTATCTCAGTTGATGAGTAATCGGAGAAACCAGCTTACAATCACTTAAATCCAGAACTATGCTATTACAATCACTTAAATCCAGAACTATTAATGCTGCAAAATAAGTAATTGTAAATAGAACATAACCCATATGCACAATTGAAGACAGCCAAGAATTCTTTGAGACACAGAGAAGTTAGGTCAATGACCAAGGCAAAACCCAAGGGGGATACCCAACCAGATTCTTCTTCTATTAGAAATCAGTTGTTCAGCAGAGATACAAAGTACAACGAGAGAATGAAGAAGTTCACCCAAATCTGAAGAAGATCTCTAATAGCAGTAGCTGATGCAAACACTGAATCACTTTGGCTCTCCACGATCTGCTCTTGTTCTTCAAGACTCTCTCTCTCTCTCTCACAATCTTCCTCTAGACTCTCCAACTCTCTCTTTCTCGAGTTCAAATTCTCCTTTCACAAGCACAAGTGTGTGTATCATGTGAGGATGAGAGGCACAAATATATACGAAGAGCACGGAGGTTGAATTCATGAGGGAGTAACTCCCATGCCTTGAAGAGTTACATATGCCAAAATAGGAGTGTAATTTATGCCATAAATGGGAGGAGTGTAACTTATGCATTTAGGAGAAAAGTGTAACTTATGAATTTAGGAGAAAAGTGTAACTAATGCATTAAAGAGGTGTAAGAAGAATCTTTTTATGACGAGTAATTAAAGTGTGTAAGAGAGTGTACGAGGTGCGTAGGAGCATTAAAGAGAGAGGAATGAATCCATTAAAAGAGAGAGAGAGTAACATATTCATTAATTAAGGGGAGTTACATATGACATGATTGAGAGACTTGAATTTCTTTTTAATATTAATATAATAATATCATAAAGAGGATAATAGTAATAATAATAATAATATTGATGATTAGTTAAAAATGAAACTATTGTGTTTGATTAAAGACAAGTTAAGTGATTTTCCATCATATATATATATATATATGATTACGAATTGATGGAAGGTAATTTACTATTGTTGGAAAGTCATGGTTGCAAAGATAGACATGACTTTCTATTTTTAGAAAGTCACTTTAGAAAGGTCAAAAAAGAAATTTTATTCAAGGAAATTCATCTCACGGCAGTCAATTTTCAACATTTGCTTCAGTATTAAGTTCCAATATTGCAAACATCGGCATCGGGATAAAATTGGAAAGGGTCTGGAAAACCAAAAAATCATAAAAATCGAGAAAATATCAGAAAAATTAAGATACCGCCAAAATATCGGTAACATTTGGCAAACATCAGCTAAGGCGGCCAAAATATCGCAATTTCACAATTTTTTCGCGATAAAATCAAGATATTTGCAACACTTATATTAACTGCATATGAATTTTCCATATCAACCTTTCAAATGTAATGTCCTCATCGAATTAACTTAGCCAAGGGAGGACATAGTAGCCCATTTAACCCTGTAAGCTATAGTCATTTATAAAGGCAGGAAACCATTATTTGATGTTACATAGGTAACATTAGATAATTTGGGGCAAATCGAGGGAAACTTGTTAGCCACTCAAACTTAAAATTAGGAGGAAGAACTCCAAAGGGAATCTATAAAAAGGAGAGAGGAGATTCACTGTGAGCATCATGGGTTGTTGTTCTTTCTGATATTTGGGCTGAGGCTTTTGGAGAGTTTTAAGACCCCTTTCTTTCTGATTGGTTTCGGTGGTGAAAGATTCCACCCTAGCCAATCCTTCTGCCTTTCTGGTTACAGGGCCAAATTCTGATTGAAGGATCATCTTCTGAGCAAAGCCGAAGCTGGAATCTTCACTTCTGAGGTAGCAAGGGTTGGAAGAATCTATTCTGAGGCAGTCAATTCCGAGTCAGCAGATCATTGCTTCTGAGGCAATGAGGAGATTAGAGTCCACTCTCTATGGCAGAGAGGCTAAAATCACCCCTTTGAGGTAGTGGATCAGTGCTCTGAGGCAGCGAGGAGATTAAAGTCCATTCTCTGTGGCATCGAGGCTAAAATCATCCCTGTGAGGCAGTGGATCAGTGCTCTTTGGCAGTGAGAAGATTAAAGTCCATTCTCTCTGGCAGCAAGGCTAAAATCATCCCAGTGAGGCAGCAGATCAGTACTCTGAGGCAGAAAGGAGGTTAGAGACCCATTCTCTGTGGCAGCAAGGTTGGGACCCCCCTTTCTGAGACAGCAGAGGTTGTATCTAGGGCTGCAGAAGAGCCATACAGCCCTGTCTGAGGTAAAACCAATTCCCTGTGACAGCAAGAGACTAATTTTGAGGCCACGGACAGCAGAAAAGGGGTTAAACAGAGGGCCGCAAGGTTCAGGGAGGTGACAGCTGATTGGGACTGGAGCCGCTTGAGAAAATACAGTTCGGAGCAGCCAGCACGGCTGATTCTAGGCAGCAAGTGACTAAGGGAGTCACTCAGGAAGCTGAGATCGTGTACTATTGAATTGGATTTACTTGTATTGTTGTTGGTGAAATCGACTACTTTGTTTACACTGTTTGTGCATTCAATATCATCTCTGTTTCAAAAATTGAAAAAAAATGTCATACTGGTATAGAATACAATTTTGTCATGTGCTCTTTTCAACCCTAAGGGTAATTTTCCCAAAAGGGATATTACATCAAACCACACTCAGGTGATCCAAAAGGTCAATATGGAAAATTCAAACACGGCTAATCCTGAAGCATATTCCTCAAGTATGTGATTAAACACAAATACTTTTAGTCAGCTTCCAAATTAAAGCTTTCAATGTGCTATAAGAATAGTCTTTGAAACAACATAGCTACACTGACTATCCCTATCCACAATGGCCCCTGATATCATCATACCAGAAATTGCATAGAGAAAATTGTCAAAATCTATGTGCGCGGTGAAATGTAGTTTTGCTTAGGAGATCAGAAAAAAAGAATGGTCCACCATAGAAAGAGATATCTTGAACAAAATCATCAAGGACCAGTTACAAACTATAAAAAGAAACTACATATTATCATAATACAGACTGCATAGAAGCAGTTGACCGGGAAGTAGCTATGTCAGTGAAAGTGGATTGCCTGGTTAATAAATAAAAAAAGGTGATAAATGAACAATTACATGATGAAGAGAGAGAAAGACATGAAAATCCATTTCAGAAAAGTTCAAACAATTTTCGACACCTAAGAAAAGATTTGGTTCCATAATGCCTAGAAGGCTACAATCATTTCATGTTGAACTAAGTTTATCCTATCTACCAATGCAGTAACATGGTAGGCCTACAAAGTGTGTCAATGTGTCATACAGTAAAACTAATAATGGACATTTATAATGGGAAAAAAAACCAAAAAATATTGATAATATAGAACTTGCTCAATGACAGTAACAAAGAGGTTGTGAAAATATTTTACTCATTGTAATTGTTACTGAAAAGGCATATCCCAGCATCATAAATATAAATTATATTGTAACTATAGCAGTTGACATACATCACTATCACAATTTCTTGTGGCCCTTCTTTAATTTGATGAGTTGATAAAAGTAGGAAAAAAAGAATCAGTATTACAGCTAACTTCACAATACCTATCTCAATGTCCAAACTTAAAGTAATCTATGATATGGTAAGACTCAAATCTCACACAGAAAGATCAAAACAATCAAATGGGAAGAGTAAGCATACATCTTCATATTCATCATCTTCTTCATCAGATTCATTTGCAGATCGTTTTCCCAGCAGCTTCTTTAACTCCTTTCCAGATTTGCTCAGACCTTCACCCTCTTCTTCATTACCCTCACCATCCTCATCTTCATCATCCTGCAGTATCAAAAAGAGTAGTAATTGTAAATACAAAATTAAAACGTGATTGCAATATCCTTCGTCCATATCAGTTGGATTGGAATACATAAATTTCCTGGAACATTCATAGCCATTTGACAAATCAGTCATTTGAAAATTCATAGCCATCAAAACACACAGTAAGCATACAATAACTATAGACAGTCATTAATGAACCTCATTTTTGTTGATTTTTGTAACTATGGTTGGTCTTCATAATGTATATTTGAGTCATTTATGTATTTGTAAGCTTGTTCTTAAATATGTTAAATAATTTGTTCAGTTAGACAAATAGAAGAAATTTAATCAATTGCTGCAGTAGGATTCCGAGTAGCAGAATTTTCACAGATTCACTGTCACTAAGTATGCCCCTGTAAAATGCCTGTGAACAGTAGAAAAGAGGCCGAGCTCCTCTTCAAGATTAAAATCTAAAGTCATCTCAAGGAAGATGTGTTATCTGAAAGACTGCATGTGCCTAGGCCACTTGGATTGAAAAGGCTCAAGCTCTAATAAAGGATGACTGCACAATAGGTGTTTTGGTACTATATTCAGCCTTAATGATGAAATAAAGTTGTTGCTACTATGAGTTTGAAGAAACCTAATTGCTTAATTTGGATAATCATTGAACAAAACTTACTTGATGACAATGATGAATTTCATCACATGTGAAGGGCTTATAAATTCTAGGGTTTACAAATCCTAGCAAGCAACAAGGCTTGGATAAGAAAAACCCTAGGGTTTAGGTACAAAACCCTAAGATTTAACATTTCCGTTGAAAGAAGAAACCCTAGCTTTTAGGAATGGCATCGGGATGATGATGTGGACAAGGTTAATTTGCAGATGGATGCAAGAGAACTAAAGATCAAGAAGGAGCGGACATTTCTCTCAAAAGGTAAGTATCTTATCTCTCTTATTCAAGTATTGCCATTGTTATTCTCTTTAATAGCAACTAATCTCTTGTCATTGAATTCTTTGCTTGATTGTAATTGTTCTTCCATGGCCTCCTTGTGAGGATTGCATGTACATAATGAAGGCTTCCAAAGCTTTGGTAGCAGGTGAAAGAAGAAAGCAAAGTTGTGACAAGAGGACTCTTCCAAAAGTAGGGATTTGTGATGAGAGATGAGATCTGTACTCAGAGGGAGCAAAGAAGTTCAGCAAGATTAAAGTATGCCTTGATTTATGCCAAAAAGAAGTTGGTGGTGACTTACAGGGAAACGTGAAGGATTACCTCAGTAAGAAGGAAGAAGACTATGAAAGGCCATATTGTCAACAGAAGAGCTTATGTGTCAAAGGGAGCAGCATTGACCGAAAAGATCTGTTTTAGAGAGAGCAGTCAAGGATTCTTCAGAAACCTTTGTTTTAGATTCAATCTCTGGATAAGAAGTGAAGATAACCAAAACCCCACACACTCAACATACACAGGATAGGTCATCCCATAGCCTTATGTGAAGATTATTACACTCCATTTCAACAATTCAATCTTTCTGGATCTTCAAAGGGCCATGAACTCCAGTGCAAGAATGAGAACTACAAACCCAGCAGCAAGGCAGCCTCACATGGAAGGTATTTTTCCAAGAATTTGTCAGGATGTTAGAGCGAGACAGATCAAAATTACAGAAAAATTCCTTTTATTTGCATGATCTCATGTTAAGTAACAAAACAAACCAAGTTTTTTAATCATAACTTATAAGGGTGTTTAACCAGCTTCATAGCAGGTTAAACAGTAATCAGCTTACTTATTTACCTGATATAACCAAACAACATTTCCAACTATCAAATAAAACCTAGTATATCATAAGAAAATAATCTGAATACAATCATACCTGCTTGATCTCAGGTGGGGCTGGAAGTTCAGGAGCTAAATCTTCTCTCTCAGCAGGATCATTTCCAACTGCTTCATCATCATCTGTAAATACTTCTTCGTGCTCCCAATCATCTCCTGCAAGTTAAATGAGCATTCTCAGAGAAAAGCAAGCACTGTTTAGTATTGCTTAGGTAGGTATAGTCTATAATTGGGCCCCAATAATTTTTAGCAGATGGCAATGCATCTCAATGTGCTGTGGAAATCTTGTCTGTGCAAAGAATATGGATACATAGTTTTTAGACTAAACTTACTCGAAAACTATACCCTACTTTTATGTTGAACCATTTTAGTTTATACTTGTATTAATCATAATACCTATGGTGTAGCTTGTGTCAAACCTTATACTTGTTTCCAATGATCCGTAACAAATTACAAATTACAGATCTTAAACAAAGATATTCACATGGTACAAATGATGTGCAGGCATTGAAAAGTTCCATCTTCCAAATGGATGTTTGATTATTTTTCCAAACAAAAGTATCTTATACACTGCAGTGTCCATCTTCATAAGAGCAGATAAATAATTACAATTTGCAATCACAAAGGATGATCCAGTTTTATGTTGCCTTCCCATGTCATGACTGGCTGCTTCCTCATCCCCAAAATTTTTTAGCAGATGGCAATGCATCTCAATGTGCTCTGGAAATCTTGTCTGTGGAAGGAATTTGCATACATAGTTTTTAGACTAGATCAAGAACTTACGAGAACAATACCCTACTTTTACGTTGAATCATTTTAGTTTATACTTATATTAATCATAATCCCTATGGTGTAGCTTGTGTCATACACTCAAACCGTTATACTTGTTTCCAATGATCTGTAACAAATTACGAGTTACAGATCTTAAACAAAAATATTCACTTGGCACAAATGATGCACAGGCATCGAAAAGTTCCATATTCCAAATGGCTATTTGAATATTTAATTCCAAAAAGTATCTTATGAACTGCAATGTCCATCTTCACAAAAGCACATACAGCAAAAACAATTACAATTTACTATCGCGAAATATGATCCAGTTTTATGTTGCCTTCCCATATCATGAGGGGCTGTTTCATCATTTCAATCCAAAGCCCCTCATGACATGGTTTCATCTTTTCAATCCAAAGCAAGAATTTTATGAGAACTGCAATGTCTTTGGAAGAGTATGCCCTGTGTAGCCATTTTTAAAAAATTATTGTTTTAATGGATGATTCATATACAGGTAACTTTGTCCTCGAGAAACCTGCCAACTACCTTGATTTGAATGGTGTACTCAAAAAGAATAATGAAATTTCAATAAGGAAAAAGGGTGACAAGTTAGCAAAATGTAAGTCAGCAGAAAACTGTGGATATACAGGACAGTTTGTAAGGCTCTCTACACCTATCAGAAACATAATAGGAGATTGATTCCAAGGAGTCCCCAGTAAGCATGTGGTTGCAAATTTCCATCTAAAAGAAAGCTCAACTTTAACCACCCAGCCACTAATGTGATTGCAACATTGGAGAAAAAAGGTACCTCTTGCAGGGCAGCTTTACATTCAAAAAAGTGTGGAGATTCACCAGAATAGAAGACAAGGGCAGTCTTCAAATAAACATCGAATGAGAGGAACAGGTCATAAAAAGCAATTCAGAAAGTTGAACAAGGATACTGAATAACAGAGATTCTTTGCAAAAGCTGCAAAGCTAGTCTCAATGAGGGTGAACCTTAATTAGCTAAAGAACTAGTTAGTAGGCCTCTGTTGTGCACGTTTCAGGCTATGCATACATGATATAACAAAATAGAGAAGAATTAAAAACTCGAGAAAGAATCTCATTCTCCTTTATTTATGAAATCTTTTCAACATTTTTTATATTACATCTTACAATCTTGATGATAACATTTAGATATCTCCTTATCAGTATTATGCCTACAATTTCTCCAAATAACTGCAATTGGAAAAACTTAAAAGTATTCCTGATAAAGCTACCATAGCAGGACTTACCTCTCTCTACTTCATCATCATCCAAATCAACATCACCACCCCTTGTCCCTTCCTCATCATCATCAGCTTTTTTATTTAGACCAAGCCTACTTTTTCTCGCCTCTTCTTCATCCTCATCCTCCTCTCCTCTGTCCGAAACAACAGTATCATCATCATCATCATCACCCTTTTTGCGTCTACCCCCACCCCCACCCCCACCACCGCCCGCACCACCACCACCACCACCACTACCACCGCCTTCAAACTTATCTACGTCACCAAATGCAGCAGCACCATTGTTTGCTGCTTTCATCATCCATCTTTGAAACCCATCAGCAGTCTTCCTACGGTTTTTCATTTTCTCCTCAGCTTCCTCCAAAGTAAGCTGCTTATACTGAGCCACTTTATTGAAGTTATACCTGTCAAAAATTAGTTCCAATTATAAACATAGATGTAGATCTAAATTGCCAATGAAAAATGGAATCTTGAACCATCACCATATCCATGTGAAATTTGTATTACAATTCCCTAATATACAATTCTTAGAAAGGTTGAAGTTCAACCAGAAGTAGATGTATGATGAGTACAAAAAGACCGTAACATTAGTTCATACCATGAGCCAGCAGGAATGGCAAGAAACTCCTTCCCGTGCATCATCAATAGGTAGTAAGTTGCATGCTGTGCACCTTCAAGTTGGCCCTGATATTGATGCTGACCTGTCTCATCCTCCAACATCCACGGCTTATTTTTGTACTTTTCCTGAACCAATATAATATAGAAGATATATCAAACATAAGCACCTCACAGTAGAAAATGTCAGAACCTATTTATAGAGAAGTAGATGCCTTTTCAGTGCTACAGTGAGATGTATAACTCAACAAATCCAAAGCGCATTCTTATACCACTAAAACAATTCTGTTTCTATTCACATTGGCAGGGGAAAACATCCTTGGAGTCACTAATAATCAAAGACTTTCATCAAATCTTGTTGCAAAAGGGGCAACTAAAAAAAAATTGGATAAGGTAAAAAGTGTTACCCGTAAAGCATCTGTCAACTGCCGACCTTTTAGACCCTCTTTGTGTAGAGACCACTTAGCTTCGGACCCTTTCTTCTTAGAAAAAGCAGGTAAACCTTGAACAAATCTTCCAATGAAATAACTTTTATCACTAATGTTACTTGGCCGGACATTATATTCCTGCATACAATTCACAAGAAATGTAACCAAAGTTGAAAAAATAGCTTCCAAAGATCAATCAACCTTAATTTATAGGGTACATGTATGTCCATTGAATGTATAAAGAAGCAAAGACAATGAGATGCAATTATCACAAGTAATAATTTTTTTCTCAATGGTATGTACAAAATATTTCTCAACCACTTTTGATCTTGCATAGAAAAGATAGCGGATTCAACATCAAATGCTTGTGGAAACTGTATGAAATATTTATGCTAAAAGTGTTAGCTGCAGAAAAGATATTTATTGGACCACAGAAAAATCTTCCTATAGAATGAGATCTATCTTACACGAATTAAGCGTGTGACTGGGACTCCACATTCAGAGCAAGCTGCTTTAGTCTCTGCCATAGTTTTTCCACAAGCCAGGCATAGGGTCATATGTTTACAGTTGCTTCCATATAAATCTGATGCAGTCCCACAGCCACAGCATGATGATTTAAGCACAAGATCCCCCGACATGGCAGCTCTGTCGACGACTTGCCTTGAAAGGTAGAATAACAGAAATTCTGAAAGATGACAAATTAATGACAAGAATGAGACATTTGAACTCCAAAATGGACTATATCTTACATATAGTAAAAAAAGACTCTAGAAGTTCTCACAGCCATCATATATCCTTGATAAGTTAAACAAAATTATAGAAGACCAAAAAGGTGGCCAACATCTTGACACTGGACATCTATGGTCTGCATCCAAAGAGTTGAAGAGGTTATTTAACAGTCCACCTATACAACAGAGTACTCTCAGGCAAGACGCAATTTTTTTAAGTTAGAGTAGTGTGCTTTTTGTCTTGCTTGACCTTGTTGATGTAACGATGGCTTTCTAAGTACCCTATCAATGAAAAATGACTGCAAGGCCATGGCATAACACCGTACATGTGTAAACAAGAGAAACATTTCCTTTAAGAAGATCAGCAACTATAACACAGTAATCACAACTACAGTGAAAACATGATTTAGTAGAGTTTGTAAGAAAATTTGCATATGCTTGGCTTGCACTGACATTTTGTTCAACCATTAAAGTAATAAATAAACAAGCGAACAAATAAACAGACAATTCATATAGGTCAAACACCGACAACAACCTCCACGCCAATTACCCAGCAAAAGATCGCCCAAAAGTAGTGCAAACAAATGCTGCACCTTTTGAATTTACAGCACCACAATACATGCATCCGCAATCAGACTGGTCCCTTGTACAATGTACTATGACAAGAAGGTTGTCCACAATACTCTACAAAACAAATATTACTGCAACTAGTGCCAGAAATGGTTTGCTACAACCCCCAACATCAAAAACATAGCAGAGACATCTCAAGCATGGCTTGGATGTACAACAAAACCATCAATCATAGGTTGGGAAAAGTAAAAATCAAAATTAAAAATTCAGAAAAATCAAAACCAACATGATTAAATAATAGCCATCGACCAATAAGAAGCCTTCTCCCTGTCCTAAATTAGTATGCAGTTTCTTAGGTGCCGCTAAAAGTGTAGGGTAAATAAATCCTTGGAAAAAAAGAGAATGTAATAATCTGTTCACAATAGGCCCCTCCAAGTGTGATTTAATTGCAAATTCGAACACTTGTTATGAGGATAACCCAGGTTCAAATCCTGGTAGACAAGGGACCTTATTAGAAAAAAACAAAAATAATATGTATAAAGCAGACTCGGCCTCATCCTTTTCCTGGATGACTTAGAATGCATGTTATGTGACAAATAAAATAATCTAGTCTGTCAAATCTCAATGGTTAATTCAGTATTATTAAATTCAGTAGTAATGTAAAACTAAACCCTATAATTTTTAGACTCATTCCAGAATTCACGATATTTATTACTAAGCCTTGCAGTCTCACTGAAAATTTCATGAATGCTTCCATTGACACCAAATTTCGCTCCGTCATTCATCTCAACATAAATCTATAACGCATTTACTGAGCAGATTTCATGATCATCAACAACTTACAATTATTTTTAAAACCCTAATTAAACTTTCACAGGATTGGGCGTATATGTTAATTGCGCCAGAAATTCCCAGCATTACACTAATGCCATGAGGTTAATTCCTGCAGAGGTAGATGACAAATAACACTGCAAGACACTGTCTAAGGATTCCTATGAAAAAATTACCCTGTAAAAATCTTGCTGTTGAAGCAGATGAACCCCAGCAAGGTGTACAACAATTCAGAAATTTCAGCTATAAATTCATCCCAAAAAATGCAACTCATAAAACATCCGAATTTATGCGTTTAAACATTCAGCAGTTGGAAATAGTTCAGTGAGTACCAGTACCAGCTGAAAGATTCAATACTAAGACCTTGAAGAGAAATCCAATGTCAATCCTACTTGCCAGGAGAGTAGAGTCTCGGCGATGAGAGAAATGAGGAATTGTATGAGCGTAAAACTTTCCTTGGATCTTAGGCTTTATATATCTCTAAGGAACTCGAAAAGGGGACTAGTGGAGTCATTGATGAGCATAATTCCCGTATTGGTGCTTTCTTCTTTTACGCTATAGAGAGGAATTACCAATCGTTATAATAAAATTAATTAATTACAAATAATTACCTATCGTTATAATAAAATTAATTTTTAATTACGTTGATAAATATATTTATAATTTTTTATTACATTGATAAACGTGCTTGTATTAGAAAGATATCAGATTTTAGAAGATATTAATTTATTTTCAAAATATATTTTAAAAAAATATTATAAAATATTATTTATGGTTATTTAAGTATTAGAGGGGCTTTAGTAGATTCAAATTATTTAATATTTATGGTTATTTAGGTATTGAGGGGCTTTAGTAGGTTTAACTTATTTAACGGAAGTTGAATACTAAAAAATATTGTTAAATAAAAAGTTGTTATTAAATTTATTAAGTTAATTGTATTTTATAAATAAAGATATATGATCATAGGTTTTTTTAGTTATGTATTTGATTTCTAACCTTAAAATTTGTATTTTTCAACTTGGTAATATTTGACTTTTTTATTTATATGAATGTTTCAAACAATTTAATTTATATGACTATTTTAAAAGAATAAAAAAACAAAGTTATAATATTAATTAAGTTTAATTTAAATAGATAAAGAGAAAATTTTAGGGGTTAATATTCTCAAGTGGGCTAATTTTTCATGTTTTTTCAAAAAAAATCATTAATTTCTATTTTTTCTCTCACGGTGTAATTCAATTGGTGATCACCTTGTTATGAAGTTATATGTAAATAAAGAGATTCAAAGTTTAAATCTAAGTGGGTTAGACCAAAAACAAAAATCATTTGTTTCAAAAATGTTTCACCTAAATTTTATAATATAAAATTATTTTACCTTAAAATTTGTTAAAAAATATATATATATACTATATGAAATTATTAGAAATTTGAACATTTTTATAAAAATGTTGCCAAACATTTTACTAGTTACATATGATATAGTAATTGTAAAATGGATTTCTAATCATTTGGAGTTTTGTTTTGATATAGACAAATTAAGGCTTGTTTTTATTAAGTATTATTGCACCAAGTGGGGCTTTTTAGCCCACTATAGTAGAGATGTTGTAATGTTTAACATTTTCACTCAGTGAAAATAAAATAAAAAATATATGAAATTTTCCAATTCATGGTTTTTTTCCATGATATTCTTAACCCATGGTTTTTTCCCATGGTATTCTTCTCTAATGTGGCCTATTTAAGGCTAATAATTAAATCAACCCAGATTCATCTAACTTTGGATCTACCAAATGTGAAGGGCGATAAAATCTCTTTTTACTCTAAAAGAGGTTTGCACCTCAAGAGAAAGATTTGATTCAAAGTTAAGATAGATTTAGACTAGTATTTAAAATAGGAAAAGTGTTTAAAGTTTTTAAGCTTTTTATAACATGGAAAATAAATATAAATATAAAATAAAATAAAATGGTTATAGAGAAGTTTGATATTGAGTTTGACTAGTTAAAAGTTTGTTTTGCTAAATTAACAACCCAAAATTTAGAGACATCTTGCATTTCTTTACAAATCTTATTATAACATATATGGTAATTAATAATGATTCACCTTGTTACTAATTGACCGAATTATAATTTTTTTTGGTTGGAAAGTACAAAAATAATAATAGATCTGGTATGTGTACATACCAACTTTCATTGACATAAACCATTATTGATGTCCAAAGCAACATAATGGTTTATGGTGAATTAACAATATACAATGCTCCACGGACCCCATCTCGTACTGACCTATAAAGCTTCATATTCGCTTTGTTCAAGGAAATGAGAAGGGGACGGGTGTGCCATGGTAGGTGAGGGAGTATGTCCTCCTGACATCATTAACAATATGAGGGATCACTGAATGAAAGCATGTTATAGACTGTGGAGACAGAGCAATATGTTGTAATATATACCACAATCACCACTCCTCCAAAACCGGGAATCTGGAGATGTTATCTTTGCGTCGAAGTAGAGTTCGTTGAGTTTATTATTGAAATACACAACACTCCTTTTTTAAGGTCGTATAATTCATAACTAAACATTTATATATGTCTTGTGTCCCTTTTTTAAAAAGAAATTATAAAGTGAATGGTTTGTTATTTTTAAAGGTATGAGTGGTATTGGTTTTGGTATAACTCCCAATTGGGCAGCTACCAATGGACCTTCACAAGTTCTGTAACAAATAGCTCTAACGGGGGGCAATGAAAAACCAATTTTTGTGGTGAGTTTTCCTATGTCAATAGGGACTGAACTCGTGTTGAATGTGGACTTGAAATTATTGAGATTTAACTATCTTACGATATTCATTTTGGGGACTAGAAATTTATAAGGTAGGATCTTTATAGGGATTGAAAAATCAACCTACCTTATGATACAACAAATTCAGACGGTATACAAGGAGCAGTACCTTGTTTTGTGGGGGTGATTTTGGCGGTTTCCAGGCTAATGTGCTACAGGCATGCCTCCTGAAATTATGCACGGTATTTCCATTGCTTTGAAGTGTGGCAGCAAGACCAGGTGGAGATAATATTCTCTCTGGTGCCAAGAAAAATCACGGATGCATGTCTTAAAAAAAATCCCTTATATTTGGTACCTTGAAGAGTATAGATTTTGTATTTTCTATTAACATGGTTGCACATACAAGTTGAAAATTCCATAAGTTGTTGGTGGCATCCAGATAAGCATATGCGTCTTGCAAATCAAAGAAGTTGAAATTCACTCTCCATTTTTTGAGCCTAAATTTGTTTGAAACATGGCTCAAATTTATGAAGTTTTAGAGTTATTGAAAACTTTGATACTTTCCACTATTGATGGGAAGGTAAACATCAACAGAGACACTCTCTTTGACATTCAGGCCTGCTTGCAAAATGCACATGAAAAGACCGAGTTTCTGCAGCTTGAATCTCTGCTTCAACAAGAAGAATTACAGCAAAAGAATTGTCATTCTTAACTTGTTTTTGTTCACAACAATGAGACAAACTCCCATCAACAACAAGATATTGGTCAGATCATTGAGTCCAACACAAGAGCAGATTTGAATGCAGAAGAAAAAATCCAGCCTATACTTCCCAAGCCCATCATCAAACCTTGGGAACAACTTGTCCATAACAAGCACAAAACAGATCTTGGATATGACAAGGAGGTGTCCTTTCATATTCCAGCCTATTGAAAGCCCATCAAATTTCAAAGTGTCGGATTTCTTCGTGATAGCTCACCTTCATTTGTTCTAGATTCTACTCCTCTTCCACAGTAGCAGCAACAGATTGTAAAATGCCAACATTGTCATCGAGTTGGCCATATGAAAGATCATTGTTTTTATATTCACTCGTGCAAACATTGTGTTCAGCACACTCATTCTTCACACAGATGCTTCAAAAACAAGCCTCCTACAAGAACAAAGATTCATCTTGGATGGATCACTTATTGGCAATGGGCATCAACAACCAAGAAGATGTTTCAGTCATGTGTCAGAACTTTTTCTAGATTATTGAACAGTCTTGTAGTTGATTTTTCGCCACCATATCACCTTGTAACTGACAGGGGGGGGAATGATGGTCATCTGCAAGCTTCAAAGCCACATCAAGTGAGCCTGAGCCACAACCTATAATTCCATATTCATAGTTGTAGCCAGAGACACAGAATTTCAAGCGAGTCTGAGCCACAACCTGTCATTCCAAATTCAGAGTTGTAGCCAGAGACACAAATGCCCATGAGCATGCCTTTGAATGGTGGTTAGACTTAAACCATCTATGTGAGGTTGAGATTCTTCCTCTTCAAAGAATTCAGGACACTTCCTCTAGCATAAGACTTCGGCTTCTTGCAATTTTTGGTAGAGTTCCAGGAAATGCATCAAGCATTCCAGAGTTGGTGGTCATCCTTAAACCATCGCAGGTTGTAGACCTCCCTTCTTCCAGTTTTAAGGTATCACTCTTCAAAATATTAGGAGCACTTCCTCTAGCAAAAGACCTCCGCTTCTTCTCAGATTTGGAAGAGTTCCAAGAACTGCACTAAGCGTTCCAGTGTTGGTAGTCATCCTTAAACCACCTCCTTATGCCAACATTTTAGAGAGCACATTTAGCCTAGAGCTGCCATTTTGTATTACAGCTCTCTTCTTGGACTCACACATACCCCTTCGGATTAAGGGTGGGAATGTTGGACACCTAATCCATCTAGGGTTAGTGTGGAAGCCCAAGAGACTTAGGGAGTCCAAGAGACCTTGGAATGTGAATCCAACGGTCACCCCCAATGTATGATAAGTATGTATCATTGTGAATAATATTGCCACTCAAGCTTATCTTTCCTAGGTTGTGTATTCTTGCCTATTCCATTGCTGAGTTTGACAATAATATAACATAAACAATAAAAAATTAACTAATATTAAAAGAATAAAAAATAAAAATAACTAATATTAAAAAAATTAGGATAAGTTACTATGAATATAAATAAGGATATGGTGAATATTAAAAGCATAACCAATATTAAAATTTTAAGATAATTTTTGTATTATGTATAACCAAATAAAATTATATTGATTATTTGCACAAATTTGCTAGGTGTTGTACATGGGAAGATGTCATATAAATAACATCTAAATCAAGATGGAGGAGATGTTGTCACATAAATAATATTTAAAAAAATAAACCAATACATATCCATCTTAAACCCATAGTTTTCAAAACCAGTCGGTTTGAATCAGAAACCGGTCAAACCAGCTGATTCATTAGCCTTGGCCATCAAACCGGTTGAAAACCCCAATTTTTTGAGCGGCCCACCGATTTTTTGGTCACACCGGCCATAAACCAGACGATTTACGAAGGAACTGACTAGTTTTCCCATAAACCAGTCGGTTTATTGCCGGATCAACTATGGACCCCACATAATGCAGTTTTGTGAGTTTTGATGTCGTTTTGAGGGAAATTTGGGGTTGTTTCCCTCCAAAAACAACCCCTCTAAGAAAATCATGCCTCCCCTCTCATTTGCCTCACACATATCAACCCTAGCAACACTAGCAATCAATGGTAAATTACATTTCCTTAATTTGTCATTTTCATCCTTTTACTTAAGTTTTTAATATTACCATGAAATGAATCAAGATGTTTGAGAGTGGTTTCAACCTCATTGGATTTCATATAGAGAAACTAGAATTTTAGAGCTCACTCAAAATTCAGCAGACTTAATGGTTTTCAGGATTTCATGGTTTGGACATTTGCAATGTTTCCATTTAATTCTATCATGCATGAGGGTATGAGATTGGTTTTTTATCAAGAGCGTGAATGATCAGGAGTTCATAATTTTTTGTCAAAATTCAAAGTTACAAGATTGGGTTCGAAATGGAAAACAGGTTCAGAACCGGATTGACCAGCAGAGTGGGATCCGAATTGGTGGTTGTCATGGAGTCTTGAACTCTGCATATAGAATCGGGGATTACACAGCCGTGGAAATGTTGCAGGTGGAACGGACAGTCGTGATCCAGTCAACAGTGAGGTTTGAATGGTGGTGATTAGATCGCAGAAGCAACAGTGGGAGATCAACGGGAGAGACCTCATTGCAATTGAGAAACATCACACATCGCACATAATAGAGTTTATTGTTAACGAGTTTCGCAAGTTAAATTGTTTAACCTGCGATGCGAAGTGAGAAGGCGAAGATATAACGTGGATCATCAGATCAAGGACCAAACCAACGATGGAGATAGTAGCGCATGGGAAGTGACTTCGCAATTCGCAAGAAATAAGGTTTAAGGGTATAAAGTTAAACTTGTGAAGTGCAACGATTTATATGTGTGATAAGTTGAGGAACAATGGGTTAAGATTTCCGATATGTGAAATCTTAAACCTTGTGATTTGCGAAAAGATATTTCGGCTGAATTGCGATGTGGCGATGCAATCGCAACCTCGCATCGGCACTTGTATTGTTTAAACATTAAGGGTATTTGTTATATTCCGCGACGTGCGATCTGCGATATTGTACGTCCCCTAATTTGTGATGTACCTTGTATTACGGTTGCAAATTTATTTGATATTACAAAGTCCCGTAAAAAGGATCCGATGTTGATCACGAACGCATGTATGTTTAATGAAACTCCGATATTGTATTTCGTTGTTTCCGCTAACGTATAAGCCATTTAACGGTTGGGGTGCGCATGTGGCCACCGCCATAACCATAACTTTTAATGCACGGCTTTATTGGCGGAGCGGATAGGCGCGCGCCAAATTTGATGGTCAACCCTAATTTAACTCCAGTTAACTAGAGTTCTCCACTTTTAGCGGAATTTTCCTAGGAGATATTTGGTAAAAGTGTAGAAGGCTCAATTTTTTACCATTCTGAGTGAATGAAGAGTCATTCTTGACTAATTGGAGCATTCTGAAGCCATTAGAGCACTGTAACTACATGTATAGAAAAATTTTGAGCATAATGAAAGATGGACAAGTCATTGGGAGCTGGACCAGCAGATGTAGCCTAGGAGGGGTGAACTGCTTCATCATGCCTGCTATGTAAACTTCATGTGGTGACTTATTTCTCTGTTTTACACTATTGTTCAGTGTTATTTAGACTTATTTTATGCTTCTAATTCACTAAAGTTCATCTATAATTCATGGAAAAACTCCTTAATCCTTATGCAAACTAATGAACCAATTATGCACATGTTTTTAAAACTGAAAGACCCTTAGCACAACAAAACTAATATAGTCATTTAAGATCAGATGGTATCAGAGCTAGAGTTTTTCTCTGGTGTTGTTTAGTGCAAAGAATTGTTTAACTATTTGCAAGTTTTAGATGCTTACAAGGCTCAAGCTCAAAAGGTGAGAAAGCAAATTGGTGGAAGCAGGAGGGTCTCAACAGGAGCCAAAGCAAAGGAGAGCAAGATTGCCACAATATCCACCACCTAGTTCACCTCCTAAAGAAGTAGAAGCTCCATTAAGAATGCTCATGAGGAAGGAGAAATTCATGAAGAAGTTGACCCTAAGGAATAATAAAGAGTGTTTAGGAAAGCATTTCTTGACATGACTGAGATGGTTATAATTCTTTATCAAGAAAGGAATGAGAGACTGGAAGGAGAAGGATCTAAACTCCAAAAGGAAGGACAAGGATCTTTGGGAGGTCAACACGATGAAGACAAGTCAAAGAAGGGAAATGGAGGCAATGGAGAGCCACCATATTCACCCTCGTCATCATCATTTTCTACCTCTTCTTCAGTACATCAGTCACACAAGTCCAAGAGCACTGGTAAATATCCTTTATAAAAACATGATGTTAAGTTCGAATTTCCAATGTTTAATGGTGAAGTAAATGCAGACAAGCTAGATAATTAGATTCGACAATTGGAGATTTTTTTAAGAATACAGAACCTTCAAGATGATGATACAAAAATTCAATTGGCTTCTTTGAGAATGGAAGATGCAACACTTGTTTGGTGGTGTTGTCGATCCTAGAGACAGCCTTGAGTTGTGAAAGACCAGTGCCTAGGACATCTTTATATAGCAAGGGGCGTGTGGTATAACATGGGGAGTTATCAACAAAAGGCTCTCATGCTATCTCCTGAAAACAAGAAACATTAATTTGAATGGGACCAAAACCTTCAGAAACTTGACACAGGGAAAGGAATATTGCAGAGGCAATATTGGAGGAACTCTAATACAAATGCATCAGACAGTTCAGGGGCAACTTACTGTAAAGAGGGCCGATTCAAAAGATACGTCATAGAAATAGATAATCAGAAGGTGTTTATTGCGTAAGCAAGATGTAAGATTATACTAACTGTCATTGAGATGAATATCCAGATAGACAAAATCACCATGTAATGGGCTTACCAATTTCGGAATCCATACATGACAATAGCATTTTAAAAATAACCTCCCAAAGAAGCTAATATAGCAGAAATATGGTTGAAGTGAAAAGTGAAACAGTATATCATGCCTGAGCCATATTTAAAGCGCTTGACTAATTCGAGCATGGGTATCAACTAGGATAAATCCATACCAAAAACCAGTGAGCCACTCGCATTCCAGAAACATGATACAAGAAAGGTGGATGAAACGAAATGAACAATTAAATTAGCACATATAAGAGAAAGTTACACACTGTGAGACACCAAAGACCAGAATCCTCTTTAAATATAGAAATCCTCACTGAAACCCAACGGGCTCTGTACATTCATATAAGAGTTTTTACAAAATGCATACAAAAATTCTCTCACCACATAATTTTCTGATAAAATCTGGAACCCTCAATAATCTTCTCTTGGGGAGTTTTATAGAAGAAAAAGAAAACTTAGTAAAGGAAATGGATGATGAACATTTAATTTGCCTTATTAAGACAGGATGGTGAAAACGTGCACGCCCATACTGCTTGATGACTCTGTAGTGTTGTATGTACTCTGTGGCTTGCTTTCTGAAATAAATGCACTGGGTGGAAGTCTCTTTAGGAACACGGTAGAGAAATAAAAACCACATGGGCAGTCTGTCCTTCCCTGGAAAGAAAATTCTGCTGAAATGCAACCTTGAGGGTATTGTTTTCTATGCATGGACCTTCTGAGTGATCTACGGGGTCTTCGATCTGGTATTCTGTTTTCAAATGGTTAGGTTAAGGCTCAAAAATCTTCAATTATACGCCTTTAACTCTTTGCCTTTCACTGATACTCTCTGTCTGCAATATTAATGTCTCTGATCACGAAATCTGCGCTTTGAATGACTCTGGAGGGTTTTGATTGAGTTTAACCCTGCTTATTTAATGGAGGTCATGTCGTAACAGCTTCCCAGGCCTTTCTCCATAATTCTAGCCTCTGAAAAATGGCCCTTTCCAGTGTTCTATGTTACTGTAATTGAGACTGTGAATCATGGCGGTTTACCGCCGCTCGTACCCTGCAAAACACATAAAATCGTTAAGAAAACAAATGCATGGGAAACTGGATGCAGCGGGGATAGCGAGGATGACAGCACAGCATGGTGAAATGGTGGAAAAATGGCCTGGTAAAGGTTGGAGGGATGCAGAAAATTTAAACGCAAACGATGGACATTTGACCTTCGAATGGAAATAAATGAGGGGCAGAAGAAAATGTGACAAAACTCGTGGACGGATGATGGGGCGGAAGGCACGTGTCGATGGCGGGCAGGCAAGTAATCTGGACCGTCCGATCTCAGGAGGAGATTGACGGCTGAGAGCACGTCGGAAAGCGACAGAAGGTGGGCCAGGGGCACTGTTTGCCAAGTTTATCGCCCGAGCATCTCGGCGGCACGATCACCGTCGGATGGCACGCCCTAGATTGGACGACACACAGCGATATCGCGCCAGGTTTGTGGATGAACGTTAATGCGCGATGGAGGGCGGTTTATGAATAGTGCGTGGGGCCACGTGTCATGCGATGAGTGGAATTGCTCCGAATCGAGAAATACCGCCTACCCCTCGAAAGGTGGTGCGATGGAAACTGGCGGGTTTTGAACAGTGCTTTTGGGCGTGGGGACCACAAGGGCGGGTGAGATGTTGACCGTTGATTTGCAGGTTGATCGGACGGTGGACATTTGATCGAAGTAGTGAACGGGTAATACTGCGATAAGCGCTCTCCGGGCTAGCGCTTGGTCTAGCGCCAAGGTCACGTGGAGAAAAAGATTGAGGGGGCTAGGACCGAAAGGTGCTAGGCCTTAAATATGTTAAAATGTGTGATTTCGGCCCTTTTTATGCAATTTTGAGTTTTAGAGGACTGAAATGATAGGCGGAAGAAAGGATTTTTAGGCCAAACGAAGGGGTTTTAAAGGGGATTGTTTGTCAGAATTTAATAGGGGGCTGACACGATCAACAGGTGGGAAGCCAAGACACGGGAGGAAATCAAGAAACATGGTAAGATTATTCTATCATGGTTGGATTTCATTATTGCTATTAAACGACAATTTTATCCATTAGCTCCTATGCAAAAATCCATCATGAACTGGCAAAAATTTAGGCAGTTAAAGGGACAAAATGTGCAAGAATACACCCAGGAATTTAGGAGAAGAGCACTTATATTAGGGGTGGATTTGCAGAGCCAAGACACTTTGCTAAAGTACATAGTAGGCTTACATAGCTACCTAAAACATACTATTCTCATGTTTAATCCCACCAGTCTAGATGAATTTTGTGTTTAGGCCACACATCTAGAAGCTAGAGGGAAGAACATTCCTGAAGGGGGTAGGAAGAAATAAGAAAATTGTTGCTACAGCTCAACATGACTTAGGGTCTTGTTCAGGCGTTGAGACTAAAATTACAGCCATGGGATTGAAGAACATGAAGGGAAAATAAATTGAAACTAAACCCAATACCAGTACATCAAACTTTCACATAAACACTCCAAATGAAGAAGAAAGAATAGAACTATTTCATGTGAGGGTCATATCCAAGCATACCAAGATTGACACATTGTTTGACAGTGGGTCACAAGAAAACTTGATCTCTGAAGATTTGGTCAAAAAATTTAACCTTGAGACCATACCACATCCAAAACCATATCCACTGGGTTGGATTTGTAAGGATGCAAATCTACAGGTTACAAGGAAATGTATATTGAGGTTTGCAATCACAACAAGCTTTGTTGACACAGTTGAATTAGATGTGGTTCCGCTTGACATAATTAGTATTGTATTTGGGATTCCTTACTTGTATGATAGGAAAGCGATCTTCTATCGCCATGAGAACAAGTATCATTTATTCAAAGATGGCAAGGAGTTCATTGTTAGAGCACACCGCAAGAAGACAAATATTGCTTTGGTAAATGCTGGACAGGTAAAGAAGATGGTAAATTCAAGTAAGAATTTTTTTCTTCTTATGATTAATCCCAAAGCTTATATTAATCATGAATCTTTTGCGGGATGTGATCCTAAGTTGAAATCATAATTATATGATGTGGTTAATGGGCATCATAAGATGTTTCAAGAGCCAGCAGGATTGCCTCCAAAAAGGGAAATTCAACATGAGATTCAGTTGCAACAGGATTTTCCTCTTCCAAACATTGGTATGTATCACATGTCGATAATGGAGAATGCTGAAATAAAGAGGAAAATCAAAGAGATGTTGGATAAAGGTATCATAAGGCCAAGCACCTCGCCATGCGGTTCACCCATAGTCTTAATACCAAAGAAAGATGGGACTTGGCGCATGTGTGTAGATTTTCGAGCTTTAAACAAAATTACGATAAAAAATCATTACCCACTCCCAGGAATAGATGATTTGCTTGATCAGCTGAAAGAAGAAAAGTTTTTCACTAATTTATATTTAAGAAGTGGATATCATCAAGTAAGAATTGCAGAAAGTGATATATGGAAAACTGCATTCAAAACCAAACAAAGACTCTTTGAGTGGCTAGTTATGCATTTCGGTTTATGTAATGCACCGACAACTTTTATGCAGGTTATGGATAATGTTTTGTGACCATTCCTTGATGAATTTGTTATTGTGTACTTAGATGACATTTTAATTTTCAGTAAAACAAGAGAAGATCACGTCTTGCATGTAAATAGAGTGCTTGATATTTTGAAGAAAGAGAAATTGTTTCTTAAGATGTCAAAATGTGAGTTTGGAAAGACTTCTTTGGTCTATTTTGGACATATTGTAGGAGGAGGAGAATTGAGGATTGATTCTTCTAGTGTGGAGGCATTGTGAATTGACCCACACCTAAAACAGTTACCGAGGTAAGAAGTTTCTTAGGTGCAGCTCAATATTGGAGGAAATTTATTGCTAACTTTTCTTCCATCGCAGCTCCTATGCATGCAATGACAAGTGTGAAGAAAGGCTTCCAATGGGGAGGCAAAGAGTAGCAAACTTTCGAAGCTTCAAAATACAAGATCAGTTTAGCTCCAGTCCTTGCACTACCAAATTTGAGACAGTCATTCGAGATACAAACCGATGTTAGTGTTGGAATATGTTGTCCTTGATGGCAACCTACCTGATGAAGTTGTCATTGATGGAAACCTACTTGATGAGTTGCCTTTCGATAGCAACCTATTTTTTAAAGATGTAAAAATGATGTTTCTATAGGTCAGTTCATATGTGTCAGAGAAAGGAATTCCAGTAAGTGCCAGAAAAATGAAACAGGAAATATTTCTCAATGTATACACAGGTTTGATGAAAGGAACCTGCTTATGGAGGCAATGTATATGCTACTTGGTATACAGGCAACCTGCGTATACATCCAAAATTAGTATATACGTCATTTTTATGAAGAGAAGTCGCATATACACGCGGGTACGAAGAAGCAAAGTCGCATATATCTTTTGCGCTCTAAAATTATGATACCAAGGGGCATTACCATGGTATTAGCCCACAATATTGAGCGTTGTATTGTCTATTTGATTTGGTTACAATGATGGATCAAGATCTCTAGACCTGAAATGACTCTGTAGTTGATCTATTGAAGAGATGATTAGATCTGTGACCTGGCGCATGTTTGTTGAAGTGAAGTGAAGAAATTTGGGTAAGTCTATAGGTCTGAAAAATTTTGCAAATTTAATATTTACATATCTATACGCTAGTTTGTCTCAGTAAAAGTGTGTATATACGCGGCTTTGTCTCAGGAAAAACGTGTATGGAAGTCAGGGTTTTCGAAAGGTTACTATAGAGGTTATCTATTTATTGCTGCTATATTTATGCTGTCTGTCAATGAAGTCTTCATGTAGATCTGGGTTGCTTGAATATTGTATATGATGCTAAGTTGAATATGTACAAATCTTATCAATGTGTGAGTAAATATGTTTAATGATGACTGAATAATCAAGGGTTCTGCAATACTGAAAAGATACCTAACTGACAGCCTTAGATCTCGTTCTGTGACTCACCATATTCTGGAAGATCAGTATTCTAAGATCTATACACAGGTTGGTGTGAAGGAAAGCGCGTATACACGCAGGCTTAATAAAGCAAAGTAACGTATGTATTTTAAGATAATGAATGATTAGGGTTGATATTGATTCTGCATATTGATTCTGAAATCTGGGTTATTATTTTGTTCTGGTTACAGTGATCTCACTAGTCTCACTAGTACATTTCGAGGAAATTCCGACACTTGGTTCTGACACTTTTGACCAAATGTCGGAAATTTCCCCAAAGTTTTTCAATCCCACCAGAAACCGTCGCTATACCGACGTTTAGAGAAAAGTGTTGCAATACCGACACTTAGACAAAGTGTCGCAATTGCGACGTTTGGAGGAAGATGTCGCAATTGCGACACTATGCCCCAAAGCGTCGCTATTGCGACGACTGCCTCCAAACGTCGCAAGTGCGACACAATGTCTAAGTGTCGCAATTGTGACGTTTGGAGGCATCCGTCGCAATAACGACGCTTTGGCCGCCGTCCGTATAACGACACTTATATGCCTTTGCAAAATCCGTGTCACTTATGGTTTATTTTTTATTTTCTTTTGCTTGAACTAAGTCTTATTTCCATGTGGATTGTGCAATTTCACTTTTATTGCATATTATAGATTGTGTTTGTTTATAAGATTATATGATACATGTGAGATAAAGGTTTATTATTTATCATATATAAATAAATTTTATCAATATTGTACATTTACACTTTTATGAGGTGATTTTATAAGTAAATTCATAAATATCTCTTTTTAATCCTCATTTTACTCCATGAATATATTTGGAAATGAAATTTCAATAGATTAATTTTCTCCTAACCTATGTATCATCAATATTGTACATTTACATTCTTAATTATGAGGTGATGTTATAGGTAAATCCATGAATATTTCCTTTTAATCTTCATTTTACTCCATGAATATGTTTGGAAATGAAATTTCAATAGATTAATTTTCTTGCTATTATATGTTTTACGAAGATATGGTAAGGAATTCTCTCTTGTTCTTCTTAGAAATAATTATATATAAATTTTTTTTTCAAAATAGATTAAAAAAATTATATGAGAAAAATTATTAATTCATCAATATGTGTGTGTGTGTGTGTTGTGATGAATAATTTCATAGTTCAACTTAATGGTTCATTATATAATCATGTGACCATCACCAATGATATATCTTAAAAAGTAACTGAAAAGCCATGTGGACAAAATCGATGTATACTCTAGAGAGTGGTTCTCATATCACTATGTAAATTGTTGTATGCTACTTCAACAAAATTATAAGATAAATTGTAATACACATCATATATGCACCATAACAATTGCCATACAACTAATTTGTTTTAGGATACATGTCGCATTCTACGGATAAATTCCATATGATGTGTATATCAATCTATTAGGTGTTGGTAAGTTGTGAGTATCTAAGAAATGATAAGGAATATCCATACATCATGATCTTGTAATGTGATTATAAATTGTGTCTATAATTTCCATAAAATGTATAAATGATTTGTTTAAAAAAATCAACACAATCAACCCTAAACAATGCTCATGATGTGGAATGTCATTGGCGAAACCAAAATGATGGTCACATGTCCCATTTCTATGGTAATGGTGATCATATATATGTTGTAGCGACACTTGATGAGTAATTAAATAAATCTCAGAGTGTGACTCATTATGCCATATTTTTTTTAAGCATGATTTGTTTTCCTAGTTTTTACTAATTTGTTAACATATTTTATTCATTTGGAAGGCTAATTAATGATGCTTTAAGTAATTAGGACCTAATGAGAGATCATCTTTACATCTTCACTGAAATATATTTGGTAATTGTAGTCACTATATGAACCGCACATGCATGCTACTTAAGAAAAATTGAAATATAAACTATAATACACATCTTATATCTGCCATAACAGTTGTCATACAACTTATTTACTTCTAGATACATATGAAATACTTCAGGTAAATGCCATATTATGTGTATACCAATATAGTAGGTGTTGGTAAGTTATGAGGATCTAAGAAATGATAGGGTATCCACACATTAGTGCCCTGGTGAATATTTTACATAATTTTCTATTTGTTGTAATTTTGTTGCCTGTATTTGTTATAGATTTCAAATAATACAATTATCTACCAATTTTTCTTTATAAAGAAAAAGTACAATAAGTAGTCACCTAAAAGTGAGCCATGTGAAAATATTGGTAACAAGAGTAACCTGGTAAGCTGCAAATGAAAAGTGAATAACCTGCACTCACCAATAGGTGGCAGGCAGGGTTGGAATTTGGATTTCTCTTTACCCGTCACACAATTTTTTTGACGTTTTGGTCATTATTTTTCTAGTCAATAAATGTTACGTTTAAAATTTTGCACTTCATTAATGACGTTCTTGCACTTCATTAAAAATATAGAACTCAGGCTAAACATAGTTACAAAGATACCAAGAAAAGAAGAGTCCATGTGCATGATAACCTCTTTCTTGACAACCTATGAATGCCATTCTCAATGAAGACTCAAGACTCAACTAGATTGGATTGTGTATCAAAACAGTAGGAATGAATCAAAGTTCAATGAATGAATAACTTGATCGACAAAATTTATAGGGAGAGGTAACTTGACTATCAATCTACTAAACCTCACTTCCATGATTAAAAAACACCCCCACCTTCTTAGTGGTCCCATCATGGTCGCCCTTGGATGTAATAATGGTAGAAATAGATAGATTCATCATGTAAAAAGAAAAAGATTGAAAGGGGTTTGCAAGTCTAAATGCACCCTAATAAAGAAGACAAAATGGTAGTACTAAGTAGATAGGGTAGGTAGATGGTGCTACAAAAGTGTTATCTGATGAATGGTGCTGCTACCTGTTGGTTAATCATTTACTTTCATCACAAGTACTAAAGCAGGAAATACACTGGAAAATCACAGCAAGCACAGTCAAATTCATTAACCTCCCTCATCATTTTTTCCCCTCAAGAGTTTTACTAATTTCCCCAAAAGTACTAAGGTAATTTGAGATCAAAGGGGCTCAAGGCATTTCCTTGACTTCTGGAGGGACCGGACCCTCGGCCTAATGATCAAAAGACCTAAACACTTGAAATAATCCATCATTGATTATCTTCCATTTTAACTTTTCCTAAGTAAAATCCTATTTTACTTAGGAAACTGATGCAACATTCCATAAAATTCCTCAAAACAGCTTGTTATTCTAAGTTTAAGTGTTGAAGATAAAAATGTGCAATTTACTTCATAAGTTTTCACTTTCTTAGATATACAAAGATGTTTTGATTTTCCTTGTCCTTTTTCATGCTAACACCTAACTCTATTGTATTAAATCCCTAGTGAAATCCTTTTTTCCTATGTATATAACTCCCTTTTCTAATAAATATCCCCAAAACCCTCTTATTATAATGTTTTACCAAAGCATATATAGTCCCGCGCATTTAAATACCCCGCTTTATAAAACCCTTTGGTAAAACTCTAACCTTATATATACATTCCGCCCCTATGATGAATTAATTATATTAATTTATTCATCGTATAATAAAATATATGAAGAAAAACGTTAAACACATAACATATGTGTTTAACACCAAAAACAAGAAAAGATTACAACTGAACCCCGCGCCATCATACTCAGCATTCCACGTGGTATTCCACATGGCCAAACCCCGCCGCAAATCATTTTATAAAAATCACGGGGTTAATTAGTCATTTGGACTAATTAACAACCATTCCCGCCTATTAGCTTCTCCCCGGGGTGATTAGATTACACGTCAAAACTTGTTTAAACCCCGACGGGCCCACTTTCTAAACCGCACAAGTTTCCCTTTCCTCCAGCCGTCAGATCATTCCTCCATTGATCAACGGTCCCGATCAATCCCGCTGCCCATCGCATGTGAGTTTTTTAGCCAGCGGGGAATGAGCGGGTTTGACTATTCAGCATTCCACGTGGCAAGCAGCCTGTGGAATCGCTGCCATTGCTATTTTTACCGCCTTCCTCCATAAGCGGTGCGGGCTCACCGCTTACCGCTTATCGAATACCGCCGGTCCCACTCCCTTACGTCACCCCGTACGTCGAATGACATCATCACCTCGAAAACGACAAAAACCCTTTTGACTTGTTTTTAATCCATTTTTCGCGTTTTTTTAGTTATTTTGGTTTTCGAAAGAGACTAAGCTCCCGCTGCAAATTTCAAAATTCACTGCAAATACACCAAATTACTCAGAAATTCCGCTGCGCCCGTGTTGAAGAACATTCCTGCCATTATCCATTACCTGTTGAAGAACCAGTTTTCATTAAAAAACAGGTATTTATTATTCCGCACCCCGACTGCAAGTTAAGCTTAGTTTCTTGTGTTTTTCTCTGAAAAGTGGTTAAAAATCCTCTCTGAGTCCTCATTGAAGAGTTAAAACCTGTGAATTTACTTCCCAAACCTGCAATTTGTCCCAATTTCTTCTTTTGTCAGATATCCCGTCCGGTCTGCAAGAAAAACTGAAACCTCCATTTTGAATCCACAAGAACCAAAATGGAGGCCCCTACTGCTCTAAATGTCACTCCTTTGAATGCTCCTCACCGAGATTTAGACTACTTTCCTCTCATAGATGAAGATTTCCAAATAAAAGACCTGCATTTCGATGAAAGTCCCCGTTTGAGTTTCTGTCGCTGCAGAGACGAATACTCAAAGGGGCAAGATCTTATAGGGTTGTGGGAATCCAATCTCCCAAGGTATTTCATTCCTACAGTTCACGTTTTCCCTGAAATCATTCATTATTGTCATGAAAATTATGATCCCATACAAAGAGCTGTATTAGCTCCTGATCAAAGTGTTTTATTCCCTATAACACCTCAGGCTATCAATGCTATGTTACAATTTGAGCCAGAACAAGAATTAGCACCCCTATCCATGGAAGGGCTAATTGAGAAAACCAGACTGTTAACTCCAGAAAAATTGAAAGCAATGTGTCAGTACTTCATATTACCTGAGCATCAGCCAAAAGGGACTCCCCCCTATGGTTTTTATTTCTTCAATCATTTGGGAAGGCTTATTGTGAATGTAATATCCTTTGTCTTAGGATTCAATACCAGTGAGTATGTTGACGAGATAACTCTGGCTTTGCTATCTATCTTCACCCCTGGACAGCCTCCTGAGATTAAGTATGACTATGCTTCTTTCATTGCCAACAAAATCCATGATCAATTTTTAAGGCTAGATGATGAAAAAGTGTTCAAGTACTCCTCAATTATCTATCACCTCATAATTTTCTATCACTCAGACAAATTCCCTTTCCCTGTTCAGAAACTTGATGCTAAAGGTAATCCCAGGTCTGTTATTATTTGGTCCCCCATCATTCATTTGTCCTCTGATTCTCCCTACTCTTATTCAGAATTCATTGATCAATTTGTACATCCTGCTACAACCTTGTTAACAGGAGTTTCTCCCCCGAGGCTTAGTACTGAGATTAAAAAGACCCTGCAATTGTCAAAAAGCTATAAAGTTGGGGATTGGTACTTGTACCAAAACCATACAGTCATCAGGATTTATGGATGTGAATTACATCCATTCAAGTTACCCAGATATGTACCAGTGAGAATTTTTGCTTTGGAATACTTTAGACAGATGAATAACTCAGATGTAATCCATTTCTGCAATGTAAAGAAGAAAGCACAGTTAAGGATCAAAAGCCGGTTAGGTCCTTTCATTTGCAATTCTAGAGAAGCTGAGAGAGATGCAGAACTTATATTAGAGAGAAAATTCCAGACATCTTTCCGTTGGGTCCCTTATGACCCCTTTGGTTTCATTCGTGAAAGAAGGTTAAAAAATAAGTCATCTCCTTATATACATCACAGAATTCCTGACATAGAACAGTATGCAAATCAAGATGAATGGGTTAAAGGAACACTTGTTGAAGAGGGAAGTGGAGCTGACAAATTGAATAAACTTATGAAAGATGCTGAGAAGAAATTTGACCTAGAAACATATGATCAAATGCAGGTACCCTATGTTGGCACATCTTCAACAGCCACTCTACAACAAGCTATACAGGAAGACAGCCCATCAGTAACAGCTGAGCCTAAAGGTAAAGGAAAAGAACCTATAGTTCAGGTCATTGAAACCCTGGTCATGGCAGAAAAATCACAGAGTTCCAAAACACCAGAACAATCTAAAGCTTCTCAAACACCAGCAAAGCAAATCCAAGCTCCAGAGATGCAAACTCCACTGAATGTGGAAATAGGGAAAAAGAGGCCAGCTCCAGATACCACACCTTCAAAAGGAGCCCCACAAGTTTATCAAGCTAAAAAACACAAGTCTGATCCACCTCCAGATGTAGAGATTATAGATGAAATATTTGATGATGGTAGGGAAGATAGTCAGCAAACAGGTACAGCAAGTGAAACAAACATAAGCCAGAAAGGGATACAAAAGCAATTAAGCACTGAAGTATCTTCTTTCAGACCGCCAAAGACAGATACTGGAGACATTAAGAAAATATTCATTAATATCAAAACAAAGAATGATCCATTGAAAATGAAGGTATACGATCAGTATATGAAGATGGCTCCTCATAATCAGCAAAGGCTGATGTCTGCATTTGATCTTTCACAAGGTAAAATGCTAATGAGCCACTTCAAAGCAAAGGTGCCAAAGCCAACTTCAGCAACAGATTACATCAGATCAAATTTTGAAGTTTTAGCAAAGGATATCCATCCCCTGGATCAGATAGAGCTTCATAGACAAACAGGGGAAATGGTTTATTCTACTCTCACCAACAAAGCCATGGCAGCTTTAACGCTGCAAGATTCCTTGAATAATACTACTGCAACATTGAAGATTGAAAGGGCCTCCTCACAGGCCAAGGACAAGAGAATAAAGTCTCTAGAAGAGATCATCATTGGTTTGGGTCACAATCCCAAAGACACTAAAGGTATTGAGGCACTGATAAAAAAGAAAGAGGATGATATAGCTGCACTGAGAAAACAGTTGAAAATACCAGCCTCAAGGCACCCCCAGACACAGGAAATAATAAAAGGAAATTCACAAGAAGAAATGATGGGGTTGCTCTTAAACTTGACAGAGCGACTAAATGAAACCGAGAAGGAGCTGGAAAAGGCATTGCAGGAACAGGAAATTCTCAAACAGGCTTCAGCAGCAGATACTACAGGACAACAGGAACAGTCATCTCAGGTGAATATTTCTAATTTGAATTATGATGATTTAATTAAACAAATGGAGAGTTTGCAGCTAAAGGTCACAGAACTCCAAGAAGTAAAATTACAATTAACAAAATTGGAGGAAAAATATGACACATCCAAAAAGACAGTAGCTGACAACCTCAGAGAAATAAAAAGGTTGGAAAAATTGGTTGAGGCTTTGCAAAAAGATCTTACACTGGAAAAGCCTCTGAATGAAATAAATGATATTCTTTGGGACAACATCATTAATTTAATAGGAGATATTTGGCCTTCCATTCAAGCTATTTTTGAACAGAATGAGTTAGTCAAGATAGCCCAGGAGGAAATAAACAAAACTAGACATGAATTAAGAGGTAAGCCAGAGCTAGCCCAGCAGCTCATTCAGTTTTTGAATTCAAGAACAAAACAACAGCTAGCATTGCTAGGAATTGATGACAGAACAGGTGTAGTTTTGGAGGCAAAGAAAATTTTTACAAAAAGAACTTTCATGCAAAATCTAGAAAGAAAGTGTAATGATATTTTGGTCGACATCAACGTTTTCAGAGAAAAATTTCAAGCTCTGCTGGACAGTGATTTGCCAAGTCCCATGCTCACTGAGGATCAAATAGTAGACTTGGAAACTTATGAGAAAAGAATCAAAGCTCATGCTAAACATACAGCTGTAAGTTCTACTAGTATAGGTTCTACTAGCTCATCAGAACCTACAGTACCAACTGGGAAGAGTATTTATGAAAAAGTGAGAAATATGTTTCATCTGGAACATGAGTTAAAGTATCTATTTCCGAACGAGCCCACTTTTTATAAACTTACTGAAGCCGATGAAACTTTAAGGAAGCTCAGAAGAACAATGATACCAGATGATCAGTGGTGGAAGGAAATGATGGAAATTTTATAAAAATGTTGTTAGGACAAAAGTTTATCTTTACTATTAAGTAAATGGTAAAAAAAGAGTATCAGATGAAAGAGTATCAGATGAAAGAGTATCAGATGAAAGAGTAAAGAGTATCCGTGAGAAGTAAAAGTATTCAACAAGTCAAAGGAATACGCAAAGGACAGCACAGAGCCCTATTTAGAGCACTTATCCTTAGCACGTCCATGAAGAAAGGAACAGCACATCAGTCGTTACTCATTATTCTATTTTCGAGACCATGTGTCTCTTGTTTGTTATAAATACGCTTTAAGTCAGCCTGAATTATTGGCTAGGATAGAGTAAGATTGTTAAGATTATTTTTGTATAAATAAGCCTTCAAAGAGAGTTTTGAGGGGTGGATTCTATTACTCTGCTGTAACACTGAGATTTTCGGAATAAAAGCTTTTGGAGAAATTTACTTGTGGCTTACTGGATGACGATTTGAAGCACTGGACTTGTTGCGGGATTCATGTGTTGGACTACAGTTCAATAAGTGTTTCTACCCTTTGTTTGAAATTTTATATTAGTTTATAATACCATCATATCCATTTCTGAATAATTTACATAAAGGATTGAAACAGAATTTGCTTAATTGTACTCTGTTTTCAAATGTGATTATTCTCGATGTTTTCTTCTGGATTAGTTATAAGCATGAATTCTTAATTGCTCATGTTTTGCTTATTCAATATTGTTGATTACTGTAACAAAGAATCCTTCATTGCTCTTTGCTTGTAATCATTTCTCTTCTTCCTCTTGAATATGGTGAAAGATTCTTAGTTGCCTTTCATCTCTTCAAGACCATCCATCCACTTTAAATTTTAAGGATTGTTCTCTGTCTAGCTATCTTGCCCTGTAATACCATCTTGTGTTTAGAAAAGAAATCCAGTAAAGCCATCCTTAGACTCCATAGCCCAATGGACTGAAAACCCTCAACCTTGCCCTTAGTTTGTGGATTCCACCATTTTCCCAAAACAAACTTTGAATCTATAACTAGCCTAAAATCATTCAAAAACAAAGATAAATCATAAAGAGAGAGCCCTCTCTGGATGCGGATTGGCTAGATTCTGCATCTAAAAGGTTGGTTTGTGGTTACCTCGGGTATACTTTCCTCTTACACAACTTCTAGGAAAACCTGAGTGATAACATAGTGGCGACCATACTGGGGACTGAAATCATTTTATTGATACTATTGTTTGATTTATAATCTACAGACAGAGTCTGAAAATCAGCCAGGAAGCCTTTGAAATTGCTTTTGCTATGCAATTGCAAAAGTAAATCAATGCTGTTTCAGTCTATCTTTGATTTAGCTTATAAATTGAATCTTAGTTTCAAATTTTTCAATCAGAATCTCTAGTTTAAACGGATCTTTGAAGAAATCTTAATCACATATCAGTATTTCTTAAAGAATTTGTAGAAGTTGTATTTATTTTTCAAGTAAAACCCAAAATTCAAAAACACATATTCTAAGAAAACTGGCTTCAGAAAGGATTCGACATACTAGGTCAAACCCTGACCCAAATCCACCACCAATTTTTGAAAATCCAAATCTGATCCCTAGGATTCTTAGAAGACAAAGAAGTCAAGAAAGTTCTGAAAGAGGAAGTCAGGAAAGTACAGGTAGTTCTAGACCACTCTCTAGATCTGCATCTTGTCCTGTGAAAATTATTTATATTGACGACGTTCCTTTTGACGCGAGATTTGAAACATCTTTGTTTGTAAATTTTTCTGAGACAGAATTATCTAGGTTGATTCCAGATCCTTGGTTCATTGAAGAATTGCAATATAGATTTGTTTCGCATCATCTTGACAGAGAATTTCATAACTCCATTCAATCTGAGCAAGCCTTTGAAGAAAGCTCAAACATTTCTGTAATAACTGAAGCATCTCCGAACTCAGCCACTTTTCAAACACCTGTTAGACCTCCATCTCCACCTGTTAGACCTCCATCTCCTCCTACTAGACCGGCTACTCTTGTTACTCCACTTTATCTTCCAATGGCCAATCGATATGCCCCTTTAATATTACCAGCCAACCCTCCAGCTTTACCACCAGACTACCAAAGTAAGATCACACCTTTTGACGGATCAGGCACCTACACAGCTCAACGACACACCAAAAGGATGACAGATTACTTTGAGTTTTATGAGATTGATACTGATGATATCCGTATGAGAATTTTTGTACAAAGTCTTACTGGAGAAGTTAGAACTTGGTTTAGGGCTCTCACCCCGAACAGTATTGCTGACCTAGAAGCTTTGTATAGGGCATTTTTAAACAGATGGGAGAAAAAGAAAGATCCTCTCCAGATCTTATCAGAATTTGAAAAATTAAGAAGAAGACCAAATGAAACCGTACCAGATTACATCATTAGATTTAATGAATCATATCATGCAGTTCCTCTGAATCTAAGACCCCCACCTAATAACGTGTTGGTAAAATTCCCAGACGGTTTTGACTCTGAAATAGCTTATTCTCTTAGGGAAAGAGCTCCACAAACACTAGAGGAAATGCAGAGCATAGTGGTGAGCGTAGAAGCAATTCTGATAGAAAAACGAGCCAGAGAAAGAGCAGAGAGAAGAATGCCTATGAAGGAAGAACCTTCAGCTTTTGAAAAGAAGCTGGATGTAATCATTAAAGGTATGGAAAGATTAGGTGATAGAGTGGAAACCATTGAAAGAAAGTCTGCTACTGATTACCAGAATGTTGCAAGAAACCCAAACTTTAGGAGGAATCTGAACCAAAATATTGGAAAGAATATCCCTGATCAAAACATTAGACCACCTTTCCAAGAAAACTTTGTTGAAGGTTCGACCTCGGAAGGACGTACAGAAGATGTAGAAATAAACAATGTCAATGAGGACAAAGATGAATCAGAAATCTTCCTATCTCAGGATGATCAAGAGAATCATATCCTTGAAACATTCCACACTCATTCAGGTGAGACTTTTGATTTCAAAGAAGGCTATGACACAGCAATCTACGAGGTTCATAAGCGGTACAACTTGAGAAGTAGACGGATAGATGTACCAGAGAAAAATAAACAGAAAACCACAAAACAAAATGTCAAAGGAAAACAAAACATTCCCCCTGTACAAAATACTTCCCCTGTACAAAACATTCCCCAAATACAAATTTTGCCTAGGATAACTCCTAGTTTTCCAAATCCAATAATTGAAGATGTCTCTGACAACCAACTAATTGACAAACAACAATCTAATACATCTCCTCAAGTAGGAACTGTAGAAGAAACAGTGGAAGTTAGTCCTGAAACATCTTCAAAGCAAAACTTCATTCATGAAAAAGAGAAAAACATTGAAGATCCAGTAAACCGAGAAAATCCAATTGTGCAAAACGTTAAAGCTCAAACAGAAAAACCCTTTAATCTAGAAGCTGAAATAGGCAAACTCAAGATAGTTGTTCCTTTATCAGAATTGGCTAAACATGATGTCTATAGGAATCAGATTTCCAAGTCTTTAAACATTAATATTACTGGATTGGATGATTCAGTAAATATTCTTGATGATCAACCCAAACTTCTTTTTGGCCCTGAGGTTAATGGCAAACCAGAAAGTGGGGGAACTCCTCCATTTTATGTAAGCCTGAATGCTCATGACAAGATACTCCATAATGCAATGCTTGATTCTGGAGCATCTCACAATTTGATGCCAAAAGCAGTAATGGAAAGATTGAATCTAGATATGACTAGACCATACAAAGATTTGTTTTCATTTGATTCCAGTCAGGTAAAATGTTTAGGTTTAATTAAAGATCTGTGTGTCACTTTGGTCCAATACCCTGCTAAGTCTGTTTTAATGGACATAGTAGTCGCTGATATTCCACCCAAATATGGTATGTTATTATCTAGGTCTTGGGGTGCTAAACTCGGAGGATCTATTCAATTAGATATGTCTTATGCAACTATCTCAGTATTTGGTCAGCCTAAAAGATTATATAGAGAAACTTTGATGAAGTACTTAGTGAGTAGCCATGAGAAGCCTGAAAACTTCCCTGTTTATTCTGTACATTCTGACATGGATTCTTTTATTTTATACGATGCTGAGTCAGATCTTCCTACTGAAATAGGAGCTCCTGAAAAGGAAATCATGAACAAAACCACTGTCAAAATTGAAGAAATATCTGAAAACAAAGAAACACCAGATGACCAAGAAAAACCTGAAACAACTAAACAACTAGCTCTTGTCAGAAAATCTATTAAAACAATTGATGAAGATTACGAACATGAAATTCTATGGCAGTTAGAGTTTGATGGCTCAGTAAACAGACTAGGTGCAGGAGCTGGAATTTGGTTACACAATGTAGAGAACAATCATGCAGAGGGTCATGCTTATAGGTTAAATTTCAAATGCACTAACAACATGGTAGAGTATGAAGCTCTTTTATTGGGGCTTAAACATGTCAAGAAGTTAGGAGGCATTAGGGTATCAATCATAGGCGACTCTGAACTAATTATCCAACAAATTAAAGGAGAATGTGCAACAAAGGACATGAGACTGAAACAATACCGAGAGACAGTTGTAGAGATTCTCAACACATTTCTACAAGCCCAACTTGCCAAGATTCCCAGGAAACAAAACTTGCATGCTCACGGTTTAGCAATGTTTGCTAGTACATGTAAGTTGCCTTTTGATCCTAATCATCAGTTTTCAGCTGAGATAAGACACAGGCCTGCAATACCCGACAATGTTTTGAATTGGCAAGTATTTGTGAATAACCATCAAATCAATAGTTTTTTGACACTTCAGAATGAGTTTTCTAACTGTAATATAGATGAAGACATGACTGCTGATAAAATTGATCTAGAAAAAGAACGAAAAATGGAAATTTCAAGAGAAAATGCAATTCATATGCTGCATCCAACCGCATTCACTGAAAAAGACATGCAAAATTTGAAACAAATGGAGTTTGATGAAGTCGTAGATGAAACAGAAATCATCAATTTAAAAGATAATCAATTACCCAAAGGATTAACACCTTTGGAAGATCTATTTGACTCAAATGATATTCCATTCAGACCTAAAATGGAACCTGTTAAAGCCGATATGGAGGAATGCAACTTAGGAACACCAGAACATCCGAAAATTGTTAAGTTGTCTAAATCTCTTCCAAAAGATCAGAAGGTAAAATATGTTGAACTATTAAAAGAATTTCAGGACGTCTTTGCTTGGAGTTATGAAGACCTCAAATCTTATGATACATCCATCATTCAACATACTATACCTTTGAAACCAGACCAGAAACCTTTTAAACAAAAGCTTAGGAGAATTAATCCTGTTTTATTACCCTCAATTGAAAAGGAAATCAAAAGAATGTTTGAAGCAGGGATTATATCTCCTATCTGATTTTCAGAATGGGTTTCTAACCTAGTACCAACCAGAAAAAAGACAGGAGAAATCAGACTGTGTGTTGATTTAAGGAATTTGAATAAAGTTTCTTTAAAAGACAACTATCCTCTACCTAAAATGGATCACATTCTGCAGAGGGTAGTGGGATCTTCGAGAATATCACTACTGGATGGATTTTCAGGGTACAACCAGATTCTGGTTCATCCTGATGATCAGGATAAAACAGCATTTACCACA
Source organism: Pinus albicaulis (assembly GCA_034641835.2). Taxonomy (NCBI): domain Eukaryota; kingdom Viridiplantae; phylum Streptophyta; class Pinopsida; order Pinales; family Pinaceae; genus Pinus; species Pinus albicaulis. Next base: position 1,217,534,334 of record CM076574.1, read on the forward strand.
CCATGGGGTACGTTTAAATATGTCAAAATTCCATTTGGGCTCAAGAATGCAGGAGCTACATTTCAAAGAGCGATGGACATTGCTTTTGCTAAAGAGATACATGATTTTCTGGTTATTTACTTAGATGATTTGACTATTTTCTCTAAAACAGATCAAGAACATTTAGATCACCTAAGGCAAGTATTTATAAAGTGCAGAAAATATGGAATTTCTTTAAACCCTAAGAAGTCATTGTTTGGTTTGGAAGAAGGAAAGCTTTTAGGACATATCATCTCTAAAGATGGCATTAGGATTGATCCTGAAAGAATTCAAGCAATTTTGCAAATACCCCACCCCAGAAACATAAAAGAATTGCAAGCATTTATAGGAAAAATCAACTTCTTGAGAAGATTTATTTCTAGTCTAGCAGAATTACTTAGATTACTAACTAACATGTTGAGGAAAGATTCAAGCATTGACTGGACTGTAGAAGCCAAACAATCATTCGAGGAAATTAAAATGGCTTTAACAAGGACACCAGTTCTGACCAGTCCTAAATTTGAAAGAGACTTTATTATTTTTTCATTTGCTTCTGAACATACTGTTGCAGCTGTTTTACTTCAAAAAGATGACCAAGGGTGTGAAAAGCCAATAGCATTTTTTAGTAAAGCACTGAGGGATGCACCTCTAAAATACAATATTATGGAAAAACAGGCTTTTGCATTGGTAAAAGCAATCAAAGAGTTTAGAGTTTACATATTATATTCTCACGTGATAGCAAGGTACATATGTACCCAATCTGATGGTGCGTCTTTACGACTCAACTAGGCATTGAAGGTAGGTAAGTGGATAGCTACCATTTTGGAATATGATATTGACATCAAGCCAACCAAACTGATAAAAGGCCAAGGCCTAGCACAACTTATGACAGAAACCAATTGCCAAGCCTTAGATATCAATGAACTGGATAACGAGCAGGAGATGGCGACTCCCCAGATCAGTCGAGCTTTCTTAGATTCACCCTGGTATACTGATATAATTCATGTTCTTTTAAACCTGCAAGCTCCTCCAGGGTTGTCCAGAACTAAGCAAAGATTTTTAAAGATGACATCTTCGAAATATTGTATTTTAGATAGCACCTTATTTTGGAAGAATCACGAAGGAATTTTATTGAATTGTCTCTTAAAAGATGAAGCTGATAAAGTGCTTAATGAATTTCATGCAGGGGATTGTGGAGGACATCTTTACTGGAAATCTACTGCAGACAAAATCTTAAGGGCTGGTTTTTACTGGCCAACGTTATTTTCTGATGTAAAGAAATTTGTAACAAGCTGTCACAAATGTCAGATATTTGAGGGTAAAAGAAAGTTGTTACCCCTGCCTTTAAAACCAGTTTCCACAGAGAGACCCTTTCAACAATGGGGTTTAGATTTTATTGGAGAGATTCACCCCCCTTCTTCAGGACAACATAGATGGATTTTAACTGCTACAGACTATTTCACTAAATGGATTGAAGCCATCCCATGTAGACAGTCCAATGATTCTGTAATCATAGGGTTTCTTGAAACCAACATACTTTCAAGATTCGGATGTCCAGAAAAGATCATAACAGACAATGCTGCTGCATTTAAATCAAAGAAAATGATAAATTTATGCCATAAATATCATATTACTCTAGGCCATTCAACAGCCTATTACCCCCAAGGTAATGGACTAGCAGAATCCTCCAATAAGAGTTTGATCAATATCATTAAAAAATTGTTGGAGGAGAATAAAAAGAACTGGCATAAGAAACTGACCTATGCATTATGGGCAGACAGACTTACAACCAAGAAATCCATTGGGACTAGTCCTTATGAATTGGTTTATGGTTTGGAGGCAAGATTCCCATCATCGTTAGGAATCCCTGTGATGAAATTACTTCAAGAGGCTCAAGTGGAGCCAAATGACATACAAAGAAGAATTAATCAGACAATCCACCTACAACAAACCAGAGAAGAGGTATACCAAAGATCACAAGTCTTACAGGAAAAGCTAAAGAAAATGTTTGATAAAAGGACTAAAGCAGAGGATTTTCAATTAGGAGACAAGGTCCTAAGATGGGATTCTAGAAGAGAAGAAAAAGGGAAACATGGGAAGTTTGATTTCTTGTGGAAAGGGCCCTATATCATCCATGCCTTGCAGGGAAACAATACTTATTTTTTGAAGGACTTGGACAATTCAGAAGTTGAAGAAGGACCAGTCAATGGTCGAATGCTTAAGCATTATTTTGATCCAATTTACTAGAATGTTTTAATGTTTCTAACTTGTACATAATATATTGTTTTCTTGTTTTATTTTTGTTAATGCAGTTTGGATTGGATGGTGACTTCTTGGAATTGAAGCCCGAAGTGAAGGCCCTAAGTTCCAAAAGTTTCACTATCATATGTAAAATAAAGCTACTAGAAGGATGAAGATTTCATACTTTCAGTTTGAAGACATTTTGAGGCATCTAACCTGCTGTTCTTGACTTTCCACAAGGAAAAGCCATCCCCAAGTGGAGCCAGTGTTAGCCTCCTATATCAATAGGTTTCATCTTTCATGATTGTCTTGATGGAAGTGTGGAATATGTTCAAACCTTCTTACTTGAGCAAAGGTGTTCCATATTCTTGAAAAACCAAAAAATCAAAAATTTAAAAAATGTAAAGAGGGTATACCCTAAAAGAAAAATCAAAGGGTAAAAAGAATAAAAATGGTCAAAAAAGAGAAAGAAATGAACCCCAAGCAAAAATAGACCAAGGAAAGTGTGAAAGTCTAAATGCCACTACTTTTTCATCTATTGTAATAAAATAATTGTGTGCAGCTTGTGAAACTTTTGCCACAATTCATGAATAAGTCAAACTGTTTAAACTTGGCTTAGTCATATTTCAATTTCATGTTTTAGATTAGAGAATAAATATCTAGCCAAACAGTTTAATCTTGGCGGATAAGTAGCTAGGTAGAGTGAATAAAAGGTGCTCAACAGTTTAATCTGAGCCCTTGGATGTAATAAGGGTAGAAATAGATAGATTCATCATGTAAAAAGAAAAAAGATTGATCAGGGTTTGCAAGTCTAAATGCACCCTAATAAAGAAGACAAAATGGTAGTGTTAAGTAGATAGGGTAGGTAGATGGTGCTGCAAAGTGTTATCTGATGAATAATGCTGCTACATGTTGGTTAATCATTTACTTTCATCACAAGTACTAAAGCAGGAAATGCACTGGAAAATCACGGCAAGCAAAGTCAAATTCATTAACCTCCCTCATCATTTTTTCCCCTCAAGAGTTTTACTAATTTCCCCAAAAGTACTAAGGTAATTTGAGATCAAAGGGGCTCAAGGCATTTCCTTGACTTCTGGAGGGACCGGACCCTCGGCCTAATGATCAAAAAGACCTAAGCACTTGAAATAATCCATCATTGATTATCTTCCATTTTTAACTTTTTCCTAAGTAAAATCCTATTTTACTTAGGAAACCGATGCAATATTCCATAAAATTCCTCAAAACAACTTGTTATTCTAAGTTTAAGTGTTGAAGATAAAATGTTGCAATTTACTTCATAAGTTATCACTTTCTTAGATGTACAAAGATGTTTTGATTTTGCTTGTCCTTTTTCATATTAACATTTGATTTTACTATATTAAATCCCTAGTAAAATCCCTTTTCCTAAGTATATAACTCCCTTTTCTAATAAATATCCCCAAAACCCTTTATTATAATGTTTTACCAAAGTATATATTCCCGCCATTGAAAATAAACACCCCGCTTTATAAGCCCTTTGGTTAAAACTATAGCCTTATATATAAATTCCGCCCCTATGATGAATTAATTATATTAATTTATTCATCGTATAATAAAATATATATAGAAAAGCGTTAGACACGTAACATATGTGTTTAACACCAAAAACAAGAATAAACTACGACGGAATCCTGCGCCACCATACTCAGCATTCCACATGGCCAAACCCCGCCGCAATTCATTTTATAAATTCACGGGGTTAATTAGTCATTTGGACTAATTAACAACCATTCCTGCCTATTAACTTCTCCCCGGGGTGATTAGATTACACGTCAAAACTTGTTTAAACCCCGATGGGCCCGCTTTTGAAACCGCACAAGTTTCCCTTTCCTCCAGCCGTCAGATTATTCCTCTGTTGATCAACGGTCCCAATCAATCCCGCTGCCCATCCCGTATGAGTTATTTAGCCAGCGGGGAGTGGGCGGTTTTGACTATTCAGCATTCCACGTGGCAAGCATCCTGTGGAATCGCTGCCATTGCGATTTTTACCGCCTTCCTCCATAAGCGATGCGGGCTTACCGCTTACCGCCTACCACATACCGCCGGCCCCACTCCCTTACGTCACCCCGTACGTCGAATGACGTCATCACCTCGAAAACGACAAAAACCCTTTTGACTTGTTTTTAAGCCATTTTTCGCGTTTTTTTCAGTTATTTTGGTTTTCGAAAGAGACTAAGCTCCCGCTGCAGATTTCAAAATTCACTGCAAATACACCAAATTACTCAGAAATTCCGCTGCGCCCGTGTTGAAGAACATTCCTGCCATTATCCATTACCTGTTGAAGAACCAGTTTTCATTAAAAAACAGGTATTTATCATTCCGCACCCCGACTGCAAGTTACGCTTAGTTTCTTGTGTTTTTCTCTGAAAAAGTGGTTAAAAATCCTCTCTGAGTCCTCATTGAAGAGTTAAAACCTGTGAATTTACTTCCCAAAACCTGCAATTTGTCCCAATTTCTTCTTTTGTCCGATATCCCGTCTGGTCTACAAGAAAAACTGAAACCTCCATTTTGAATCCACAAGAACCAAAATGGAGGCCCCTGCTGCTCTAAATGTCACTCCTTTGAATGCTCCTCACCGAGATCTAGACTACTTGCCTCTCATAGATGAAGATTTCCAAATAAAAGACCTGCATTTTGATGAAAGTCCCCGTTTGAGTTTCTGTCGCTGCAGAGACGAATACTCAAAAGGGCAAGATCTTATAGGGTTGTGGGAATCCAATCTCCCAAGGTATTTCATTCCTACAGTTCACGTTTTCCCTGAAATCATTCATTATTGTCATGCAAATTATGATCCCATACAAAGAGCTGTATTAGCTCCTGATCAAATTGTTTTGTTCCCTATAACACCTCAGGCTATCAATACTATGTTACAATTTGAGCCAGAACAAGAATTAGCACCTCTATCCATGGAAGGGCTAATTGAGAAAACCAGACTGTTAACTCCAGAAAAATTGAAAGCAATGTGTCGGTACTTCATGTTACCTGAGCATCAGCCAAAAGGGACTCCCCCCTATGGTTTTTGTTTTTTCAATCATTTGGGAAGGCTTATTGTGAATGTAATATCCTTTGTCTTAGGATTCAATACCAGTGAGTATGTTGACGAGATAACTCTGGCTTTGCTATATATCTTCACCCCTGGACAGCCTCCTGAGATTAAGTATGACTATGCTTCCTTCATTGCCAACAAAATCCATGATCAATTTTTAAGGCTAGATGATGAAAAAGTGTTCAAGTACTCCTCAGTTATCTATCACCTCATAATTTTCTATCACTCAGACAAATTCCCTTTCCCTGTTCAGAAACTTGATGCTAAAGGTAATCCTAGGTCTGTTATTTTTTGGTCCCCCATCATTCATTTGTCCTCTGATTCTCCCTACTCTTATTCAGAATTCATTGATCAATTTGTACATCCTGCTACAACCTTGTTAACGGGAGTTTCTCCCCCCAGGCTTAGTACTGAGATAAGAAAGACCCTGCAATTGTCAAAAAGTTACAAAGTTGGGGATTGGTACTTGTACCAAAACCATACAGTTATCGGGATTTATGGATGTGAATTACATCCATTCAAGTTACCCAGATATGTACCAATGAGAATTTTTGCTTTGGAATACTTTAGACAGATGAATAACTGAGATGTAATCCATTTCTGCAATGTAAAGAAGAAAGCACAGTTAAGGATCAAAAGCCAGTTAGGTCCTTTCATTTGCAATTCTAGAGAAGCTGAGAGAGATGCAGAACTTATATTAGAGAGAAAATTCCAGATATCTTTCCGTTGGGTCCCTTATGACCCCTTTGGTTTCATTTGTGAAAGAAGGTTAAAAAATAAGTCATCTCCTTATATACATCACAGAATTCCTGACATAGAACAGTATGCAAATCAAGATGAATGGGTTAAAGGAGCCCTTATTGAAGAGGGAAGTGGAGCTGACAAATTGAATAAACTTATGAAAGATGCTGAGAAGAAATTTAACCTAGAAACATATGATCAAATGCAGGTACCCTATATTGGCACATCTTCAACAGCCACTCTACAACAAGCTATACAGGAAGACAGCCCATCAGTAACAGCAGAGCCTCAAGGTAAAGGAAAAGAACCTATAGTTCAGGTCATTGAAACCCTGGTCATGGCAGAAAAATCACAGAGTTCCAAAACACCAGAACAATCTAAAGCTTCTCAAACACCGGCAAAGCAAATCCAAGCTCCAGAGATGCAAACTCCACTGAATGTGGAAATAGGGAAAAAGAGGTCAGCTCCAGATACCACACCTTCAAAAGGAGCCCCACAAGTCTATCAAGCTAAAAAACATACATCTGATCTACCTCCAGATGTAGAGATCATAGATGAAATATTTGATGATGGCAGGGAAGATAGTCAGCAAACAGGTACAGCAAGTGAAACAAATATAAGCCAGAAAGGAATACAAAAGCAACTGAGCACTGAAGTATCTTCTTTCAGACCGCCCAAGACAGGTACTGGAGACATAAAGAAAACCTTCATTGATATCAAAACAAGGAATGAACCATTAAAAATGAAGGTCTATGATCAGTATATGAAAATGGCTCCTCACAATCAGCAAAGGTTGATGTCAGCATTTGATCTTTCACAAGGTAAAATGCAAATGAGCCACTTCAAAGCTAAAGTGCCAAAGCCAACTTCAGCAACAGATTACATCAGAACCAATTTTGAAGTGTTAGCAAAGGATATCCATCCCTTGGATCAGATAGAGCTTCATAGGCAAACAGGGGAAATGGTTTATTCCACTCTCACAAACAAAGCCATGGCGGCTTTAACACTACAAGATTCCTTGAATAATACTGCTACAACATTGAAAATTGAAAGGGCCTCCTCTGAGGCCAAGGACAATAGGGAATAAAAGTCTCTGGAAGATCATTATTGGTTTAGGACCACAATCCAGGCCTAAAGGTATTGAGACGCGATAAATATAGAATTTGATGGCGCAAACGGACATGGTTTGTCAGGCACCCCCAGACACAGGAAATAATAAAAGGAAATTCACAAGAAGAAATGATGGAGTTGCTCTTAAACTTGACAGAGCGACTAAATGAAACCGAGAAGGAGCTGGAAAAGGCATTGCGGGAACAGGAAATTCTCAAACAGGCTTCAGCAGCAGGTACTACAGGACAACAGGAACAATCATCTCAGGTGAATATTTCTAATTTGAATTCTGATGATTTGATTAAACAAATGGAGAGTTTGCAGCTAAAGGTCACAGAACTCCAAGAAGTAAAATTACAATTAACAAAATTGGAGGGAAAATATGACACATCCAAAAAGACAGTAGCTGACAACCTCGGAGAAATAAAAAGGTTGGAAAAATTGGTTGAGGCTTTGCAAAAAGATCTTACACTGGAAAAGCCTCTGAATGAAATAAATGATATTCTTTGGGACAACATCATTAATTTAATAAGAGATATTTGGCCTTCCATTCAAGCTATTTTTGAACAGAATGAGTTAGTCAAGATAGCCCAGGAGGAAATAAACAATACTAGACATGAATTAAGAGGCAAGCCAGAGCTAGCCCAGCAGCTCATTCAGTTTTTGAATTCAAGAACAAAACAACAGCTAGCATTGCTAGGAATTGATGACAGAACAGGTGTAGTTTTGGAGGCAAAGAGAATTTTTACAAAAAGAACTTTCATGCAAAATCTAGAAAGAAAGTGTAACGATATTTTGGTCGACATCAACGTTTTCAGAGAAAAATTTCAAGCTCTGCTGGACAGTGATTTGCCAAGTCCCATGCTCACAGAGGATCAAATAGTAGACTTGGAAACTTATGAGAAAAGAATCAAAGCTCATGCTAAACATACAGCTGTAGGTTCTACTAGTATAGGTTCTGCAGCTCATGGGAACCCTCACAGGTACCAAGCCCAGGAAAAATTTTATGGAAAAGTGAGAAATCTGTTTCATCTGGAACATGAGTTAAAGTATCTATTTCCGAACGAGCCCACTTTTTATAAACTTACTGAAGCCGATGAAACTTTAAGGAAGCTCAGAAGAACAATGTTACCAGATGATCAGTGGTGGAAGGAAATGCTGGAAAATTTTGTAAAAAAATGTTGTCAGGACGACAAAAGTTTATCTTTTCTATTAAGTAAATGGTAAAAAAAGAGTATCAGATGAAAGAGTATCAGATGAAAGAGTTAAGAGTATCCGTGAGAAGTAAAAGTATTCAACAAGTCAAAGATAAAAGGACAGCACAGATTCCTATTTTGACACTTGTCATCGCCGTCCAAGAGAAAGGAAACTGACACATCAGTAGATTACTCTACTTATTCTGCTTTAAAGTTATTGTGTCTCTTGTTTATTTAACTAAATGTAAGTATTTGAATTATTTGGCTGAGACAAGTAAGATTATTGAATTATTTTTTGTATAAATAAACCTTAAATAAAGTTGCAGGAGGTGGATACATGCCTCTCTTCCTTAACATTGGGGTGGAATGGCTTTTAGAAGGTACTTGTGACTTCTTTTGGATGATGAATGATTTGTTCTTGGACTTAGTCAAGTTCATGTGTTGGACCTTCTGATTCAATAGTGTTTCTGCCACTGACATTTTATATTAGTTTATGCTATCATCATATCCGTTTCTGAATAGTTTACATAAAGGATTTAAACAGAATTTGCTTAATTGTACTCTGTTTTCAAATGTGATTATTCTCTATGTTTTCTTCTGGATTAGTTATAAGCATGAATTCTTAATTGCTCATGTTTTGCTGATTCAATATTGTTGATTACTGTAACAAAGAATCCTTCATTTCTCTTTGCTTGTAATCATTTCTCTTCTTCTTCTTGAATATGGTGAAAGATTCTTAGTTGCCTTTCATCCCTTCAAGACCATCCATCCACTTTAAATTTTAAGGATTGTTCTCTGTCTAGCTATCTTGCCCTGTAATACCATCTTGTGTTCGGAAAAGAAATCCAGTAAAGCCATCCTTAGACTCCATAGCCCAATGGACTGAAAGCCCTCAACCTTGCCCTTAGTTTGTGGATTCCACCATTTTCCCAAAACAAATTTTGCATCTATAACTAGCCTAAAATCATTCAAAAACAAAGATAAATCATAAAGAGAGAGCCCTCTCTGGATGCAGATTGGCTAGATTCTGCATCTAAAAGATTGGTTTGTGGTTACCTCGGGTATACTTTCCTCTTACACAACTTCTAGGAAAACCTGAGTGATAACACACCTATTGAAAAACAACCAACAAATATTATTTTTTATATATTTTTGCATGGCCATTGGACAATGATTTACTATGGTTTTCCTACTAAATTCCAATGGATGTTTATTCAAAAATATTGAGAATTAGTTTAGTCTCAAGGCATAGCCAAGAGTCTTACTGGATAATTATAGATTACCTCTCCATTGGATGATTGTACATTTTTCATCTACTTTTTCATGTGAGTTTCAGTTGATGCTAGATCTTTGCCTTCTATTTCTTTAGTGAAGCTAAGATTTAACTTTGATCTTACATTAATAACTATACTTGCATGAATATTCATGCTTTTATACTTCCCCAATGTGGTCAATGTTGATGTATGGCCTTGGCCCATTGATCTTACAATTAACTCACTATTCATATTCAATTTTCTCCAGTTCAGCCCAATAAAATAAGGAAAACAGAAAATGAAGTCTTGATTTTTCTTTCCAATGCTCCTACATAATACAAATACTCTTAAAAACCAATTAATATATAAATTGTCATCATTCATGCTAAAATCAGTTTCAATTTTTTTAATGAATCTGCTTACAATTAATAGATTACATTGCTCACAGAATAAGAGATAATTTAGAACTATGATTTCACGATAATAAATTACCCTAGTAGTTCAAACTTCGAACATACCTTATGAAATTAAAATATGGCAGGTTAATGAGCCAATCTAGTTTCCTCGGAGCCAATCTTGAGCTCGGCCTAAGTGTGAATGCCTTGAGAGTGCGAGTGTAAGGAACTAGACGCCTAAAGCTTTTATTTTGTGCTTGTGTAATTCACTGTTTGACCATCAAGCCAAGCCACCAGCTATATTAACACTACTTCATGTTGGGGTAGATTGGCATTCTAATTTTTTAGTGCTATAGCCGTACTTTTTCACTGCTTCACTAATCACAACCTTAGAAGTTTGCAGGGCAATGGGCTTTATTCTTTCTTTGGTGTTTTATGTAAAAGAAAGGATTTGTGAACTTTTTGTAATAGGAAGAGGAAAACTAAATTGATTCTAATTTTAAAATATCAATAATGATAAGTGGTAATTCCTTTATTAAATTTTTAATTTTGAGTGAGCGAAAAAAGTAACTTTCCTTACTTTTTGAGTACAGCCTTGCAATTGCGAAGAGGACTAGTGTTGCAAAATTATTGGTAAGTGGAAATTAAAGGGCGTAAGAACGTTTTTGAAAAAATTTCAAACGTCAAAATTAAGTCTTCTATCCTTCCTAGCACGTCACGAAAAATGAGAATCCACAAATTCTAGTCATCAAATACATGCAAAATGCCTTATGACGGGCAAAATGGAGGACTGGTCCTATGCCGCTACATGAGTTAGGGTTTCATGTGGCAGCAAGGAACCTTGTATAGTTTTTCAAGGATAGGAAAGGAGAATATTTTCAGATAATAATCACATGAAACTTCATCACCATTTGAAAATTGTGTCCTAATTTGAAACAATAAGACTACCCAACTATTTCATTATTTAATTTAGATTGTGTAATACAAAAAAATATCCTAGATAACTTAAACAATGTAAGAACTTTTGCAAAAATTTAGTGGGGAGAACCTTCAATTACATTTATTTTGAAGATCCACTTGCATTTTAAGCCATTTTAATTAGTCTTTCATGGCTATTCTAGTAAAAATTTCAACCTCTTGTAGAAATTTGTTTGTCACTCGTATTAGAAATGCAAAAATCAAATGTATATAAAAATGATTTGAAATGCAAAAAACAAATGCGCGCTACATAAAAATGATTTTATTAAAAACTACATTAACGTCTGATATCACACGCGCATTCGCCCTCAGCTCTTGCATAACAGCATTCGCCCTCAGCAATTGCCCTCAGCTCTTGCAGAATAGCATTCGCCCTCAGCTCTTGCAGAGCAGCATTCGCCCTCATCATTCGCCCTCAGCTCTTGCATAACAGCATTCGCCCTCAGCTCTTGCAGAACAGCATTCGCCCTCAGCTCTTGCAGAACAGCATTCACCCTCAGCTCTTGCAGAACAACATTCGCCCTCAGATCTTGCAGAACAACATTCGCCCTCAGCTCTTGCAGAACAGCATTCGCCCTCAGCTCTTGCTGAACAACACTTGCCCTCAGCTCTTGCAGAGCAACATTCGCCCTCAGCTCTTGCAAAATGGTAAGTTCTTACTGCAGGCCCTTCCTCCTATAGTAGGGTTGACTCTATTTGGGTTTTTTTGGTCAATTCCATTGGATTGTGTTAGGCTATAGGGTTCTCTCTATATGTCTTCCAATGTTCTTTCAGATGAGTTTCAAAGAGGATGTGTAAGATGTGTTTGTGCTTGCATGAATTTGACTCCACCAGTTTCATGAAGTTTAAGCTATGGATTTTAGTTCGACAAACTCATCCATCTCAACACCCAGTAACAAATTGCCCTTGGTCTGATCTATATTGAAGGTGAAGTGCAAAGTGGTAGAGAATGGGAGATTGAAAGTCATCAACTTTATCACAAGGGTAGTACTCCAGATCGAAAGTGATGAGCTTTATTTCTCCAGATTTGGGGATTCTCTGATATTTGGGGATTCTCTGATGACATACCAGAAATTATACCAGAGATTCACATCAACACAACCATATCGAGGTCAGTAGTAGGGATATTCTCCATATAGATATGAGTCCCGACTAATATATAAGTTCAATATCATCATCACTATCCGCCAAATCTGAATGGATTACAAATCTTGTATTTATGGATTTGATAAACTTTATAATTATTACATTTAAGTGAAACGAATCACTCGTATAGCATTTTAGCGAACCTTTGTAGTGATAGGTCCGTTGCTTCATAAATAACCAATAGCTCCACTTGAGAAAAATTTTCATAATCTTGGGGCTGGATATACTACAGAGCAAACAATTGTAGTTATCATTAGTGCTCCAATATATTAATATACTTTTTACATTGAACTGAAGAAAGGGAAACAAGCAAATGCTAGCCATCATACAATGCTTTGACATAAGAGTTTTGAGTGACATACCTGAAAAAAGAACTCATCCACTGATATTTATAATCATTTGAGTTATTCAAGTTAAACGCAATGTCAAGAATCAAGATTCAATACCCTCTATTATCTTCATCACCCAATACAAGATTTAAATTTTTCCCAAAGAAACGCTTATTAAATTGGCAGCCATTATTTCTCCCTGCTTTAAAAACCCTACATTTAAATGAAAACAAGCATTGCATAAATTTTTCAACTACAAAAATCTATTAGTGTTCAAGTGTACATGTCTGCATCACTTGTGTAGGGTATTCCTTTTCCACTTTCACATTATCCGAGAATGTGTGTAGTATAGTTCATATTTTTTGTGATTTAGATTATCTTTAAAAAGAAAGGTAAATTATTTCCCATGGAAAAAGAAGGTTTTCCCTTTTTACTACTGGAAATGGTACAACAAAGTTCCATTTCTACCCGAAACTCCTATGAAACAGGAACCAACTAAAGGCCATGTCCTCAATGGACATCATTTGGCTTTGAAAATAGCCATTGCACCGTGTTGTTTCTTATATTACATCACGATAGTTTCTTAGGTCATTTCTTGTTTCTGGAGATGAAAAACAACCAAAGAAATCGTGAAAATCCTTTCAAGAAATAAATGACCATTTCTCAATCATATCTCAACTATTTTTTATTTTATTCAGTGGTTGCTTACTTTGAGAGAAATTTGATACTTTTATAAGGAATATAACATAAAAACACAAAATGGGAAGGAATTGATGAGGTCGATGACCTTTAGTTGTTTTCAATTAAGAATTGATAATACACGATGCATGTTATGTACTACAAACTAGATTCCTTCCTGGAGTTAGGACAGAGTATTGAATCAAAGTTGTAGTTTCTAACTTCTTGTGTTGGTTCATCAATCTTGAAATTCAGACATTGCATGTCTTCATTGCTTCATGTTTGAATAATTTGCATTATATCATACAATAGGAAATTAATAATTATGATTATTATTACTTTATGGATCTGCTAAGTTACTTTTAAGTTTGCATGGTTTAGTGTGAAATTATTCTTGTGTGCCCCTAGGCCCAGGTGAAGGAATGCCAAGGACTGAGAACCCTAGTTTTTAAATGGTATTGTTTCTTATACCAAAAAACCCCTCAACATCACTTCTTATTAGTTCTTAACAATAGTGTTGTAAAAAATTTGAGAATTGATATAGCAAAATCTCGCACTTCTCAAGATAAAGTCCTAAAGCTAAAGTGTGGTACCATGTGTAATTCAATAGCCCCATTGTCACCTCACCAACCTATTTTCACTTCGGGCTAGCTCTCCTCCAACTCAAGGGGGGTTCTTCCTAGTAGATGTTAGGGATCTAATGGCCCAACCAAACCAAGTCAAGAGCCCCCTAACTCTCTATGTTTACTACTATCAATCAAAATATTGAACAATAGGGTCAGACATGCATCCTGAAGATAAAATTGCCAGGGTATTTTTGGGTAATTTCAAAAGGAAAGTCCCCAAACACATATAATCAAGTAATTATAACGTGATTTCAAACATTAAATATCAACAAAATCATTTAAAGGATATTGAAGGGAAAAAGGTGATGGAAGATAGAAAGTGCCTTACTTAAATGCTCTAAGGATTTTTCAATAGTTGCTCCAAAAGCTTCACTTCAAGGCCCTTCAAGATCATCTCCAACAATGCTATACCATCAGCTTCAACAATGTTGCTCCAAAAATGTCCTTAAGGTCTTCACAACAAGTTTACTAGAAGTTGCTCCAACAATATATTCAATAAGGTCTTCATTGTCAACTCATCTCTTGTTTGGGTGCCTTAATGTGCAATGACATGTTTCCAGGACTGAATTCAATGCAAGGCGTATTTGAAACTCTAACTCTGTCTTCCGGTGTCTTATTAGAAATTATTTCAGTTTTCATTTTGTGTTTTCAAGTTAGATATTGTTTTCAAGTTTTTACATTTATAATTTTATTGCAATGTGGCAGACTGATCAGAGCAGTGCAGGAACAACCCCGAGATGGGATGATCGCGGAAAGAGGCCGGCGGAAGAACATGTAAAGTGCCAGCATTGCTCTATCTTCAGGTATTTTAGTTATTTACATAATTGAAATAATATTAATTTTGTTCAAATATGCAGACACCTAGCCATGGTATGCCTGATTATTCCCTCTATGAGGAAGAGCTTTCTTCATCCCTATCTCCAGCGCTCTTGTTGCGAAAAAATGCACGAAATGCAAGGTCGGAATTTGATACTTTGATAGACGCGCCTCAAACACCTGAAACAGAAGAGAGGATAAAACAACTTATGACCCAACTAGAAACATATCAGGTAATAATAAAAAGTCAAAAGGATATTTTTTTTGTTATGCATGAGATGAATTGT